>BMAV01016339.1:178638-218997 GCA_019973955.1 Trichonephila inaurata madagascariensis
GAGTAAAGAGAAGAAAAAAGTTAGTTTGTCAATTATGTTAGAGCTTCATGTGAATATATATACCAAATTATTGGTTTCAACTAATATCTTATGTACGAGTATTTCATTAGCATAACCCACTAAGAGCATGATTGATATTTCATTATTTACAATTCAAATAAGGAACTTGTACAGAGAAGTGTGTTTCGAGCGGATCACAAGTTCACTCAAACACACACGCAAGAAAGAGATGGAGTAAAGAGGAAAAAAAGATTGAGTGAGAGAAGGAAAATTCAATTATTTAAAAACTGACAAATATTTCATACATTTAAAAAATTAAAATACTCACTGTATGAATTTTAAAAAAAATCTTGCTAATCTTCTTGAAGTATTTTATTTTTTGTGCACATTACAAAACGAGGGATGAAAAATTTTATTTTAAAACAGGGTAATTATATATTTATTTTAACAACTGCAATGCTTTAATTCTCCTGAACATCTTTTTAGAATGATTGTTTACTTACGTCTCACTTTAAAGCAACACGACGTCCCACGTCTCACTTCAAAGCAACAGGACGTCACACGTCTCACTTCAAAGCAACACGACGTCACACATCTCACTTCAAAGCAACAGGACGTCACACGCCTCACTTTAAAGCAACATGACGTCACATGTCACACTTCAAAGCAGACTTCAAAGCAACTTGAAGGCTATTGGAGATGCACCTCGTAATTTTGAGCAGCGGTCGCGTGATGAAGACGTCATCTGAGCTGAAACCTCACTCTCCAAACTTCCACACAACACCACACTGTTCTAGAACCTATCGGACTAAAACTAATTTCAAATTTCTTTTCAACCCCTTAACTGATTTGCCCGTACATCGTACGGGCTACCGAAAGCTAGCCATAACCGGTTTGCACGTACACTGTACAGATACTGATTTTTTCTTCTTTCTATCTTTGATTTGCACATAATTTTAATTTTTATTGTGGATTATAAGAGCTTTTTTAAAAGGTGTAGTTTTTATATGGTACTGAAATATTTCTCACATTCGGAATTTTCTTTGTGGTAAAGGCGGAATTTTTCTTTCAAGGTAAAAACTTAAATTATTGAAAATATTTCATAAAGAAGAAGGTATTAACAATGCAATATGAAATTTGTTGTTTGAGAAGAAATGTAAATGGAAAGATAATCGCCCTTCCCCTCCCCCCCTCCAAAAGAAAAAGTGCTTAAAATTGTGTGTGCATTTATACATGATACACAAACAAAATCCTCAACTATTTTAAAAAGAGGTACGAACATGAAATTTTTTTGTAAGTATGTGAGAAATTATTTTAAAATATATGAAACATTCTTCATAGCACGCAGATTAACCTTATGAAAAACAAACATTTAGTGGTTTTTGCGTCCCACAATTATAAAATAAAAGATAGTGTGAAAACCATAAAATTGAAAATTAGAATAAAATTTTTCCATTTTCACATTCTGTTAAGTATTATGCTTAGTTATATGCAATATAAAAAAATGTCCCTTCTTTGAAACATTTTGGGCAAAAAATTGACCACTGGTTGGTTAAGAAAAATAAACCTAAGCTTTTAAAATCACGATTGTTAACCAGAGTTGTTTATTCATTTTCTTTTTTGCTCCTAAACACAACTGGTACTATGATCACTGCTTAGTTTTTAAGTTTAAATGTTCAGGCACCTATATATATATAGTTTTATAAATCAAATCCTTTGGATATAATAAATTATTTTGCTTTCAGTTTACTTGAGTTAAATTCCTGTTTATAATATCTAACATTGCTGTCACGATTTGTACGTAATTGATTTAAAGGTACGCAGTATATGCGACAAAGTATCTAACATTACAGGTCGAACGTTAAATAAGACTAATATTCTAGTTATTATCGTTACAGCGTAACACAGAATAATGTAAGGTCAAATATGGATTTATACAGATAATATTTTCTATTTGAAGATTACCAGCCTTCATATCAAGATAAACAGAGCACTTACGCTCGAATTATAATATGACATATCAGACAAAGATAAATTGAATTTTTAAATAGTTTTTTCTACGCAACTTCGCTGGATGCTTTGTGATAACCGTGTCACCAGTATCTTGATTTGTCTCTGTATGCAAAATAGACTTTTCTAGTTTTGAATTTTAACTCAGTGAAAACCTGCCTGTAAGGGATTTGTAAATAGACTTGTTTTCCCCCCTCTCCTTGACTGCTGGTATCATGAGACTAATTTAATGCTGTGATAGCAGGGTGATAGTGGTAGATGCTTAGCTTCCCCTATTCCGCAGTAGAATGCAGTATTTTATTGCAAATGTCTGATTACAGAATTCTCTGCTTTCAACTGCCATGCCATTCTACACTTCTATAAATTATTTAGTAATAAAAAGAATACTATTAAAGAAAAGGAATTTCGATTCATTAAAGTTACAAGCATATAAATTTTAATTTCGTGACAGGTAGTTATTTAATAAAACAAGATGCAAGAATTTTGCTATTCAATCTCATTTCTGGAACGTGTCTTGTTTTTATCATTAAAAAGAATAATCTTATTCAGTAGGCTTACTTCATTTTTTTTACCATTTTTTTCAATGTTTTGTGGAAGGATAATTTGAATTATTAAAATGTTGACACATTTCTGATTATTCAAATTATGGAATGCTGCCATTTAAAAAAATTCTTCTCTTTTTGTTTTTATAAAACGATAAATTTATTTTGTTTCACTTAAAACCATTAAGGAAAAAAAGATTAACTAAGCGATGCTTTCGGGAAAAATATTCCTAAATTTAAGCAAAAAGTATACCATAGCTTCCAATCATCATTATTAGAAAACTGGTTTTCAGGGAAATAATTTATTAATATTTTGTGTTAAGCTAAGTTTTTGAAAATAAAAACGCGTAAAAATTTATTGATTGAGGAAATTATTTCAAAGGTATCCATATCATGTATTTTTTTTCAAATGGGGTGTTGATGGTTATTTCACCATTGTAAACCTATTACATTTTTCGGGATCTCTTTTAAGTGAAGCACCGAATAGGAGGACACTAATAACCGCAATGTAATTTTGGTTCCCAGTTTCCTTTCCAGAGGGAGGCATATGAGCTCTGATGATACGAAATCGTACCAGGAATTTAATTATGTAGAGAGCACCCAAGCCAAACAGACACTCTAAAGATCTTTAACATGCCATATAATCATACAGCATGGAATCTGTCAATATTCTGCATCATGAAAATCCACCAACTTGGGCCGGGGTCAAACCCTCAAACTTGGGCGTACAAGGCCAGCAACAAACCAACTACTTTACTTAGCCCCAGATGAGTGAATTAATTAAATAAATGATTATCGGTGTCTTGAGAAAAAAGAACATTAAGAAATTTTTCTCAGTGTATGTTCTTACAGATGGATTTATATGGATTGTAAAACCATTCGAAATTGCTATTGAAAATATCACTCATTTGCCACTAAAATCAGAATAATAACTTGCTGAGTTATCAACAGATATGGGGTAATAAATTAATTTTAATTCGAAGTCCTTAGAAGATTTTTGGCTTAGAGAGAGAGGAGCAGCAAAAGAGTTTCCAATAATTTCTGAAACTGCAATATAATATATTTTACCTTTTTCTACTACTTATTTATGTGAGATGACATTTTCGTTTTTAACAACCATAAAATCAAAGGAATTTAAGGAATATTGAGGCGGTGTTGACAATTATTCCAAGATTTAATAATAATTAAAAATAATCAAGCACATCCTTCCCATTGATACTTAAATCTTACATATGCCGTTGATGATAAAAGGTGATGATCTCTGCAATGAACTCAAAATGACTACACTTAATAAACAGATTGTATAGTTTATGTATAATTTACCGTGTTATTACATTATATAATGATTTTTTTATTTTGCTACTTAATTAAAATTTCTATATCATTATATTCAAAGTAAAAACTTACTACGAATGTTTATTACTGAAAAACAATATACTCATATAAAAGTACCCAAAGGTGTGTCAACTTGGCGCAATGACTGTGGGGTCACACAAAATTTTTGTACAAAAAAATGGGGTCACCAACCCGAAAAGTTTAAGAATCCTTGCTCTAGTAGTCAAAATAATTGTGTATTATACAAACATGTAAAATAAAAAGAATACAATAAAAGATAAAGTGAACAAATTGTTTATTTGCAAGTGCGTTTCTAAATTCTCTCTCTCTCTCAGTTTTTTCCAGAACATAACTACAAAAGTCTTGTTGAAATGCTCATGACGAAGTTCTTCATGAAAGGCTAGAAGTAAAAGTTCCCGGAAAACTTTGAGTACAATGTTTCGGTTTTTTTTTCCTTTTCTTTTTGTTTTTATGAAAATATTTCATCCTCACTGACCGCTTCGTATGTTGTGCCTTAGGCCCTTCAAGACTCTTTCACAAAAAAATAAATAACATAACCAGCAAACTCGTCGGTTGAGGATGAAAAAGTTATTTAACCCAAAAGCTCTTTCCTTTATGATCACTTTGAACCGCCCTGCGATATTTCACATCATCACGCCATCAAAGCTGACGTATTTTAATTAATTTTAGCATCTAACCTTTCCACCCATAAGCTTATAACGTCTTTAGCTTAAAGCAAAGACATATCGAAGGGAAACGCGGTCAAAAGCAAGTTGACTACAGAGATTACTTAAAGTTGATAATCTCTATTATGAATAATGACGTTCATTACCTTTGAACTGATAATCTTAGAAAACAGCCATTAAAATCATCCATTTTTTTCCAATACATATACAATTTGTTCCTTTTTTCGACCGCGATATAAACACAATTTACCTTTTATTCACAATTTTAATCATTCTAACACCTCGGACATTTTTATACGAGTACCTAAATTAATAAATAATTTTGCATATAAATCTTTTCTCGTACATGAACGATTTGCATTGATGTCACGTACTATAGCACTGAATAAAACCCAAATTGCTAATTACTACTTAAATTACAATAGTGTGATTAATTGGTTAACACGATTTTTATGAGTATTTATTGCGATTCTCTTGATTAGTTCTACACCTCGTTTCCGAAATTGAACTTGAGTATCGTTTTGATTATATTTTTTTATTAACAATAGTTTTATACTCTAAGATTATAATGTAATAAAATATTACACCAATTTGTTAAGCTAACATGCGTTTTGTCATGCAGACACATACCTAATTTTTAATTTAAATTTCCAAGTATATTAAAATTACACATGATTATTATTTTAAATGTTACATAATGTTGAATTTCATGTTGTTGTTACATTCTCGCCTACTTTAAATGTGCTTAGATTACTAAATAATTAATGAGATTAGAAACTTTAGAGAAATGAGAAGTAGAGCTTGATGATACGAGGGCTGCATATTCATACAATTTTCAATTACTCTTTTATTTAGATAGTGACATTAATAAATTAACAATGAGTGGAATTTTCAAAAAAAAAAGTCTTTAGATTTTTTTAAAAATGATAACTTGTGTTAAAAATGTTTTATTTAAGTTCAGTTGCTTCTTTAATTCTTGAATATACGTATTGGTTATATTATGTTTATATACATCTCATTTTCAGAATTAACATAGTTATATATTCACTTTACGATATTGGTTTTAAAATCTGTGCTTTCTTTTACTTCATTTATAACTTAAATTTATTCTTTTGATAAAATAAATTTTTTGACTCATAAATTAAAGATATATATTTTAATATCTAGAATTACTCATGAATTTGCTTTCTTTTTGTTTCCAAGTTTTCCTTTGAGTATGCTGATTCCAACGTATCATAAGCTCGCGCTACTTCAAATGCGACGTTAGTAAACAATTAAACGATCAAAGCCACAAATATCTTCTTAACTCAGTTTTTATCCAATTAAAGCATTAACGAACGAATTTCCTACTTAGTTACCTTGACCTCAACAACGATATAAAAAAAAAAAATATTATTTTCAATTACATTAAAATAATCGAAACCTAACTGCTTATTTAATTTTATGAATCATATTTTTGTTCGTGAATTCCATTTAATTAGCTTAGGGCGGGGATATTCATTTGAGTTACGCCCCTTTGACTGGCGCCATCACAATCTAATGCAAATAAAATTTTTTATTTCCTGTGACTGTTGAATCAATCAGGCCACACGTAGCGAGTTTCATTTGCATGCATTTAGTGTTGGAACAATACTTCTCCATCATAAGTAGGACAAGGCTGATGCTCAGATGTGAAAAAGCAAAAACAAAGCTTTGGTCATCCTGGCGCCATATTACTAACTTCGAAGCTATGTCAGTAAAGTAGGATGTAGAGCTTTGAAGTTGACCTGTAAATACAAGCCGTTACAAGTCAACTGATTTCTCGAACGTTGCCTAGTATTTTGTTTACGAGAGAGAATTTTCTGGTTGTACGAGTAAATTGGATCTCAAATACTACCCACTGTTTTTCGTCACGTGTCTCAATATTTCAAGGATATTTATGCCGTTCACGTATATAAAAAGTATTCGAAGCTAGTTTTGACATTGCGAATTCCATCTAGTCTGTAACTACGTATTTGGACATACCCGTAATCAGTTTGGCGGATATCGTCTGGATCAAAACGTTGCGCACATTTTTATGTGCATTTTAATCAGTATATCTTTGGAAATCGTGTTTCATTTGAAGTCCTTTTTGAAATAATGAAATACTTAAAATGATGGACAAGGAGTTAGAATATCATTCACATCTCGTGTGGTATGACAGAAATAGGAATGATATTTAAAGAAAAAGAAAAAGTCTTCCTCGCTTCTTGGAAGCATATCAGACTGACATCTAGCTACAATCTGAAATTATATGATATCTAAGAAAGAGACTAAAAAGATCTCTGAGTCTTTTATATGATATATTGAGAAAGAAAGTGACAAAGAGGGAGAGATGATGCTGATTTAACTCAGTTTTTTTTCGTTTTATAGAAAAACTGTTTATGAAAAAAGTTTAAAAAGGCAAATTTATTTTTCTAAAGATTTTTAATAAAAGCATTTAGGTTAATTCCGTACTCATAAAATAAAAATTAGGTATTCAAAATTAAATGATTTTTATGAGTATATATTTTTTTCAAAAGAAATTTATTCCAGGTTTTTGCAGAATTTATTTTTCAAAAACTAGCAAGAACTGTTAATTATTCATTAATTTATATCTAAAAATAATCTTATACAAGAGCTTAAAAATGAGTGAATAACATATATAAGAGTGAGCTCATGATAAATACGAAATAAATCGAAGCATCGTTTCATTTAGGGGCGAAGAAAATCAAGAGTCATAACGAAATGAGATAAATGAGATTATTTGTTACAAAAACAAATAATCAATATCTGAATAACATGTTAGATGAACTTTTAATAGAATATAAGAAATTTAATATGAAAGTTTCTTTTACATTACAGAAATATAGAAATGCAAGTTCACGCGTTTATTTATGAAGACAGGAGAAATAATACATATCGAATGATACAATACTTCATGCTTTCTGATTCAAAAAGTTATTAAAACTAATAATAAAATATTCAAACACGCATAGTTTGCAAAACTTAATTATTATCACTTTTGCGCACTTGTGGCCGAGGTAAGAATTTTTAAGTTGAGCCGAAGATTTTAGTCTTGTTTCTGTCAAAAACCAGTCATGTGTAATAATGAGAGTTAACACATTAAATGGATAAATGGAATTATAATGAAATAAGCTCTCATAGTGTGGCGTGGAAATTAGGAAAGTAGATACTAATTCAAATGTGATCCAAGGTGATTGGTTGTGGCTCAATATTAGGAGGCTCATTGCCAGTAATCCTTGGGTTGCTCGAGAATGATGCATTGTATGGTTTTATGTGTGTCATATTCAAATATTTATTTCATCGTAAAAACGTCGTTAATTTTTGAATATGAAAGAAAAATTTTTCAGCTTAATATATTCGATGTGGATCAGTAATTTACATTTGTAATATATGAATTGAAAAATAATTGATGAAAAATTACCTAAACTAGTTTTACGTGATTTATATCACGAGTAAAATAAATGTTTGATTGATTTTCATTTTTTGTTCTAAACTTGAAAGCGATAAAAGAGAATTAGAAGGCACAACATTGTCCATCCATCACAAAAAAGCAATAAATATTGCTTATGCTTATTTTGGGATGATTTATAATTCAAGGAACTTTTGCGTTGTTGTCATAATCACTTGTATTTTTTCCGAAAAAGTATTCGAGATCCGTTTGAGGATCCTTTTACATCTTAGATTAACTTTATCGTTGAAATTGATGTTAACTTTTATTTTTACTCAAGAAAAGTCAATGCATCCTTTTATAGGCGAGGTTTCACATCAAATGTGTTACGCATTGACAGGGAATCAAATTAAAAGGGATCAGCTTTGTTCTACTTATAAGGAGTTGAGTTATGCATTGGCTGTTGTGGATCCTCAAGTAATGACCTAGATAAATCTCGAAGGAGGAAACTTGCGAATTATAAGTTTTCCTCTATTACGATGACATTTAAATTCTTCATCGTTAGAAAACCAAAACTACCAATTTTTTACTCAGTTCGTAACTTAACATTTTAAAAAAAAAAAAAAAAAAAAAGAGTAATATAACAAGATAAAGAATAAATAAAAATATCCACTTTATTTTTTGCATTTTAGAATTACAAGAAACCACATTTAATTTCATTCCATTGTATAATATTTGAGGTACAATAAACTTAAATATGTACAAAAATAAAAAAAAAATTTAGGCACATAATTTATTACTTACTTGCTTAAAAAAACGACAGTAATCTATAAAAGTCTCCTTTGGAATAAGATTAATAAGCTTCAATACTATTATGATAGTCTAAATATTATTTGTATAGTTTAATATAAATATTTCCTTTTAAATTAACGCGAATATAGTTATTTAAATAAATATGATAATAGTTCTTTATGTTAACGTATACTTAAGGGATACAGATAGAAATAGATGACAAAATAAAAATAACAAAAGTAGAAAATGTGTTGATAATTAAATTAAGACATTTTAAAATAATGTATACTACCACTTATTTAAAAACACTTTAAATTTTTTAAAAAATTTATTTGCTTTTAACTAGCAAAATTTTTGTTATACTTAATAATTTGTATTCAATATTTTATAAAAAATTCTTATCATCATAAAGATTTCCTATTTTTTGCATCAAGAGATTAATCGAGTACATATTGAATTTCTGAAATATTTGATTGAAATAGGAGAAAAAAAAAATCTATAGTATAAAGTTATAATTGTATCACAAAGCTCAAAGTTTTAAAATATATCTTAAAAGCTGAAGTGCACTAATTGGCAAATTTACAAAAAAGCATAATTTGTATTATGACTATGAAAACTTTAAAACTTTATCATATAAAATGTGTGAAACACACACACATTTATTAAAGCAGGGCATTGAAATTTAAGCTGTGCATAAAAATTAAAAGGTCTTTCAAATGCATATAAATTTTTTGAGCAGCAGAAACTTCACGAAAAAAAATTTAGTATGTCACCAGAGAAATATTTACAATTATGTAAAATCTGTACTTCCATTCTAAAATTAAATAACGATTCAAAATTCTTATACATCTAAATATAAAATCTCTATTTTTTAAAAAAAATATTTTTCACTTTTTTTAATGTTATCAGCAGCTATGCATTATTTATAATTGCGTTTACTATAGAAGTAAATTATAAATGCTTCTGTTTACATATCACTGAGAGCAATTGTATTTTTGAACTTTTTTGACCAATACTACATGATAAAGCAAAAATTTTGAAATAATAATTTATTGCTTATAGATTTTGTCTAATTATGAAATAACTTTATTATAAAATAGGCATTCTCTTTCCATGGAAATATATAATTAAGCATGTGAAACGCAAAAATACTTTGAAGAAAGGAAGTTAATTTTTTCAGTTTAAAATATATGAATCTATTTTAATTTTTTATGTTCTAAAAACTGTTAGTTATGTCATCAATTTTCACTACAATTTTCAAAGTAGTGCAGTATTTTACCTTTATTTATTTAAGCTAAAGGTTTCTCAATTTTTTAGTATTTAGATTTATTACTCATTAAAATGATGGTCCGTTAAAAAAAATACGTTCAAATGTTCATTCTTGATGGATGATTTTCTCATAATTTGAGCATAGTTATGATACTTTTTCAAGTAAATTTATAATAGCATATTTTATTGAATTTTATTAATTTTGAAGGAAAAAATCTTTTGTGTGTTAATCTGTATATTTTAAGTACAAAGTGTTACACAGATGTCAGAAAACAATGAAATAACAGTATTACACAAATTATTATTTGTAATTTCTCTTAGAATTTTGAGGCAGAACATTAATTTTGAAATTCAAAGTTTTTTTTCAGATAATTCAATAACTAAGCCTATATTCCCCGAAAAGAGATAGGAATTTGTTTTGTTTGTTTATAACAATACATAATCTATTGAAGTATTTTTATCTTTAAAAATATGAGATTCTTTTGGAGAGATAAATTAGGTTCACATTTTTGTCTACCGCACTCTATACGATTCCAAAAATCTAACATTTTCTTTTATACAAACAGTCTTAAGTCACGGTTTCTTTTCAGTAACTGAACCACAATTCTGAATTTTTTTTCTTAAATAAATAACCTAAATACTGGTTGTCAAATAACGTATGAGATCGTAATGTTAAAACACAATGCCTCTCATAACTTTTAGCTCTTCTTTGAGGCTTAGCACTATTATTCATTGCACAAAGATCTAAATGCCGAAAATATATTATCGTCAAACAAAATCAAGTGATTAGGCTTAGCTCTACTCCCCATTTCAACATAAATCCTGCTGAAAATCCTAATTTGTAATGTATTTTCAGATCTGAAAAGCGTGGATTTCACCTCCTAGTTTTTCGCCTGGAAGAAATTCTTGCTAGAGATTCTCTATGATCTATAACAGGCTATTGTTCGACCTTGTTCAAATAAGTATTTTTTTAAAAACCATTTTGGGGATTAGTGGTTTAAGTTTATAGATGTATCTTGATATCCCCCCTCGCCAATTCGTGTTATAAGAGAAGTAAAAACGTTCTTCAGTTTAAATATGCTTTTTGTATTTTGTTACGCCATTACTTGTGAAAGATGTTTGCAAAAATTAGTTTTAAATTGGAGATTTAAAACTAAAACAAAAACTCTTAGTATAAACAAAGACAAATGTTTGAACTTTTTCCTAAGAGAAGTAGCAGTTTTCAGCATTCTCGAGTTAATGTGAAAGAATATAATGACAATAATAAGAAAAGAACTTGTGAAGCCATTATTTGCAGTGATGTTTGATACATAAATATAATGCATGAATAAATATATAAGGCGATTCAACCTCATTCTCGTATACCATATTCTTAGGGAGAAAACCCTGCCGAGTACGATACGTTTGGAAATTTCGTAACAAATTTTCATCCAATTAATATATCTGTATTCAGCAGCACCCCCTTTATATTTTATTCACTTGCTTAAATTATCCACTTAGTGAAATCTTAGAATAAAATGAAAATAATTAAATAAATATTACAATATAAACAAGTTTCTCATTTTGTTGTAAAACTAAACAATCTACTTGCGCAAGGTGACTATTTTTTTTTCCAAACACGAAAACCATGATGCATTTCCAAGAATTAAAAAAAACAGTATTTTCTTTTGAAGGCATATATTTAACGTTTTGCAGTTGATTAATTATTAAATATATTATTCTTAAATTAATTCTCTTCTTTCCCTCAAATAACTTTATACTTTAATGCTTTATCATGTACATTTGTTCACAAGAATATAACATTAATATAATAAAGGAAGAAATATATTAATATAATTCTTATACCTGTTCAAAAGCTCAATTAACTTATCCTCTATCCTTAAGTTACAAATTTGTTCTTTTTTACTTCAGAGAACTTACTTCAGTCTACTTTTAATTAGTTATTATTTTTCTTTTTAGTCAGTCAATTAAAAGGAAACTCTCAAAATTTTATTACGCAGAAGGAATGAAATGTAAGAAAAAAAAAGTTGATTTTTTATACTTAATAATTTATAATATGCAATGCGTGCTCCTTTTTAATAAAAGTTAAACCTTGTTAAATGGAATAAATTAAGCTTGATTCACATAGTTCCATAAATTTAAATTTTTACATTAAAATGTATTTTGTCCATACTTTAATATATCTGAATCCATGATTTTACAAACACAGATTTGTGTTTATTTTTATATATATTAACGTTTTTTTTTTTAACTGTGATTTTCGTCAGTTGATACTTATGGATTTCATTAAATGGAAACCATATATAAGGGACAACCATGTATAGGAAATGTTAATCCACTTCTTGAAATAAAAACCCAGGAGAAATTTTCAGAAAGAAAAAAAAATCAAATAATTTGCATTTGAGAAGATTCTGTAATTTAAACAGTTCATTTGAAGAATTTTTTTTTTGCAGTTAATAAATTACTACTAAAATTCAAATAAATGTGTTTTTATTAAATTATCATTTAGCTCTAAGCAGAAATGAAAATATTTATTCTATTACAGAAATACTGTTTCCTGGAGTTTTTTTTAAAAGAATCTTGTTTTAAAACAATTAATTTAATTATTCTATTTTCGTCCATTTTTACTTTTTAGTTTAATTATAAATAAAAATTATATATATATATGATACTAGCCGTTATACCCGCCCCCTTCACTGGATATTTAATAATACTGTATGACTATATTATAACATATACTACTTTTCGATTACTGATATCTAAAGTCTTAGTATTAAGCTTTCAATTGTATTGAAAAACATAGACTCTGCCTCTTGATTTAAAAACGACAGTACTCAAATCTCCATAACGCAAGTATTTTTACATTTCCCGCTTCCATAATATATTTATTAAGTATAAAAAAATATAACAAATTAACGAAATTAAAACGTTATTACATAAAAATTTTAGAAGTTTTAAAAGATTTAAAGTTTTGGGGGAATAGCTTGGTAGAGACGGCTGCCATCTAAGATTGATTAAAACCAAATTACTTTAATAATTATTTACTTAGTAGTAATATATTAATGTAAAATATGTTACAAAGTATTGATTAGATTTAAATAAAATGTTTTGAATACGGCTAATTAAATTATAAATTTATCAGTACAGTTTCCCATGATTCCTCATCCTGGTGCAAGAAGTTATAAAATGTTATTAAAGTAGAACATTTCTTAAAATGAATTTTTACATTCGAATTTTGACTAATAGATCATTTTGAACAAGATCTATATAACACAAATTTCATAAATGTCATCTTTTAAAAAGGGGGTAGGGTAGAAAGACCTTCCCTACCTCTAACTGAGAGGATTAACTAGACGAATTTTTATAACATTTCGGGTTAAATGTACGCTGTACCGAAAATGGTATTTTAAAAAAGCAAAAAAGTTGTTCAATGGGATGTAATATACGTGATATTTCAGTTAGTGCCTAAAATTATGATGATGTTTTCTTTTTCCTACTTATACTTACATCAATATAAATAAGAACAAAATGAATTGGACATATTTTATATCACTCTTCTTCTAATTCACAGTGAATATGACACTGAAAAGATGTTTTCTATCGGAGCCAAGAACGGCGGGTGGTTTCACGACGTGGTTTCTCAGAGAAGTCGTAGAAAGACATGCCCCATCTGTCATAGAACGGCATGAACAGCTGACCAAGTAACTACGCTAGAATATAAATCAGAACTAAAAAAATAAGAGTTAAGAAAGATTATTTGTCATTTTTCAAGCATTTTTCATCCGAAAGAGTTTTCTACATTCTTGGGAAATCCTGTCATTTCAACGCTTTGAAAGGGATTTTATAAATTGTTCATTTTTTTTTTGTTGTTTGGAAAAGTAATAAAAATTATTTTGTAATCGATGTAAAACAAATGCCTTTAAATCTATCAGAGGAATACATTTCCATATTTTTGATCAAAGATTTAATCAAGATTTTACTGGGAAAATGAAAGATTTGAATTGTGTGTGTGTGTGTGTGTTCATTTAATAAATAAATTAAGTAAAAATTAGCTTGTTTCTTTCATGGAGTCATCTTTAAGCTTTACATTGACAGATAAGTAAATTGGGATGATATTTTAAAATATTGATGTTAAAAATAATTGGTACAGGTAAGACTAAATGTGGTTGAATGGTAGCATTTCGAACTTCCACGCCACAGGTCTGGAGTTCAAACCCCAGGCTGGGCAAGGTCGACTCAGCCTTTCATTCCTTTAGTGGGTCGATGAATGAGTACCAAGCTTGCTTGAGAATTAAACCCTGGGACTGACCACCTAACCGCTCATGCACCTCAGTGCCCAAGGTCAGGAAAACTGAGATGGGCACAGTAAGCTTTCCTCCTTATGGGCTGCTTTGCTACTGAATTTAGTTTAGTTTAAGGAGAAATATTTGAGTGTGTGTATTTTATCTCCATTACAAAATGGGTAAGCTAGTCAAAATTTTTCTTATACTTGGCTATATGTACATCACTTTAGATTCAGACAATCTATTGTAACTCTGGCGTATTCTGCAGCTTGTCAGTACATTTAGTTAAAACTGGATGGAAAAATATCACTTCATTGCTGCAATGACTAGTGTATTTCAAAATGCGATTAGCTTTTTTTCATTGTTCTTCTTTTTTGTGCCCTCAACTTATCTTCTTAAGCAAAAACATTTGATTTCTCATAAATGCAAAGTTTAACTTATAACCATATACTTCTTCTCGATATACCTTATCGAAATGGTGTATGCAAGTCGAAAAACTGGTCATTGTGTATTGACATTTTCAAACTGCAAATAAAGTTTTGACATTGTTCTTTGAATCAAAATTGTTTAAAGAAAATGTTTTTGGAGTAAATAATCTTTCTGTCATAAAGATCCTTTTCAGTTGGTGAAATGCTAAATAAAAGTCGAGTTAATTATGCCGGTTTGGAAATTGAAGCATTGAGTTATTAACGAGAGAGAGTAAAAAGAAGTAATCACAAAATATTCGGAGCTATAAAAAAACTGTTTTTTAACCAACAATTTCTCTGGTACTGAAAACAAATTTTATTTAAGATAGAAGGTTTTTTTCATAAGTTATTCTATTTTATAATCAACATTTTTAAGTAGTAAGTCTGTAAAATAAGTAATATTTAAAAAGAGTACAATTGAAATGAATTGAGAGTGGGAGTTAGTAATTACTTAGAAAGTACGTAAATAAAAATGAAATAATATCAAAAACATTTTTGATAGAAATTTCAATTATCAAAAATATTTGAGTGATATTTATAATTAATAGTTTGATATTTATAGACTCAATGTTTAATAGTTCTCAGATGAATTGTTTTTTTTCTGGTATGCACACCACAGGACACTTAAGGCAAGGGCTTAGTATCCAGAGTATTTCAAGTTCGAGACTAGGTATCAAAGAAGACAACTGTATCGAAGGAAAGGTGATCTTGTATAATGAATCCAGTCTGGGTCTCCAAATACACATATTTATAATTTTTTAAAAAAAATATATAAGTTCAGTTACGGTTTTCGTTCGGCCAAAAATAACGGTTTTCGGTTCATTTCCGAATGAATAATTTCATTTTACATATATTCTTATTTGCAATAAAAATATAATTCTACTGTAAACAAAAGATGTAATTCTATCAAAATTTAGAAGATTTTATTCTTTTTTTTAATTGATACACTATATGAATAGATACAATTAACCAGTATGTACGACATGAGAAGTGAGCAGAAAACGCGAGAGCATAGGCATTGTTATCCATTATCAAAATCGTACTTGACGATTAGGCTCGTGATTCTGGTTTGTCTATACTAACATCCGTGGATGATCGTATGCTGAGATGCGAAATAAATAAATAAATAAATAAATAAAACTCAGACCGATATTTTCTTAAAATTCATCTAGTTCATTCAATTGAATTAAATCTACCTTTTATACAAGTAGTTTCACGTGAAACTGAAACAGTGAACATCAGTGAACAGTACAAGTGAACATCAAAACAGGAAATAAAGAAGCAATGTACATGCAATGATGATAATTATATGGTTGACGTTAAATTAGAAAATGTTGAAAAGTTGGTTACAGTAACAAACACACTGAAGATATATCGAACAGAGATAAACCGATATTTTTTTTCTGTTCGGTTTCGGTTTTCGTTCCAACCAAAATAACGGTTTTTACCGGTCTTCGTTATCCGGTTTAGTTCCGGTTCGAAGCCCTGCTAATAACCCTATTGTAGTTCAAATACAAGCTCTCACCTATAAAAATTTAAGCTAACCTATTTATAAAAGTCTTTGATCTCACCAATGACGTTGAATTAAATAAACAAAAAAAAATAATATTTTGTTTAAAAGTTTACAAATCTAGAGGAATCACTGAAATCAATTATAATTATTTTACATGTTGCATATTTATGAAGCATTGGCAGTAAAATATTAATAGTGATATCTAAAAATTAGTAAAAATATATATCTCTGCGGTTATGCATGCTATTTCTCAAACTTTTATCAAAATACATGAAATCATTTAGAAAAGAAATGAATGTTTGTGGCTTTGATAGATATGAATACGTCCTCCGGTTATTTTCCTGTTTCATTTTAACAGATATTGTACCAAATGTGCGTGGGCATTTCTTAATAACTTAGCGATTAAGGCCGCCAACTAAATAGATTAATCGTGTTTCACTGCTCATAATGAAAGACATCAGTCACAAATATAACTTAAAACATTTCCTTGATTCACTAATGCTAAATAATTATTTCTTAATGTGTTATAAAATAGAGGATAATACTTCAGGCTACTATATCAAGGAAATTACTCCGAAATACTTATTTATCTAGATTGCAAATGAGGGTCAAGTAATTCTTTCAGGTCAGGTAAAATCTTGATACATGAAGCATCATGTTTCTTATGTTTTCATGTGTTTAGTCAGCCTCGAAAATTAATGCTGTCCATTAAAACTTATTACAGATAATATTTTTTGTTCCTCCTATACACTTCCTTTATAAACAAACTATTTCAAAGATAATAAATTATATTAATAGTTTTATACTAATTCCATTTGTAGGTAATGGAAGAGTGACGAAATGAAAAATGAAAATCTCTTTACATTTAATCTGAATTTTCTGTGTTTATATATTAATATTTATAATTTTATGCAAAAGTAAGCTTATAAGAGTATTATAATGATAAAAAAGATACCAAATTGATGAAAGGTTTTCTGAATTCATTGATACTGAAAAATATATCCTTTATACTCAATAAGAATTATTTAAATACAATGAATAGATGAAAACGAGAACATTAAATTTTTCTATACTTTTTAAGAAAGGATGTAAATATTGTCTTTTTTTTCTTTACTCACATGCAAAAATAGCTGTGAAAAATTGTAAAATAAAAATATGTAAATTAAATTTATAAGTACTTAAAAGTTTTTTCATATTTTTTTATGAAAACTAATTAATTTACTTAAAGATTTATTTCTCGCTTTTAAAGTGTTTAATACAGCAATGATATTTCAATATGTTCGCTTGTTTTTTTCTATCGCTGTCATAAATATGTAAAAGAATCGGCCTAAAATCATGATATTCCGAAAAGATTGGCTGACAATAGCTGAATTATAACTATTCATAAATTATGTTTTGAAAAGGGTTTGAGTCGTAAATTGTATTTTAGTGTCTCATTATAAAAGGTTTTTTTTGGTAAGTTGTTTTCTTTAAAACAAAATTTAATCATAGATCAACCCTTCGGTCAAAAACCCTAACAATACTATTGCATTATTTTCAGTGGAATACAGCGTGAAGTAAATATCTCGGAAAATTTTTCTTGCTTTCCACGGACGACATACAATTTGACGAAAACAATTTAAATTTATGTGCTACAATAAAATGCACTTTAAACTATTCCTTACTGGTACTCTTGATTTGTGCCTTGTCAAAATTGTGTACTTTCAGGTGTTTCGCTGATAATAGCAAAAATAAAATAACCTTGTCTAGGCGGCTTTGAACAATTTAACGCGTTGCAGTCGTAATGATGTTTCACCAGTAAAATTTTAAAATTTAGACCACTTAAGTTAATGCACAAGATTACTTAATCATTTTTATGTTAACAAGATTAATTAATGGCTATTTTTGTTGTGTTTTGAGTTTTTATATATATTTAATTTAATTATTGTATAAGCAACACTCTTATGACAGCTTACTTAGATCGTCCTTTAATTTTATGTCTTACATTTATGCTTCGGAATGTTGTTACTGTACTTCGTACTCTCTCAGTTAGAGAAAAAAAAAACGTGTTTCTTTAGAAAGACAATATATTATTGTCACTATCAAAAGTTATCAGATTATATTTCATGTTTTCAGACACTAAAGTTAAGAAACATTTTACTATTGTAAATTACGTGACAGGGTGAGGGGGTAAAATAGTAGCACAAGACGTTTGTAAAAAGTGTACTGTCCACGACTAGACTTTAATTTCCGATTACCTTAAATTTTCAAAAGGGAATTACATACTCTTCCTTATGTATGTATTGAGAGAGTGACAAATATATTTTGAAATGATACAGGATTTTAAAAGCATAGATATATAGAGTTGTATGTAGATTTTGCATATGTTGCCATTAAAGTTCAAAAGTTGTTAATATGGACATTGCTTAATTAATCGGCGAATAGTAATTATGATAACTGATAAAGCTAACACCTGCTCATATTTTTGACTGCAGCTATTTTTGCTGCCCTACAATAAATAGAGTCCTGTTTTCGTCAACAAACCTCTATGTGGATAATACTGAACAGATTCCCAGAACATTTATCTGGGACCATGGTACTGTTTGATTTTGTCCTGTCATAGACACGATATCATCATCACCTGATTACTGATATTTAACTGCAGAATCAGTTTCAAAATAGGTTTTTTTGCACATTACCCTGGTAACAAACTCATCCAGGTAATTCATGTTATTACCTGGTATTAGCATTGAGACGAGCAGCGACAGCCGTGCAATCAATAACAAAACGGAATGCATGAATGATATCACGTCGTCTATCAGATAAATCGTGGTTCTGTGTGCAATATTATGATAGAGGTACCCGTGTCTGAGGCACTTAGAAGAGCGCTCACTGTCTGCTCGCTATCGATATGGTCACGTGGGCCCTGGATTTAGTGTGATGACATAGACAGTCTTTGGGCATACGATAATAACATCTCATGTTAGCGTCGTCAGTAATCTGTTGTTACATTTCTCAGATCTTTCAAGGTCGGTGGCTGTTCCTTATCTTCAATGTCTCAGAGGGGTCATTTTTTAACAAAATAACCGTATGTTGCCCCATGTGTATTTTACCTATTAGTGCACAGAGGATGTTCAACTGTTATGCTGGCCAGCCCGCGCGCGTTCTCTAGGTCTCTCATCCTCTGTAAACCTACAATCATAGGTTGCTGACAGTTTAGGCCGCTACTGCTCTCAAGCCACCACAATTAATGAAATGTGGCTTAGATTTATGGAATGACTTTTGCCTGTATCTGTCATTTAAGTCCAGTTCAACTCAATGCCTAAGCGGGTTAGAGCCGTTTTAGTTGCCAGAAGTGGAAACCATGTTTACTAATTTCGGACTCTGTATACCCCAAAGCTGTCTACAAGTTTAATTACGTTTTCTTCGTATTATACAGGAAACATAAAACAAGTAAAATTTTGTTATTTATGCTCCTTCCTGATGTTATAATTAATTTGAACGGCAATATGTAGCAACTTTCCTAATTACTTAAATTTGCAATTTGTTTTAAAAGCATCATAAAATGAATAAAAAATTTACTTATTAAATTACTGAATTTCGGTTGTTTGATTCAATGCAACTTATATTGTTTTATTTTGAATAAGATACAAAAATTCTTTGTGACGTCTAAAAGGATCCCTCTCCCACGGTTTGATTGCGTATAAGAAATGTTTTTAGTACAAAACTATATAAGGTTTGATAATCCTTGAATAGTTAAATACGTGATGGAAATTGTTATATTGTACTGATACCACTATCTAAAATTAACTACCACTATTTAATAGCAAATAACAAAATTATTTTTCTATTACTCTCTCTAACTACTTCACTCCTTATACATAACTAAACTAAGTCCCCTTTCATAACCACCTCTGAACTCTACTCTCACTCCTATGCTCCTAATTCTCTCCTTTCGTATACATAACTTTCCATCCCTCTCGGAGATACAATTGTACACAACATTAAGTACACTAGGTGTTCATAAATGTTCGCTGTTTTCAATGTGTTATTTCGATGTTGAAATCGAGCATATATTAAAATATAATTAATTAAAGTCTATATAATTTCAGTTAACTATTTTTTAATTACACGAACAGATGAGAGTTATTAAAAATATACTTGATTAATGAAAACGATTACTAAATGTAATATAATAATTAATAAAAAATGCCAAATGTTTTTAACTGTGTATATTTTTAAGGTTTATAGACTTTATACGGCGTATTATACCATGTGATTAACGGCTGACCTCGTATTATGCTGTAGATAGCTAAGCGATGTGCGTTTAACGTCCTCTATCTCAAAAATGGTTTGGCGTATAAAAAATGTTTCAAACAAAAAAGTTATAAAAATTTTTATCCTCTACAATATTTATATTAAATGTAAATAGCATTAAGCCATAGAAAACGAGATATTCGCAAAAAAATAATAAGTAAATAAATAAATAAATAAAAAAACAACAACAATTTTTTGACCTTTGACCTTAAATATCTCAAGACGCGGACACGAGATTTTATGAGACTTTTGAGACAACATTTAGAGTGCCAAAATAAAGGTCTCTATACGAGTTTTCAGCTTACTATCTCTCATTCCGTAGTTGACCTTTATTTTTGACTAATATGACTGGACTATTTATTCCCTAAACATATATAATTCCTTTTGTCTTGAGAAAGAAACATATTTTTACCTGTCGAGGATGAAGGTGATTTCATACTATGTAATACACACAGAACTTCTCAAACATTCAATATTGGTGACCCAACTTTCAATTGTGATTTACATCACGCCCCCCCCCTCCATACAATAATAACGTATTGAATTGAATAATAATGTTCTTTGATGCTAACGCTACAATAAGACTTTAAATATAAACCACACAACTTATTCAGATAAGTATTAAATTTTGAATATAATTTTGTATAAGTAAGTCCATGTTAGCTATTAGTAATTATTAAACTTGTTCTTAACTTAGTATTGATAAATTAATTATCAAATACGTTCTACAGTATTGATACATGTGCAAGTAAATTATATCAGTGTGAATGTACATTTTATTTTTTATTATGTCGAAATGCTTTTGTTTTGCTTCCTTTCGGTAAATTAATGGTTTTATTAAATAATCTTTTATTTTCGATCTTTCGATATGCTCGCGCCCCCCACTTAAGATTATCATGCTACCCAAGAAAGCACACCTCACAGTTTGAGAAACTCTGATGTAATATAATAGTTTTTTCTTCCATTGGAGTGATTGCGTGTGTACACAATAAGGATGCAGTGTATATTTTCTAGGGATAAGAAGATTTTACTTATTTGTCGAAACTTTCAGCTGAAAGGGGAAGGTGGATCCATGAAGTATTACTTAACCCTATTTCTATGTCTTAAATCAGTGACAGCCTTAGAAATCATTATAGTTCTCCATTTTAGTCCAATGACTCTTTCGATATTTTCAATTTTAATAGCTCAACACCTCAGATTCTTGTAATTTCTGTCTTTATCCAATCTTAGTAGGATATACTTTTGCACCATTTATTTTATTCTTGTATTATATATATATATGTTTGTAAAAATTCACGTTAATTTTCCCTTGAAGGGTTTTAATATGTTATGATCTTGAGTCATTGACAATTACACAAACTAAGTTTAACGAATTCAACAATTATTAATAATTCTCCTAGTATCATCTTGATGTTCCTGAACATATCTATATAACAGCATAGATATCAATAGACTTCAGTTTCTATCTTTATTTATTTATTTTAAAGTCACTTTCCGTTTGTATTACTGTTGGTTTTGATAGAATGAAAAACCGAAGAATACCTTATTACCAAAGGAAATAAGCGAACAATCCAATTTTTGAAGGAATGTTTTGGAAAGCAGAAGTAGTTTACGTTTTTCTTTCTTTTAATGTCCTGTAATATTAGAAAATGTTTAGGTTCAGATTTTTTTTTTTCAAAAACTTAATCGTTTTTCAGGACATATCAATTTATTCTTTTTTTTCTCTACTATATTATACAGTACTCGCATTCGATCAATAAACTCTCATTTATTTATTTTTCATTTCATATATAAACACTAAGGGACTTTCATTTATATTAAAATGGAAAAATAAGACTGTTTGAGAAAATTTATTCATTCTAAATTTGTTTTCGAAAGGTTGGAAAACGCTTTCACGTTTATCTTTCTGATATTCATAACAAAACTATTAAATATAGCTTACAGGGCACTTTGCGAAAGACAATAATAAAACACGTATTATTTTCTGTAGGTTGATTTATAAACATTTCAGTTTAGAAAAGCAATTTTTCTTAAGGATGTCTTTTTTGTTTTGTTGTTTTTTTCTTAAACTCCGACAATTTAACCTATAGCTCCCGGATTTAGAGCTGAATACTAAACAGTTCAACCATTTCTAAACTCTATTACTATTTTCTTTTCTTATCTTATGCTTATAAAAATACGAGTCTTAATAATTGATACTGAAAGTTGAAGTTAAATTAGTTGCATATTTTCTAGTGTTTTAAAACTATTAGAACTTTGAAACACAAATATTTATTATTACGCACATACACAACTTGGGTTATTTATCGATTTTACTTAAATACAGTTTTAGAACTAAAGTCACTATTTTATGGTATACAGAATGACACTATACTTAAGTATATATTTATAATACTATAAAATTTTATTTAGTAAAACTAAAGCTTATATTTTTTTTTGCTTTTGAAATGTAAGATATATTTTTGTAGTCAGTGGTGTACATAAGGGTGTGGTTTGGAGGCTCAAAAGTTTTTTTTTTAAAATTTTTACCGTTGAGATTACACCTTGGCTCTTTCATCTACGCGTTTTTAGAATATAACCCCTTTTCTCTCTCATAAGAAAGGTCTGTGTATGCGGCTTTTTGAAAAAAAAAAGATTTTGTTTGAAATAATATATGAGAATTGTAATTATACAATGATACTGTGTTTAGGATATTTCGAAAAAGTAATATTTCCTTGAAATATTTTTTTGTGGTAGTTTTTTAAAAACATAGAGCAAAAAGCATTTCTAGCTTTCTGTTGTTATGATTTAGGAGCTTCATTGAAAAAACGAGTGTAACGTATGTTTAAAAGAAGAATATATTATAGTTTCTTAAATATTATAAGGAATGACATCTAGTCATTTCTGAAGAATGGCTTTGAAATGGAACTTTTTAAAATAACTTTTTTTTTCTTTTTTGGTAAAAAAAAAAAAAAAAAAGAAACACTCGTTAATTATGTTTGAAGCTTCAATAATAAAGCTATTGTGGGAACCCACAAGTAGATATACCGTTTTTAATTCGCTGGTATTAAGAAATAAAAATTCACATTATTTTCAGCGTTACCACTAATTGAAATAATTATCGGCGTTTTTTTCTTAAAATTGCTCCTCTCTGTTGTCGTAAAATATGGATAAACGCACTTCTAAGTTATATATTTCGAAAATTCTAGTTGAGCCTCTGTACAGAGGTTTGAGCTATATACATGCAAAATATTATTATAATAGAAGCATTTTTCACAAAAAGAGAACATTTTGAAAAAAAGATTGTTCTAAGTTAATTTTTTGCCAAAATATTGTATATAAATAATTTTTTTTGTAGAAAAGTTCTTAAAACAATATTATACATGTATTCTAATCTAAGTGAGACTAAATATCATGAAAGTTATCCATTTATGCGCTTTTACAAAATCACGGTTCCGAACGTAGTCGGATACCTTAACAGTATGAATATGAAATTGATGGAATTGAACTTTATGTTACCTCAGTATATTGCAGATAATTTTTTCGCCGATAAATAAAAGACCATGATCAGCAATAATGATTAATAGATGATATTAAAGCTGATCTATGGCATCATGTCCTGATTCCATCAGGACTCTATAGTCGAAATAATAGGTGCAAATAATTCCAAATATTTTTGCGTTGAGTTGCTGGAAATGGCTACATGTTAAATCGAACTAATCTCCAAGTTCTGATTCGGAAGTTTGAAAAGTGAGTTATATAGAGGTAGCGACGCAACCCCCAAAGTCTATATGGCTAACTGACAATTTCGCACTAGTAAGATCTGGACTCGAACCGACGTAGAAGTAGGTGTAGAAGCCATTCCTCAAATCAATTTCAAAGATATTTATTTATCAATAAGCTTAAGTTTAGGAGGGTAAGATCAATTGTAATGGACAACTATAAAGAAGTAAACTTTACTTATTTGAAGCTAGTAGAAGGGATGAAGGCCCCTGCTATATTCTTAAGCAAAACAATTAGAAGGCTCAGAACAATCCGTTTTTAGTCAATACAGTCTCAGAGCAATACGTAAATAATATTTCCTGACAATAATTCACTAAGCAATAACGGGCTTAAATATATGATTCGATGTGACAAATACTAATCTCTCTAGCTGCACTTCAAATTGTTTTACTTAGTCCTACACATTTGCATATCACATTTCCTCTGTAAGAAGGTGGCAGTTGTAAGCGTTAATAACCTTTAAAAAAACTCTAAGGTACTCTAAGGTTCTAAGAGGGAAACCCCTCAAGATGGCCATCTACAAGATGTCATGTTTCAAAATTATGAAAACTATCGTTAGATTCCTCTAGTAGTTCTAGAACTACGTTCATTTACAGCTAACCACCGAAAAGTAGAATATTCGTATACAAAAGCAAAATTAAAATATTCAAGATTTAAAGGCATCTAAACTTACAACTTCTTATTTAATACCAATATCAATAAACCTATTTCTATTATTCTTCAATTTTTTAGATTACAATTTTTAATTCTTGTAATAGTTTTTATTTTTAAACTTTTCACACATAAATTATTAATTGCATTTTATTATTAATTATTATCAATATCCTCAATTTTGTATCTACAGACCTGATTGACTGGGCATTACAGTTAAATTACAGATTTACTTAGATGCTGCATCTGAAAAAATTGTATATTTATCCACTTGTATCAGTATTATGGTAATAAATGAATCCTCCTAGTTCATTGAACTGGAAAACTATGCATGTAAATTGATCACTAAAAATTATAAGTGGAAAAAAAAGTTACCTTCTAAAACAAACTACAGAAGTTCAAATAATAATTTTGAAACATAATTTAGATGACATTTTTATTTGAAGATATCTGTGTTTTTTACATGCTACCTTTAATATTTGAAGATAAAAAAAAATCTAAATAAGAATTTATCCTTCACTTTTAAATTAAAGCGAAAAAGTATCGTGAAGAAATGGGGGTGTCAGCTGGAGATCATTGTTATTTTTCATGTATTTGCAAGATTGCTCGAATAATATATTTTTTCCCTTTCTCTTGCCCTATATGATTTTTTTATTAATATTTTTAGATTTGTCCATTATTAATATTTTTAGATTTGTGCATTGTACAGGGCCGGTTTTCCGCTGAAGGGCACAAGCATTTTAGGGGCGCAAAAAATTAGAGAACGAAAAAAAAGAGAGGGGAAAAAAATGAAGTTACAGTAAACGTACCACTACCTATGGCGAATCATGAGAGAAGCATTTCTGTCTATAAGATAATCTAGCCTGAAATGAGATCTACTATGAAAAAAGAAAAGCTTAACAGTTTGATGTTGCTATGCACTAAAATGATGTTACAATGGAAATTGATTACAATGATGTCATTAATGATTTTGCCATAATTAAAGCACGAAGAAAACCTTTGTTGTACAAGTACTATGGCAACGGCAGTGACTTAACGAAGGATAAGGAAGTCTAAAAGTAAAAGTTAGTAAGGCGATACGTGATAAAAAAAGATGATAATTAACAAGTTGAAAACACACACACAGTTCATACCGTGATGTACACTGTATACTGTAATTACAAACGATTTCATTAATTTACTGTATTAATTTACAAAAGGGTGGTTAGGTGGTCCATGATTCCGTAAGGTAAGAAATGAACAAGAGTGGCCAAACCATGCCACTATCCTTTCCTTACGGCTGCCGGTTGTCAATCCTGAAAATGGCAAGTCTATAGGTGGTAGGTAATGAAAAGGTTACCCAAAGATCAAAAAACAAAGAAAGGGAGAACGAGTAAGAGAGTTAAGGAAAATCCCTCCCGAATCAAAACTGGCAAGGTAAAGGGCCCACGTAAGGGGCCCTCTGGAAATAGGGGAGGGGGCATAAAGTTTTGAAGTGCCTAAGGTGCAGGGGGGAGTTTAAAAACGCCATGCATTTGTATTATGTAATTTAGTGCTTCTCAAAGTTTCAATATTTGCAACCCAATATTCAATCACAATTTTCATCGCACCCCCATCTCCATACAATAACAATGCATTGAACTCAATGTACCATACTTTGACGCTGAAACTACAATACGACTTTATCCTCTTAATGTGGCCGATGTATATAAACGTCTCGCTCAGCCAAAGTGTTAATTGCCCCGGACGTATATATTCGTCTTTCCGAAGTACGATCTTTTCTGTGCACTGCTATCCACACAATCATTTCGAAGTCTTTGGAATGCAATAAAAGGACCTTGAGACAGTTTTTTCAAAAGAATTAACTTATTTCAGAGAATTTTCTTATTTATTCCATTTTTCCCCTACCTCCACTCCCAAATACAACTTATACTTACGCATACATGAAAAACTTTAGCATTGGGGAGCAAATCGTGTAACTTAAAATCGGTTTTTAAGGGATTAATTGTAAACTGTACACATTATCAAGATAAAGTGGTAACTTTTGTATATAATTTTATATATGGCAAACCCATGGGGTCACTGGTAATTATTAAACTTGTTCGTAACTTATAGTATTGTTAAATTAATTATAAAATACACATTGTGCAGCACTGATAAAAAAAATGTATTATATCAGTGAAAATGTGTATTTTATTTTTTATTCCGTCGGAATGTATTTTGTTTGTTTACTCTCAATAAATTAATAATTTTTAAAATAATTTTCTGTCTTCGACTTTTCAGTTTGCTCGCACCCCTTCTCGTAGAGTTATCATGCCTCCTAGTGGGGCGCGCACCACTGTTTGAGAAACGCTGATGCAATTATGTATATATACTGTATTGGCTATTGGCAATAGACCTCATAATTTTGAACCTCGGTCAAGTGACGAAGAAGACACCCGAGATGGCACTTTTCCCTCCAATGAGAGGACTTCGAGAGAGAGAGAGAGAGCCATGGTATATTTCACAAGCATCAACCCCTCTACACAGCAAGTCTTCAGTGGCATGCCGGATACGAATTCATAACCATAATCACTAGGCTACCACGCCCACATGAAATGGAATAAAAAACCCGGATATTTTATTGAGCTGCTTTAAGGAATTTCTTCTGTAAAATTAAAGAATTTCTTATTGCTACTTTTTATTTTACTAGCTCAGATTTACTGGGAATTCGAGTAATTAATTCGAGTAATTCGAGTACTAATTATTAACCTGTTCCACACAGCAAGGTATAGTATTCATTTTAACTAAAAATTAGTTACGAAATTGAATTACGGCTTATACGAGTTATATTGAATTGCATTTTCATTGAATGTCGTACATATGGTCGGATTTTACGTCTAAACCTGACTCATGAATTTTTGGCGTAGTATAACTCTGATAGCAATTATAAAGATAGATATGATTTGTCTTAGAACTTTCAAATTTTATTAAATATAAACCACTTTAATTTTAACTTTGACAACTTAAAATATTGTTTTAGCTTTCAAAGTTTTGAATCAAAATTTGAAGCTTTTTTCTCTGGCTAGGAAAAAAAATGTGTTATTAAATTTCATAAAATGATAAATTTATTACGTGATGTATAAAATAAAATAAAACATTCAAGTCAAGACAAAGAGATTTTCTTAATTTCCTTTTATCAATTTTTTATTTTTAAGTGTTTTGGGTATTTTTACAGAAAAAGTCTTCAATCCTTATTTCAGTTTGTACTCTTTTCCCTAACGGATTTCCAATCATCTGGCTCTCTGCTGGTTTGTGAAAATCTTGTCTCACAAATTCTTTGAACTGCAATTTCCCTCGGGCAAAATGCAATGCAATGACAACATACGAATGTGGTCCTTGTGTATACATTTCTGCCTCATCTCTATCGCTAAGAGAGACTACCTGTGGTTAGTCATCGATGGAGATGGATTTCATATCCAAAAAAGCATGTTTCTCTAATTCAGATGACAGCTTAAGATAAGAACTTGTCTCCGTGTAAGGTTCGTTTTGAATTTAAACAGTATTTGTTTTTCCTCTTAGTTTCTTTAAGAAAAAGGCAAAAATATAGGAAAAAAAAAGCAATGACCTAAATGACCTTTATTCTTCGGTTCACCTTTGACTTAAAACAGATTATTATTTCTAAGAATTAAACGCTATTGTTTTGCAAGTTATTTTTTTGAATTTTACGTCATTCATATCTTACTGCAAATATGAAAACTATAACTACGGTTACTTAAAGGTTATTATATTTTTTTATAATAAAAGCATACTCATGAAATATGTATCTCGGTTTGATTGATGAAATTGTGGTAACTGAAAAACTAAACATCCTAAAGAGGAAAAACTCTCAATTTCGACCTCTTGACTCGGTTAGTTCCAAGTTATCAACATTATTAGTTGATGGTATCAAAAACAAAATACTGGTTAGATAAGGTTATATTATTTTCTGAGCAAACACTTTGAAAAATAAGTTTTTGTATTTGAACAAAATAAATTACTTGCATGGAAATATTATTTTTGAATGGTCAATGAGAATATTTATTCGTTAAAAATGAAAAATATTTCATCCGTAACTACGAAATGGTGTTGAAAAATGTCTGTTTTAAAAGTTGTTATATTCCTTGAGGCCGTGATAGCCTAGTGATTATGATCACGAACTCGTGGCCGATGTGTGACGGGTTCAAGTGCCACTGAAGACCCTCCGTGTAGAGGAGCCGATGTGCGTTAAATCTGTCGTTGTTGCTCAATGTCCTCCCATTCGTGAGGTAGTTAGGAGAGGGGTTGCCACCTCAGTTGTTTTCTCGATCGAGGTTTAAAATTACGAGATCTGTCGCCAAAAGCCCTTCTGTTGCTTTTTAGTGCAACGTTAATATAACTCTCCCTCACTCCAGTTCCTTGATACATATATGTATGCGCACGCATAGTAAGTTTATTATTTCTTTTCTATGAAAACGTTTTTTATGTAAACACATATTTGATGAAAATGTATGTACTAATTTTTGTCATCGCAGATATTGAGAATTGTTATATTATGACGAAACTAGAAATAAAAAGCTTTCTCTTTTTTTTAGTTTTAATTCTTATTTTTCCCATTGAAAAGAAATATTTCTCATTAAAATTTTTCCTTATGTTTCTTTGGATTATTTCAGGTTGTCGTCAAATGTTTACGTTTATTGCTTAAGATTTTTATTCATCAAGATATTCAGTTATTTTCAACAGGTTGTTAGGTAATTGAAGTGGCCGCGGTAGCCTAGTGGTAAGGGTAATGGACGTGTGGCTGACTTGTCATGGGTTCGAGCTTAGTACCGCTGAAGACCCACCGTACAGAATGGGCTGAAGTACGTTAAATATATCGAGGCTCAAATGTCCTTCCATAGGTGTGGAAGTTAGAAGAGGGAGATACTAGCTCGTGTGTGAGTATCATCCGCGCCATTTGACCATGATTCAAAATTACGAGGTCCGTTGCCAATAGCTCTCATACAGCTTTATAGTGCAACGTAAAAAAAAAAACTTTCTCTCTAGGTGATTGAAAGACAAAATACTTGGAAAAACATGAACTATAGCTGCTAAATCTTGTTTTCCAAAAATAGTAGTTGATAATTTTTCTTAAAAATTAAAATAAATAACGAGACAAGGTAGAAGGCTTATTTAGAAGTAAGTTTGAGTATTGAAAACTGGAAATAGCTCAGAATGTTTTCTTTTGTTTTAAAAGTAAATTAAAGTTATGTCTTAATTAAAAAGCAATTTTTACAGTTAAAATGTACAAAAAGTTTCCGCCTAAGTCAATTTTTACTTTTTATCTTTAATTTGAATCATATTTTGCAAATTAATTTTATTCATATGTCTTAAGCTGATGGAAGCCAATTTCAAGCTACATAAATTGGATTCATTCAGATAGATTTACGCACAGAATGACTTTTCAAAGCATGATTCAATTAACAGTTTTGATTAACTTTTTGGAACAATATCACTGATTTTCAAACCATTATAGAGAGTATCTGTATTGTTCTAGAATAGTTTTAAGAGCAATTAAAAAACAGAAAGTTCCTCAGGAAATTTATGGCGGCAGATGTTAGCGTGGAATCTTAACAACTTGCTTCATACATCATTATTAGTTGTGTAACATGGGGCACGTAACCCAGACAAAATAAATGTTTCCTCATCCAGAAGATAAATATGCACCTTCAATAATTAAGAAAAGGAACTAGTGCTGTAGGATATAAGCAAAATACTTTGTTTTAATTTTAGGAAATTGAGAAAAAACTTCTTTGCGTTGTACTTAAGCACCAGAAATAACATCAATGAGTATCTAAAGAAGATGAGTTCAGTCTTCAGTAAGATAGTCAGCTTAAAACAAGAATATTGAGATTTGATGTTCAACAAAAATATATTTAAATTTTTAAGTTCTGATAACTTTAAACAATATTATAAATTATCTCAATATTATCTCAAATTTCAATATTGAGAAACCATTAAGCCCATTTTTTTATCTCTAGGCTTTTGAATTTTTATATATAGTTTTATATTTTATAAGTAATTTATTCTGTTCAATTGTGAGAAAAAAATAAAGTACTTGTTCATACGCCAATTACAATTAATCCATTCTGGATATTTTTTAGGACCCACACCGCAGTACTTACTTCTATGGTAGTCTATTTCGTTACTCCTTTACGCAAAGTACATTTATTGCTTGGTATATTAATAATTGTCTCATTTCATTTTTCTTCAACTCACGTATGAACTTTTCCCCAACGTCAGCCTCCTTGCTGTAGCACAATTTCTATTTTCTTTTGAAAATTGAATAGCTTTGAATTTGAAGCCAATACTGTGTTTTCTTTGTTTGGCAGGACATATTTACTACTGAAAGGATACTGTAGATCAACTATATTTAAACTAAAGCAAATGTGACTTACTAAATCCTATGATCCCTTTAAAATCTCGGTTTCAAATTATTGTTGAAAGCGAAAACATCTGACTACCTATTACAATGTATCGATACAGGAATGAAAAATTATTTTGAAACTATCCATTTTTTTTGTTAAATTTATTGACATGTCTTTAATGAACTGTTGCAACTCTAATTTTTTAAGAGTAAAGTTTTCGGAAAGATTATTATATCTCACATACACACACTTTGTACAAAGTACACTGATATTCATTTGTCATTTTTGTTGTATTTTGTTCTTTTCAAAATGTTTAAATTTTAAAAACCTTTTAATTTTGTGAGTCATATCACTCTCTGTATACTTTGTACAATTAACCACTTCACTTCTTCCACTTTCAAACCAAAATAAGGCATAGCAATATTCGATAAAATCTCTTTATTCATGATTTTATTAGTCAACAACACTTGGCAACTCTGGATTTTCATGTAAAGTAGGGGGGATTGCAATATTAGACTAAAATTCTTAAATAATAAGTGTCACATATACAAGTGCTACATGAGAAAATAAGGAATGGTAATTTTTAAGTGATATATATATATATATATATATATATATATATATAACTGTTCAACAAATATACATCTTAATGATTAACGTAAATGTATTAAATTATAATATTATAATAGAATTAATTTCTCCAGTTATTTTCTGTTCATCAATTAGCAAATTAATTCTGTTTTAGGTTACTAAAAAAACTCTATCTGCTTTAAAATACATTTTGAGGGGAGGGAGAGGGAGATTTAATTTTTGATTTCGGTGCTTTAAGAAATAAAATATTTAGAAAAGAATTAACGAATATATATATACTCTTTCTTTGTTATTATAGTTAAAAACTTTTATTGTTGAATTTTGATAGTATCAGAAGGAAAATTTTTTGATTTTTTAAAGAAATTTACACGATTCCAAAATCTGATGACCATTATGTGATGATTTTTCTGCAGGTATGTGCTATAAACGAAACTATTTACATATCCTGAAAATTTTTAAAAAGAGCGCATTAGATGCAAAGAATGAAAGAAAATATAAAAAAAGGCAGACATTTCTGGTAATTGAAATTTTTTTTTTGCAACGGGAATTCTCGTTATCTTGTCTATTATTTCCCACTGCATAAATTTCCATAGTAATTCCGATTTGGTCAATGAGGAATGAAAATCATTAACGATGTAAACCTGAATAATTTAACTCTGAAAAGATTGAATATCCTGTTCAGTAAAGCTTAATGACGAAATCAGTAAAGATCTCTTGTCTTTCCATGAGCAATACCACCCATCATAGCCCGTGGAGATACAGAAACGCGTATAAGTGAAACACTCCCATCCTCAGCCAATTATGCTGATCACTGTCTAACTAGAAGGCAGGCTTTTTTAGGGGTACTGTTCCACAGAAAGACTGCTGCTGAGAAAATGCGATTGCGAGACTTTGATGCTCTATGATATCTATTGAAAGTAAAATTCTAAGCAGTAACATTCTTTTTCCATTGAAGTGATTATCCTGCTCATCGCTTATGACTCACAGGTGTGTTATACCATGTACCCCTAATCATTTACTTGCTTCACTATGTGGGGTAATTTGAATTGGAAAGCATTAAGCATCGTATAACTTATACTGTAAAAGGAACACTGGATCTCAGTCGAGTTTTTCTTGCAAATTAAAAAAAAAAATACACGAAGGAAATAATTATTTATGAATGGATACATCACTAAAATTTGGTCTTGTAAGATTATAATGACCCTGCATCTCTGAAGCTTCATAAAACGTAGTATTAGTAATCAGCAGTTTACTGCAGCTGAATACTTCAAGTCATTTATTTCAAGCATTTTGGTTTCAGTTAATAATGTCCGTAAATCAGTGCTTCTCACACTTTCTATACTTGCGAACCAATTTTCAATCATGATTTTCATCGCTCCCTCCTCCATACAAAAACATGTATTGAATTCAATAATAATATACTTTGACGTAAAGCTACAATACGACTTTCATTATAAACCTTACAAATTATCAAGATAAGTATTAAATTTTGCATGTAATTTTATGACATTCCCATAAGGGCACTGGTAATTATTAAACTTGTTCTTAACTTAGCACTGACTGTTAAATTAATTATGAAACACATTGTGCAGTATTGATACATTTATAAGCGTATTATATCAGTGTAAATCTGTATTTTATGATGTCAGAATGTATTTTGTTTTGCTTCCTTTCAGTAAATTATTATTTTTTTTAAAAAAAATAATCTTTTGTTTTCGATATTTCACACACACACACACACACTGCTAGTTTAATAATTTATCAGACAATTATTGTGCTTTTTATATTTCGCAGCTTATGCTTTCAGAAGAAAAATAAACAACATGAAATATCAGTTTAAATATTCGCTAACTTTTTTTTTTTTTTTTTTAAAGAAAATGGTACTAAAGGAGACCACATGCAATAGATAATAAAAAAGAACACTGCTACAAACATGGTAGAAGAAACCATTTAGTAGGTTGAAACTTATTTGCAAACATGCACTAATAAGTTCAGCTATGATTAAAGAAAGATGGTGGACATTTCGATAATTTATTACGATACTCTTAATAATTATTATTTATGCCATGCGCAGAGTAAATTGTTATCTCTCAAATATGCCATTTAAATGTTGCAACTTTATGAAATCTTTTTATTGCCTGTGTCTTTCTTGAATAACATGATTAAATGCGGAGCAATAATTCAGTTCCAAGAAATAAATTAACAATATAGAAAAATAATTAACTTTTCCAGATGTTAAAGTTGTTCTTTTGCTTTCAATTACTTTGAATTTCACGATTATAATTTAATAACCAATGCAATTTAAATGACTAGTAAATTTATATTTTTGATGTGTAGGAAGGTGTGGTTCTTTGTAAAGATGAGAAATTCTTAAAATTAATAGTTATATATTTTTTAAAAGTAATGTGATAAACATGTGTTGATAGTATTTCAATGTATGTTAGTTTTTTTTTCAAACCTATTTTATTCAATTTACTTTCGTATCTTGAGCTATGAATTATCGGAATACTTAAATCTGATAAATCTCCCATGCGATCTGAAAGGTTTTTTTTGTTATTGAATGCATCGTTTATTCTTCCGAATTTATTTGAGCAAAGCCTATTTCAGTTTAGAATTTTCGTTCATCCGGAATAGTGATTAGCGATGCTGGTTGCTGTGCCGTAGGGCCTGGGTTCGAGTCCCGGAAAAGGCATGAATGTTTATAAGTGTATAATGGTATATATGCTAGACGGTTATTTAGAGTAGCTTCTTTTCGGCATGGAAGTACTCTAAATAGCCACTGAGCCGCAAGTCTTCTCGTGTGGTTGGGGGAAGAGAGGTGGAAGGCCCCTGACCCCCTCAGGGTGTTCTCCCTCAAAATTGGGGTGGAAGCGAATTAAAAAAAAATCGTACTGTCATTTTCATAGTGCTCAAGGATACGGCCAACGACAGGCGTACATCTTGCCCCTTGCTCTGATGAATTTTGTGGGCTTGGATCTGACGCTGTCGAGATCAGGCTGCAAAAAAACCTACATCAACAGAATTTTTAATGGTTTGTATTGAATAAATCAATAATTACTTTTGCTGATATAAAATGTATGTTATCTTTATTATAAAAAATATTCATATGTACGAGTAATGGGTAATTTTGTATATTAAGCAAAAACATTTTAAGATATCTATTATCATAGTTAGTTAAAATTGATAATACAATTTATCTCCAAGCATTGAAATTAAATTCTTTTTTCCTCAAAACTTGAAAACATTTTAAATATGCATATTTATATCAATACAAAACAAGTTGGATGCATTTAAGGAAGAATTTCATGAGAGAATCAAGATAATGAGAGAAAGAGGTATTATTACACTGGTGTTCTCTCCAAATTAAGAGAATGTTTAGTTTGGGTTCATTATCTCCAGAAGTACTGGATAGTTTTTAATGAAATTAAAATTAATATCTGAAGTACTGAGCCAAACCGATCAATTTGGGGTATACCGTGAGATTCTAAAATACACTGCTTGCCACGGTAAATGCAACACCCTGAAGGAAGCATGCAAATAACATGAAATTTACAACATGCATTAGCGGAGGTGAGATATACGAATGATTAGAATTTAAGCGCAGACACATGTCACGCGCGCCTATAGCGCCACCTCAAAGCGCTATTTAAGGCTTGGAGATTTCGACGATTTCAAGTTCGGCAATTGTGTTTTTCTTGTGGTTTTTTCAAAAAACGATCAGTTATGTCTGGTAGAAAACAGCGATCAGCTTTTGATCAAGTATCAGAGTTCGACAGAGGAAGGATAGTGGCCTACCGAGATTGTGGATTATCTTTCAGGGAAATCGGTAGTCGTGTTGGACGAAACCAAACAAGTGAAATGCGGATATGTGATCGTTGGATGCAGGAGGGTACGACGGACCGACGTGGTCTATCGCATCCACCTCAGTGCACCAGTTCACGGGAGGACGGGCAAATTGGGAGCATGGCAGTGACGGATCGCTCAGTCACATCACGAACCATAGCACAGCACATTGAGTCTGTAACGCATCATTCAGTGTCTGCGCGTACCATTCGACGCCGTTTACAGCAGAGTGGTCTGTCCGCAAGACGTCCATTGCTTGGTATACCCTTGACGCAGAACCACAGACGTCTCCCCCGCCAATGGTGAGATGAAAGAAGGATGTGGGCGGCAGAATGGAATGAAGTTGTCTTTACTGATGAGTCACGCAACTGTCTGAATCCCCACGATGGTCGGTTTCTAGTCTGGAGACACCGTGAAGAGAGGATGCTGGACAGCTGCGTTATGCACCACTACAATGGTCCTGCACCGGATATTATTGCATGGGGTGGTATTGGATATCACTCTCGCACTCCTGTAGTACGCATTGTTGGTACTTTAAACAGCCAGCGCTACATCTCCGAGGTGTTGGAGCCAGTTATCCTTCCTTACCTTCAGGGCTTGGCAACAGCCATATTTCAACAGTATAATGCGTGACCACACGTGGCACGCATTGTCCAAAGGTTCTTCGTCAATCACCAGATTGAATTGCTTCCCTGGCCGGCTCGCTCTCCGTATATTTCGCCGATAGAAAACACGTGGTCCATGGTTGCTCAACGATTGACCCAGATTACACCCTCAGCTGCCACACCAGATCAACTTTGGCAACGTGTTGAAGCTGCTTGGTCTGCTGTACCCGAAGAACACATCCAAAGTCTCTTTGAAATAATACCGAGGCGTTTGGCAGCGGTGATCTCCAACAATGGCAGCTACTCTGGCTACTGATTCTGGCAGGAACCACACTTCACAGAAGTCTATAAATTTAATCATTTGATACTTGGTCAACATGTTATCTACAAAATAAATTTTGTTGTGCTATCTCTTGTCTTTCTTGGTGTTGCATTTACGGTGGCCACACAGCAGTGTATTTGGAAATAAAAACTATTCATACACTAAATATGTATATATATATATATATATATATTACTCAGATATAACTGAAATATTTATGCTTCTCGACTGTAATTTAGCATAAATATCCAATGCCGAGGGTCTCCTGATGCAATCTCCTTTATTCACAAGAAAAAAAAAAGTTCTCACATAATTGCAAAAATGTTTCTATGATCTGAAATTAATCAAGCAAGTCCTTAAACTAAGTTATCTTACTTTCAAAATTGCTTTCAAATTTTCGATTCAAAAGTACACTTTGAAATTTTGAAAAAAGAAAGAAAAATCTACCGAATGAGGATTTTAATTCAGCCTAAAATAAGTCTAAGTAAGAAAATTATTTTAAGCAGCGATATAAATGCATGTGCGTTTAAAGAGAAGGGAATTCAAACTTTTGGTTGATTAGAAGTGCTGGAAAAGTTTCAATGCAATTAGGTTTGTGTGCATAGGTTAACATAATGCAATATATATATATATATATATATATATATATATATATATATTATATATGTTATGGTTATGATATACATGCACGAACATGTGTACATCGAAGCACAGGGAAGTTAAATTTTACAAGATGGAACAAAAAATCTCCACTTACACAATGGTCACGTTAACATAGTGGTTATGGTCATGAGCTCGTGGCCGGCGTGTCACAGATTCGAGTCCTGGTGCCATGCCACTGAAGATACGCCATGTAAAAAAGACCGACGCACACTAAATCTCTCTAGGTTTTAAGTCCTCCCATTGGGGTGTTGTGGTAGTTTGGGGAGGGAGTACTAGCTCAGATGTCATCCTTGTCACTAGACCGAGGTTCAAAATTGCGTGTTCCGTTACGAATAACCCTCGTGTGGCTTTATAGTGCGACGTTAATATAACTAAATCACTTATAGTAACACAGCTTTGACAACATGAAGCCGAGCTAAAAGTTGACGAGTCTCATCGCCCCATTTCTCTAATACCGCTGTTTTCAAGTCCTGGATGGTGTTGAGTATATATAAAATGTGTATATAAAATTTCAGTTTAACTGAATGCTTTAAAACGTGAAAAAAAACCCCTTTTCAAGTTTTGACACAAGTTGCCAAAAATGATGCCAACGTTGCTGTATTTGTAATTCTTTGAATAATTAGTTTTAATCAGTTAATTTTTAATAATTATAAATAAATTATTGCATTGTCATCCAAAATAATCATGTATATAAAATTTCAGCTCAATGGAGCGCTTTAAAATGTATTTTATTAACGATTGAAAATTCCACTAAGATAAATAAATAAATATATAAAGATTGTGAGCTAATAGTAGGAATTGTGAAAAATGGCTTCTTTTATTCTATCTCTAGCACTGCCGAGTATACTTTTTTTTGTGAACTCTGCGACCAATATGAAATCCTTACCTTCAATCGGATGTCCTAAATTATTGAAGGTACTTATCTGGAGTTGAAACTCCTTGTATGATTCTTCTCAAAGCCCCGTAGCTCGGTCAGCTCCAAGGTAGTTTACTTCCCCATTTCCTGGTGGATTCTACGCTGACTACTAATCTCAAGACGTGCGACCACCCAGTCGCTGTTTACCTTTACTAATATACTTGGATTTGACGCTAACCATTAACTCACATACTCAACGACAGGAACTTAAATAGTAGTTACATTTGCGTAAAATCAAGTCCCCTCTATGGAAAGTGGTTTTTAACCCTTTATCTGCCGCATTATGATTTATTGCAGTTTTTTTCATGCAATATATTTTTTTTTTTGAATCACTATATTAAAAATTAAGGGATATACATAAAAAAAAATACTCAACTTTCGGAAATTTAATCCGTTAGAGCTAATTAATTAATTAAGAATATTCAACTGTAAAATTAATCATATACACTGTTTACTTAAAATAAATAGTCAAATCGTTTTCTAAGGTCTTCATTAACATACAAAAAAAAAAAAATAAATAAATAAATAAAATAAAATAAAAGATATTTACCTTTTGACATTAACTACTTTTTCGGAATAAAAATGACAATCTTTGCAATCCGTTGTAAACGCCGTCAGCTGAAAACGCAATTTCTGCTACAAAATTATTCACCTTCCCCGTTAAAATACTCATCATAGAACCGTTGTTGCCATATATCTTGGAAGAGTGGACTTAAAACAATATTTTTGCTAAGTATTGTCAGAGTATTCGTTACAATGGTTATTCTATGTAATTTTAAAATGAGTAGTACTTATAAGTACCGTCGGCGATAAAGGGTTAATCTAAAATCACAGTTAAAGAAAATTTTCCCCTAGAGGATTTGTAGAAGAACCTGAATAATACCCGTTGTAACCTAGGTGAGAGAACGAATGTATCCCGGAAATTGATAAGCGCTCTTACAAAGCATTTTCCTACGAATACACAAATCAGATGCCTTTCCAACACTAATTAACGCTAAATATGTGCATATTTGTTTGGATGACATGCAAATTCTATTAATTTTGAACATCAGTCTTCATTACAAATTGCATATTCACTGGGATAGATATTCAAAGCATATATCTGTCAAAGTTTTCAAAAATGTTAAGAACTCCAGGTGTGCTCTACTGTATTATTAGTCTTCATGACAAGAGATTCGATAACGAACAAACAAGCAAAAAAACTCAGTGAACTCTGAGTTGCAATATAACAGATTGCTAACAGCAAAGTAAGATGCTACTATATGGTAGGATTAAAGGAGTTACACGTGTAAGGGTCGTACATAGTAACTAAAGTAAAACCTTCACTCATCGGAAACAATTCCTAAATGAAGAAATTGCGTGACTCGTAAAAATTTGTCACAGGAATAAGTAATTTTAATGGGCATTGATGAGTTATCAAGGAAGGTTTCAAGTGGAATATCTGGATGTTGCGTGAAGCAGAAATAAATCATGAGAATGTGTTGAGGTTTACATCTGCATTAATACAAAGAGGTCAAAGTATAGGAAGAAATGATGAAATATTTGTGAGCAACTACGTTCCAACTACATTCGGAACCGTGATTTTACAAAAGTGCCCAAAAGAATATTTTTTTAATATTAAATGTCAATTATATATTAGAATACACGAATAAAATTTTCTTAGGAACATAGTTACAATAAAAAATTACTCAAATGCAATATTTTGGCAAAAAATGAACATAGAATTACCTATTTTCGAAAAATTCTCCTTTTATGGAAAATATTTCTATAATAATAATATTTTGCTCGTATATAGCTTAGACATATGTACAGAAAATGAACTAGGATTTTTCAAGTATATCTTTGAAGTGGATCCAGATTTTAATACATTAGACTGTTAACACACAAAAAAACACCGATAACTATTTTAATTGGTAATAACTTTGAAAATAATGTGCATTTTTCAAAAACCCTAGTTCAGGCTCTGTGGACAAGTCTTAGCTATTTATAAGCAATCATTATTATTATAGAAACATTTT
>BMAV01016339.1:228997-241318 GCA_019973955.1 Trichonephila inaurata madagascariensis
GGTCTGAGCTATATACAGGCAAAATATTATTATTATAGAAGGATTTTTCACAAAAGGAGAATATTGTGAAAATGGGTCATTTTATGTTCATTTTTTGTCGAAATATTGTACTTAAATAATTTTTTATTGTAATACTATTCTTAAAACAATTTTATGTACATTTTCTAATCTAAGTGACACTAAATAGCATAAATATTATCCATTTATACGCTTTTGAAAAATCACGGTTCCGAGCGTAGTCGGATACCTTAACTTAAAACTATCCCAGTTTTCGTAGACGAACAATTGACCTTTCGTTGATCTGAAAACACAATCGTAAAATACGTAATATTTAACATAGATCTGTAAAGCATTGTTTTTGTGTCTATGAATATAAGTTTTTTTAATAAAAGGAAGTAATACGAAAAGTCAGAGAGAAGTATTTTTTTAAAATGAAGTAGGAAGAAAAGTAAAAAAAGAGGAAGGTTTTTTAATGAAGTAATGAGAAGTGTAAGAGAGAAATACTTTTTAAATGAAGTAATAAGAAAGGTAAGAAGTAGTTTTTTAAATGAAGCAGTAAAAAAAGTAAAGGAAGAAAGTTTTTTTAATGAAGTAATAAGAAAAGTAAGAGAGAAGTATTTTTTAAAGGAAGTAATGAGAAAGGTAAGAAACTTTTTTTTTAAATGCAGTAGTAAAAAAAGTAAAAAAAAACGAAGGTAATGACAATAAGAAAGGTAATGAATGAACAATAAGAAAGGTAATAAGAAGGGGTTTTTAATGAAGAGTAACAAATGAAGTATGGAATGATTGAGTTAATATTCAATTTGGCAGATATATTTTTGATTAAACACACATTCAAGAAAATTTTTCTCAAGAATGCGTTTTAAATTACTTTGTTGTTAGGAAAAAGTGCAAAATTTGATGTGGTGCATTTATCAATTGATTGTTGATATGGTTTCATCTACTGTTCCCTAATTGTGTGTAAAAATCAGGTAGATTTTTTTAGCTCCATCAATAAACGAGAATGATATCTAAAAAAGTCATTATTCTAATTTCACACTACATGTGGATTTTCAGCCTACCCGATTATTCTTTGAAACTGTTTTAAGCAGATTAGGAAACTGATCCCAGACAAAATGATTGATTATAATGTTACATAAGATCTATATGTATTATTCTAAGAGTAACTTGATGCTAAAAATATACGGAAATTTTTTTTAGAAATAATTTACTATGGCGAAGCGCACTGCAAATATATTTTTTTTAAATCAAAGTATAAAATGGGCCCATCGTTTGAGAAATTATGAGCTCAATATGTAAAAGTTTATTGTCAATCAAATTTTTTAACTATTTGCATGTTTGATTTATTATTTACATTCACATTATGATTATCTTCTAACATTGAAATATATACATATCATATTTAGCATTTTATTTTACAACATAATCAAAATTTCTGCCTTAGTTATATTGAACTACCTAACAGAAACCAATTAAAAAAATAGCATGTTGCAGTTTTATAAGTGTTCTTAAAAGTAGCTTGAAACTTCTTACGTTAAAAAGCAACTGGATGTATTCACAAAATGCTGTAAGTAGTTTTGCTGCTCCATGACAAGCAGTATGAAGTTCAGAAGTATCTATTGCTGAATGACTAAGAGTATGAATATTTCAAAGCACGTAGAGGAAATCTCTTTAACTTTAAATCAACTGTCTAGCTAATTAAGCTACATGGCAAAAATAGACAAGAATGAATTGCATTTAAATTTATATTACAACATTCTTAATATATCAAAGAAGAGTGAATATTTGTTATATTCATAAATTTTAAAACAGTAAAACTAAATTATTTTATAGTTTTAACTAAAAAAATTTAAATAATTTTTTCCATATTCAAAATAAGTCTCACATTTTAAATGAATATGGAATGTAGTGGAATGTAGATAAAGGCTTGTTAAATTGAGATAAGTATTCGAGCTGAAATATTTTTTTTTTTAATAATCAGTTATTGTATCACTTTAGTAAAATCCTCATTACTAGATAATTTTTTAAGGAATGAGAATTCATTATTAGACCAATAATGTCTACTTTCATAATTTTTTTCAAGAGCCAGATCGGTGAATTAAAAAAAAATATAAATTTAAAGGATATTCAACTATTTATATATTCGTTATCAGCTTTTTCAAAACCAAAAAAAAAAAAAAAAAAATCTCTCACATAGTATCAATTTAGAGTTTTTTTTTATTCAAATCAGATAATGGAATAAAGTAAAAATATATACAAAATCTTGACGATTGACTGTAAATTCTAAGTTTTATATCGAAAATTCAGTTTCATATCTCTGAAGAGTAATAATAATAAATCTTGTTTTGTTCTTTAAACTTTTTATGAAGAAAGGAAGTCAATGTATTTTTTATAATGAATGCTATGCGAAAGGTATAAACTTCATGAACTTTTTTAAATTACATACAAAAGGCATCTACATTCTGTCCGAGAGTGACTAAAAATGGTTTTAAATGAAATCCATTTTTTTCTTAAATTAAAAGAAGTTTAGCAGTGAAGGTATACTCAGAATAATAAGCAAAAACGTGAAAGATAATGTACAAAGTAACATAAAGAAGTTGTGTAAAAAAAAATACTAGTTTTACTGCACTTTTTTTTTCTTCAGTTTTTTAAGCGTAAGAGAGATACAATGTTAGTTTTTCTTAACACAAAACGTGACGAAGTAAAGCCTACAAAATTTTGTATTTTAGATATCGTGATATATTAAAAGGCATATATCATTCCGAAAGTTATGCATAATTCAGAGGACTGCCTTGATATATGTTCTTCGTCATTTTTACTATTCAGATATGGTAATTTCTAATTATGTTATTAACTTTAAGTCTCATTTATTGCATACTCTAAAAATAAATATAATACATGGGAGATAACATTTTAATTAAAAAACTTTACTGCATTATGCGTATTTTATATTTACTAATTATTCACAATATAATGATGAAAAATTAAGTGTATGATAAATGGGAGAAAAACCACCTTAAAAATTATTGGCAATAAGAAAAGAGGAAATTTAAAATATTCTTGTTCATTTTATTTCTGTTTGTATTTTTTTATATTTGCCATTATAGAATACCATTGTAATAACCAGGATGCAAATGTTTTAATTCCTGTTTTCAGAAGGCTCTAAAACATGCTTCATATGATATAAAAACTTCTTTTACCAATACTCGCATATGTTTTTTTACAGCTTTCTTTACTGAAAAAATAAAGCTATTTGCTTTACTTAAATAATAAAGTAAGTATTAAAATTTTAATAAGAGTAAAAATGAATGCAAAATACAGTTGAGATTTGTTATGATAGTTGCTTTTAGTCTTGTAACTCTTTTTTTCGGAATAATGTTGAATCTTTATCACATTGTGTGGAGAGAGTGATTCAGTTAAGGCTGCCTCTTTGCGTAATGTTAAGGAATAGGACCCGAATGCGGAATATTTGTTCAGATATAAAAGTTCTCCAACTCTAATATTAATTTTTGACTCCGCTATCTTGCGGAGAGCATCAAACTACTCATTTTCAACTGAATCGATCGAATTTTTCTGGTCTAAAATGGGTTTTTCATTTTTTCTCCTATACCGCAATGCTAAATGAGCAACTCTTTTATATGTTAAAATGAGAAAATACTTATTTATGGAAAATTTTAAAAGCACTATATTATAAACACATGCATGAATTAAAACGCTGCAGATTTTTAGGAAAATTGAGTTACTTTTTTGTCTGAAAATGCGTTCCGCGTTTACTTTTGGCTCCGGTATACTCGACGAAAACAATCTTAAATAACAATTTTAGGACATGACACCATTAAAATAGTGATGAAAGTAAATATAAAAATTTCCTTATGGTATCTGGCTACGTTCGGAACCGTGATTTTGCAAAAGCGTATAAATTGGTAATATTTATGATATTTAGTGTTACTTAGATTAGAAAATGTATATAAAATCGTTTCAAGAATATTATTACAGTAAAAAATTATTTAAGGACAATATTTTGACAAAAAATGAACATAGAATGACCCATTTTCTAAATATTCTCTTTTTGTGAAAAATGCTTCTATTATAATAGTATTTTGCCTGTATGTAGATCAGACCTCTGTACAAAGGCTCAACTAGAATTTTTGAAATATATAACTTAGAAGTGGGTTTATCCATGTCTTACGACAATAGAGGGGAGAAATTTTAAGAAAAAAACGCCGGTAATTATTTCAATTGGTTGTAACTCTGAAAATAATGTGAATTTTTCAAAAAAAAAAAAAAAACACACTTTCTGGAGAAGGCTTTACTTCCTATAAGCAAAATATTACTATTTTAGAAGCATTTTTTTTTTTATATAAAAGGAGAACATTTAGAAAAAATGTCATTCTAAGTTAGTTTTTTGCCAAAATATTGTATTTAAATAATTTTTTTTTCAAAATGTCCTTAAAACAATTTTATACTTGTATTTTAATCTAAGTGACACTAAATATCATGAAAATTATCCATTTATGTGCTCTTTTAAAATCACGGTTCCGAACGTAGTCGGATACCTTAACTAATTCACATAACTATTTCCTTTATTTGTTGAAAATTGCTATGGTACTCCTCTAAGGTTTAATTTTCTGTTACTTCTCTGGAAGCGTATTTCTATTTATTTTTCTTCACCGGAAAAATTGTAATATATTCTTTATTAAATAAAAATAAACAATTTCTAAATTATATCTTGTAAAACAGTGGTATTAAAACTGTGTTCCATGGAACCCTGGGGTTCCAAAAGGCATACCCAAGGGTTCCATGAGCCACAATAAAAATCGAAAAGAAAATTATAAATGTGTGGTAAAAATGGATTCTCATTCTCTATGAAGTATGTATAACCCCAAAACCAAGTCAGTAAAACTAAAAGTTTTATGTATACATAATAATTTTATTTTGTAATACTTGTTTAGCTTTTATTATAATATAAAAAAAATAAAAACGTTTTTCTTTAGATATACTATCAACTAGATTATGAATATTGGATTGTTTGCTATTCCGGGTTCCATGAGATAATTTTGTACTCATTAGTACAATGTTTTGCAAAACTAAATAGGTTTCTGATGGAAAATGCACCTTTTCTCTCGATTTCTGAAAAAATACCTATAATGAAGAAGAGGGAACTTATCAATGTATCAAAAGATTCGACATTAAAATCTAAATTTAAGCAAGAATGCCTCAAAAGTTTTAAGTTACAAATTCATGCAAAGTATACGGAATTTCTGACATAGCTATAAACATTTTCATGCCATTCAGAATAATGCATTTAAGTGAAAAATATTTCTTAATGTGAGTGAATACAAAAAGAAAATATAAAAACAAATTAAATGCAGAATATGAAATACGACTGCAGGTAATTTCAACACACCTTGATTTCAACAGTTTGTATAAAGAAATGCAAACATATATCACAGTTGCTAAATATAATACATGAGTAGGTGAACCTTGGACCACAAGTTAATATAATTAATGAGTCAATTATATAAAAATTAATTTTTTTAAAAAAAAATTTTTTTAATAAAAAATACAAAAAATAAAAATAAATAATAATAATAATAATAAATACAACAAAAATGCAATAATTTTTTCAATTCCTACTATTAACTAACACTCTCCCTATATATATATATATAAATTTTCATTAATTTATATATCTTGTTCAAATTTTCTCTCAATTGTCAATAAAATACTTTTCATTCATCAACTCAAGTTCAAATACATTTTTTTTTAAACTTGATGGATGACATTTGATGTTAATACAGTTTTTTCAAATATTCATTCATTAAATCTATTTGATTAATGAATAAATAGTAACAAGCCAAAAAATGATAGTCTAACACCATAGTCCCTGTAGAGCAATAGATAGCGCGTTGGACTTCTAATCCGAAGGGCGTGGGTTCCAATCCCACCTGGGATGGCCAAATTTCTGATAATGTGATTTCTTTTTACTGTACTGTTTTATTGAAATAATTAAATTTAATTAATAATTAAATAGTAACAAACACAAAAATAATAGTCCATCATATATGGAAAGGAAGATTGAAAATTGCTTTCTATTTTGTCACTAAATATATTGGGATTTTGTCATACGTATATACATAATTATATTAATTGTAATTATTTAATAAATTGTAACTAAAATGAAATTTTCCTATGTTGAGCTAAGTAGGAATTGACTTAATTTTTTTACATTACTTGTTTTAAAATTGTCATAATATTAAGTACCTATTACGTGTTGATCTACTTTAAACATTATTTTAAGATATATTCTTCGAAGTTTGTGTCGAGGGGGGGAGGAATAAGGTTCCCCGCAAACAATATATATTTCTTAGGGTTCCATGAATTGAAAAAATTTGAAGTCCACTGTTATAAAGAATAAAAATTCTGAGCATTTTACAATAAGAACTTTTACTGGCCTTCTATGTATCCATCCTTGAAAGTTTTAAGTGCCCGCTCTGTTCCATCAATTTAAACATGTCTTCAATTTGTACGACTATGTTTTACAACAAAAGAAAAACTCTGTAACAAACTATTAAGTGATATATTACGAAATAATGTAAAGGGATTATCATAACTTGGAATTTTCGAAACATGGCTGAAAACTGTTTTTCTTTCATAGATCTTTTTGCTTCAGGCTGGTTTATCCCAGCGTGAACTTTGTTGAATTATTTACGCTACATTAGTCAAAGTGTGAAAAGCACAGAAGGCGACTCACAACGGGACGTCGTTTTTCACGTTCCATTCAATGTTTCTCTCTCACTATTTGATGAGAATGTGATTTTTTTTTTCAAACTAGCAATAAAAAAATTAACTCCGTAGGTAATTTGTAATCTTGGATACGCGGGTGGCATACAAGGAAAATTTTTCCTTTTACGTTAGTTTTCTTTGATTGCAAGAATCATCTCCGTAAAATTAAATCAATTTGAACACTCAAGCTCCAACAAAGTAGTGGGTCTTTTAGTGATCAAAAGGATTACTTTCTATTTCTAGTCTCATTTATACTTATTTTTTCGGAACAGTATTTTTGTAACTCTTTCCACCTTCTTTTAGTATAATTATATATATACTGCTTTATTTTTTTTAGCGGATAAATATAATTTTTTCCAGTTTTATGAATTTTAGTTTTAAGGTATCCGACTACGTTCGGAACCGTGATTTTGCAAAAGCGTATAAATGGGTAATATTTATAATATTTAGTGTCACTTAGATTAGAAAATGTATATAAAATTGTTTTAAGTATAGTATTGCAATAAAAAATTATTTAAGTACAATATTTTGACAAAAAATGAACATAGAAATATCCATTTTCAAAATATGCTCCTTTTGTGATAATTGCTTCTATTATAATAATATTTTGCCTGTATATAGCTCAAACCTCTGTACAAAGGCTCAACTAGAGTTTATGAAATATATAACTTAGAAGTGGGTTTATTCATGTTTCACGACAACAGAGGGGAGAAATTTTAAGAAAAAAATGCCGATAATTATTTCAATGGGTTGTAACTCTGAAAATAATGTGAATTTTTCAAAAATCATAGTTGAGCCTCTGTACAGAGGTCTGAGCTACATGTATGCAAAATGTTATTATAATGAAAGAATTTCTCACAAAAGGAGAGCATTTTGAAAAAAGGTTATTCTAAGTTAATTTTTTGCCGAAATATTGTATTTAAATAATTTTTTTTTGTCAAAATGTTCTTAAAACAATTTTATACATGTATTCTAATCTAAGTGACACTAAATACCATGAAAAATATCCATTTATGCGCTTTTTTAAAATCACGGTTCCGAACGTAGTCGGATACCTTAAGAGATATTTTCATGAACTTCAGTATTTCACTTCATATAGTTCCTATTTCACTATTGTACAATATTCTTGCCACGTAGTTTTTAGATTAAATATAGCTAGAATTTTTAATTTGGATTTTTAGAACGTCAGAGATTTGGTTGTGAAATCTTTTATAAACTCTAAGTAATTTTTATCATATAAATAAAAATTACTTACGAAGTTGATCTACTACTTATATCTAAGTACCATAATCAAATACGGAGCTCAAGAAAGAATTTTTCGTAAGGTAATATGTGTAAGAAAGTATTACTTGAACCACTGATTTTATCTAAACAAGGCGGAAATGCACTGGCAAAAATGTTTTTGAAAATATATTTCTTTGCATAAAAATGGCAATGATATGATTTCAAACTGATAAGTTTGTGTTTCTGACTAGTTTTTTTTAAATGTATTCTTTTTTTCTTCATATATATAATAAATCTGTTTTGTTAAATTAATATTGCCTTTTTTGAATTCATCAAAATTCAATAATTCTTTCAATGCATGAATCTATTTCTTTATTTAAAATATTCATTTATAATACCCTTTTTATATTTGAGCACAAAATTTAATTTTTACTTTAAAATATAAATAATTTTTAAATATTGTTAGTACTGAATTTCTCACGTTTTTTCCTTGTGTACGTTGTTTTCTATATATCTCTTCAGTTCCATATATAGTCTCTGGAAAACTTCTATAAACTAGACTTGTAATATTACAGAACGGGAGTCGGCAACCTTTTAGCTTTGGCTTGCAAAACCAATTTACCAATGTGATTCAGAGTGCCATACAAGACATTTTAGAAAGAATCCAATTCCCGCAATAATGCATGTAGAGTTGGAGAATAGAGGTCAATAAATTAGATTTATAGTTTTATTACATATCAATTTTTCATATTTAAAGATATTTCTTAACATATAAATAAACAGCATAAAATATATAAGTATTTCTTCAACAAAAATTTAAAAAAATTAAAATTGTGCCTATATTAAGTACTTTTAAACATATTTATTAAAATAAGAAACATACAACATAAAATATAAGTATTTCCTTTCATTATTGTTACATAAAATGATAAATAAAAATTTTAATGCAAACCTAGTGCTTGCACCGATTTACTTTCATTTCGCAAAATTAGGGTTATAATTTGAACTTTCAATTTGACATAATTCCGAGTATTTAGTTGTTAAGCAATTTCTTTGTGGACTCGAAATATTCTTCATATGAGGAAAGATTTTTTACTTAGATATGTAGAACCAAAAGTGTAAAGCAGAATACACGTAATTTTCACTCTTCAAATATTAAATCTATCCAGCAATGACATTCAATAATTTACAAAATAGATGTAAATTTATCTTTAGAGTTGTCTTTCACACTTTTTTGTGACTCAGTAAATGTCTATAATTCTGAAGATGTTTGTCAAATAATGCCCACTATAAATTTATCAACTTCCATCCTCTCAAAAATTGACAATTTTGTAGAGTAATGCAGAATGCCAATGAGAATGTATCGCGTGCCATAGGTTGCCAACCGCTGTTATAGAATCTTGATTTTATAAATGTGGTATTAAATATAAAGGAATCTTATGAGAATAGTTTTAATGGGGAAAAAAAGTTGCATCTATAAAAACTCATCGTTTTGCATTTATACATCGTCCACCATGCCTTGATTTCAAATCGTCTTAGTTTTTACGATATCTCTTTTTAACGAATAGCATTATAAAAATAAGCTTTTAGTGGAATATCTTTTTATCAATAAATTCGTAGATATATATTCGAGAAAGGTGTGAAAGAATACATCTTAATTAATAAGAAACAAGGAGGAATTTTAATTGTGCGTAATGGATTTTATGTTTCATTTCTCATAGTATAACTTATACGAATATTTAAATTTTTATTTTTTTTAGGACAAGGTGATTTTTATCCAATTACTATATGTTTCATTCGGTATATCTAGGAATTTCTACTATCTACTTTTGAGTGCATAAGCATACCTTTTTAGGTTGAATGATACAGAAGTTGTCATAATTCACTTTTAGTTAAGGCAGAATTACGAGTTTTTTCATAGAATGCAAATTGAATAATTTTCTGAGCCTTAAGTCAAATGCATTCTTTGAAGATAAGTAAAATAATTAGATAAAAAAAGGCAATTTTCTTGACAGAATATAAATTGGATAATTTCTTTCGTATTTTATTGAATATACGAGCACCACCTGACTATTTAATCATTCTTAATTGTACGAAAAGGCTCTTTTGAATTGAAAAATTACTTTGTGTGTGTATTGATTCTGTCAAAATTTAAACTCATTATTACTGATTTTAAAAAAAATTACGAAGCTATTGATTTTGTTTTAATATAATAGCAACGTATAATTTATTTTGAAAATATTAAAACCAGTTAAAATTTCATTACTAGGGATTTTAATAACAATAAATTATTGATCTTGTTAGCATTAAATATTCATTATTCTTATTTTATATGTTAAAAAATGAATTTTAATTACTTTTTAGATAGTGAATTGACATGGTTAAAAAAAACCAACAATCAAACAGAAACTAAAGTCCTACAATAAAAAAAGAATACTGGATATGCGGGTTTCTCGTTTTTCCTTTTTGTTGTTAACTTTTTCTTCCTTTCGTTATAGGAAAAAATACAATTTCGATGCTTCACTTTTAGTGAAGGTTCATTACAAAGAAATATTTTTTGTTACTTGGATAATAAAGGATATTTCAAGAGATTTGAGGGAAGACAGCCAATCATTCTCTAGGATGGATTGGTCTCACTTTGTATAAGCAAAGGGAGGAGTCTTGGAAATGAGAGGGTGGTGGTGGTTGTACAGATTTTGATATAGATCAAGATGGGTGGAGTTCCATCCAATTTCAAACATCTGCCTTTATTTCGTTGATAGCATAAAGTTTTCTCTTAGAATTGCCATGGTGATAATTCAGATTGCTTTATTTACTTAGAAATTTTAGTTTTTATACAACATGTCACATGACTTGAATCTGAATTGCCACAGACCTAAGGTTTCAATCTTGGGTTACCGTTATTAAGCATTCAAGATTGAGAGTCTTATAATGTGCTTCTTAATAAATTCATTATACATCCTTGACAGATATTTGTACAACGCTTGTGCACTTATTTAACAGATCTTTTTGTTTTGCGTATATGATATGTTAATTTGTTCTTTTTGATTTTATGCTGGAATCGAGAAAGTGCTCGTTAAATATTCTGTTCTTGTTGCATTGCTATCAATCATATACATTCAAGTGATGGATATGCTGTATGGAAGAAGGGTAATTTTTTTCTGGGAAGAGCAAGCAAATATGTGTTTTTAAGAATAGAATGGAGACACACAGGAAAGAAAAAAGTGCTTAGCATTCCCATACATCCCCGCGGGTATCATCACCCTTGACAATTCACGTTCCGGTTAAGCAACGTTAATAACGCAGTTACCGTCAAACGTCATAACATATCGCATCTTAACGACACATAATAGAAATAACGCGAGAAATGAATACCACCGGTTGACCCCAGTTTCTACAGATGAGCAGACCTCTTTTAACCTTCAAATGCGGCTCCGCTTTGATTATATAACTTCAAAACGTGCTATACCCCACATACGCTGCTTACAAATGGACGTTGAAACAATCTGTCTTGCGAGATCCGGCATTTTTTGTCGCCTGGACCAACCCCCGTGTAGGACTCGGGGTTAAAGATCGTGATTGTGAGGCTAGCCACGAGTTGAGCAATTTGCATGAGGTTGTTTCTAGCCCAACCTCAGAATGACAAAGTTCCTCATGCAAATTAAAAATTCAAACCAATTCAACGAATAGCAGTGGAATTGTGGAAATTATTTCGTGATACGAATTCGTTATAGAAGATATAAAAAGAAACAATTTTAAGGTTGTGGGACGCTATTAATTCCCAGAAAGAGACCTGCCTACGGAACAATGAATCAAATTCGGCGCCTTAAAAGATGAATCGTCCCGAGGTCTTTATGTTACATTTGGTACAAATTTGTCTTCTTTACACTCTAAGAAAAGATCATTCGTTTTTCGTTCAGTTCGTAACTGAAAAGATATGTGAGATTAATGTATGAGCATTTCTTTTTGGGACGGAATTGGTAAGGCACATTTTTATTTATCAGAGCAGTCATTGACCATGGAAAAGTCGGAATATATGCAATCGAGTTGCAAATTTATGTTAGGTTGCTATTTGAATTTATCAAATGAATAATTTTTCAAAGACATTTCAGCATATATTTTTTATGTTTGGTTATTTTATTAATAGCCGTCAGTTTAACCTTCATTTTTTTACTTTTATTTCGGGTGAAGAATTTATTTATGGAATTTGTAGGAGAAATGAATATTTTATTATTAGTTCATTTAATGTGACCCATGTAAGGTATAATTAAGATAAGTTAGTTTTTAAATATATTTTTAGAGTATTAGGCC
>BMAV01016339.1:251318-263462 GCA_019973955.1 Trichonephila inaurata madagascariensis
TTTTTTTTGTCAAAATGTCCTTAAAACAATTTTATACGTGTATTCTAATCTAATTGACACTAAATATCATGACAATTATCCATTTATGCGCTTTTTTAAAATCACGGTTCCGAACGTAGTCGGATACCTTAACCAACATTTCGTTATTAGCGTTTTCGCGTTAAACGCGTATTTCACTGTATATACAATATATATATATATAAACGGGAAGAAAAGATACCTTGGGTTAAAGATCAATTTCTTTTGTGATAATTTCTTCTTTTTTGTGTGCGGCAGAAATTTTTGTTAAAGGTATTTCTCATATTTTATATATATTTTTGATCACATCAATACATTTGTTTCAAAATTAGTTGATAATACACACAAAATCCTTTCTGTGCTTTTTAGATGAAGTATTAACGACTTTAAAATTTAACTTAATTTCTTAGAAGTAATGTGTAATTGAAACTTTTTATGAAGTTAACCCCTTAATTTCTTAAAGAGAATAAATTTGTTATAGTACTTATAGAGTTAAGGTTAAAAGCACATTATGCGCAATTTTCGGATAAGTTTACTCTTTATAAAAAACACAGATAATTTCTTAAGCAAACCTCTTTATTAAAATGTATCTTTTGATGTTTTTTAAAATTTGTTATATTAGGGGAAAATTATCGGTTTCATATTGGCACAAATTAAAAGTAAGGAAATAGCTTGTCAAATTTACCTTATATGTAAGAAGATCTTATAATACATATTACATTTAGATGTACAACAATGTACTGATAATAAGCAATTTTTATATCATAATACCATTATAGACAAAATTTTGGTCAAAAATAATTTCCATAAATTACGGAGAAAATGGAAAAAAAATTAAAATTTAAGGGAATATAAACTAATGAATTTATACTCTAGTGAAAATAAAGTATAAAAGAGAGTAATCCCAGCCTGGGTGAAAAATTTCAGCCAGATTCCATTTTTCCCGATCATTTTGAACTTTTATAATCTTTTGATCTTGCTTGCGAAAAACTCCCCCACCATTCTTTTTCAAAAGATTCCTGGAGTCATTTATCATTACGCTTAGTTTGCTATGCATATTCTTGTGAATGTACTTCCTTGTATTTAAACTTATTTCAGTGAAGAAGATGAATGATTATGCTAACTGCTGATGGATGATGTCCTTTTCGGTGAGAAAATACAGAGATAATTTTGATGAAGGCAGCTATTATACTGAAATGGGAATATTTTTGCAGAGAGCATAGTAAGTATTACCATGAAATATTATTTTTGAAGTAAAGTTTAACTACATGTTATAATTTATTAAGTTTTCCTGTCCAAAAAAGTTGTAAGTTTAATTTCTCAAAAGTTAGTGGACACAGGATTTTGTTAACTAGAGATTATTTTAATAAAATCGGCTATGCTCAAAAACTTGTTAAAATCTCTTTTTTTAAAGAATATTGAAAAGGTTCAAGCAGGCATCCTTGTTGTAGGAAGAGGATCCAGCTGTCTATTTTTGCCTGTTTGTGTAGGAAATATATACAGGGTGTAAAAGTACAGTTCATACAATCCTTCAGGACAGATAAAATACACCAAGACGATGGGAAATCACATGGGAATGCATGGTCGGAAACTCTTTCCTGCTGTAGTAGTGAGGACACAAAACACAAGAAAGACGGGGTATGAACAAGAGGAGAAAACGTGTTTATTATTCTTACAAACAACAAAAATGCTGGGAAGTCTTTGTTGCTTACTCGACAGATGGTGCTACGTAAGCTGAAGCAATGATTGTCCAGCGCATTGGCCCACTCGATCGCCAGACCTCACTTGCCTTGTTTATTTCTTATGGGAGTGCATCAATTCACTGGTTACGAAACTCCCGCTGACAGTGCTGAGGACTTAAATGCACACATCAAGGCAGCTGTTGGGGAAGTCACATCCGGCATTTTCGCTAACGTTCGATTTTCAATGTCCCTAGAAATGCAAGGCTTGCATCACTACCCGGTGTTGTAATTTCGAACATTTACTTTTGATGATGATCGTATCTGTAATGTTCTTTTACAATTCCTACTATTAGTTCACACCCTACTGAAATATATATATATATATAGGCTTATTCTCTACAAACAAGAGATAACATCAAAACAATCACATTCGAAAAACGCATAGACAGTAGGAAAATCACACAATGAAGGACATAAGAGTAACCGAGATTAAAAATTATAAAATGGATGCTGCAGTGTTATAAACATTACTGACTTAAGACAGCTAATATATAAAATAATTTATATAAAAGTGGGGTTGAACGTGATTTTGGCCAGCCAACCTTCCCCCTTTATGTAAATAACACTGAGCAAAAACCAATAGAAAATAATGGATAGGAATATCTAAATCCATTACAAGATAGAGGTAGCTTACCTAAAATTGCACTTACAAATGCAAAGCCCGCGCTAAATCTGAGTGTAATAAATAAGTTATTGCCAGATTCTGGACCCTAATGCAGATTTAAATCAAGTGAAGGGCTGAAATGTAGCACTTAACAAAAGTATAAAAAGAATGGAAATAAAAATTAATAAAAGTTGCTAATTATAGCATAACTTTAATAACACTAGAGTATAAATATGAATAAAATAATAATAAGTAATTTTATCTAATATTAGATTATGGAGATAACTATAACTATGAAATATTTAATTTTGTAGTAATAAACTATTATCAATCTCAGAATTTTTAATCCTAACTATTTTGAATAGCCTTATTCACATATAACTATTAATAAAATTAATTGGGTATTTCTTATTTAAGCAATATTTAGTAAAATGTTTATAGTTATTTATAACGTTTGATTTTTTTGACACCAGAAATTTATTACGTTGTATATAATTAATAACAATATTCCTGAATATAGAAACATGTACATTACTCTCCCAATGAGGAACTTTTATAATATTGAAATTAAATTCTTCTCTTTTATCATAAATATTACAAACTATTACATTATCATATAATTTGACATGTATGTCAAGAAAATTTGCTTCATTGTTGTTATTATTTGTCTGTATTAAATTAAGATATTATGGATAAAAATTAATGTTAGATATAAAATTGGCTTGTTTGCCAAAAATGATTATGTCATCTATATAATGATAAATATAATATTTAGAATTATTAATGTAACTACTTTCAAAATAATGTAAGTATAAATTGGCAAGACAGTTGCTCGCAGGGCCACGTTGTGGCAAACCTTTAATCTGCATATATATATATATATACATATACATATAACTTGTTCAAATTTTCAATCGCTAATAAATACTTTTTATTTATCTGCTCAAGTTCAAATACATTTTTTAAAAACTTATAGTGCATGACGCTTGATGTTAATGCAGTTTTTTTCAAATATTAATTCATTAATTAAATTTTACTTTTTAATTTTAAATTTATTCTGCGTTATTTCTCATGAAGTTAGAACTAGCTGCAACAGATGGCGCCAGTAGGTTTTTCTAACGAATTTTTTCTTAGCTTCGAATACTTATTTTTTTAATCCATCCGCTCGATTTCAAATACATTTTTTAAACTTGTAGTGAATGGCACATAATGTTAATACAGTTTTTTCAAATATTAATTAATTAATTAAATTTAATTAACTAAAATAAAAAATTTATTTACTGACATAAGTAGGAATTGACTTAATTTTTTTTAGCTTATTTCTTAGTTTTTGCTGTGCTGAGGATAAAAAACGAGTTTTCTCCTCTTATACATGTGCTGTCGTTTATGTGTTTTATGTTATGACTACAGGGTCAAGAAAACGTTTTCGAAGATACATCGCGGTATGATTTTCCAACGTCTAGGTATACTCTATTTGCTCTGAAAGTTTGTAACCGTTGTACTGATACACCTTGTAAAAGTCCAGCTACCAAAACCAATACAGACGGTGTTAACAAACTCGATCAGATGTGGAGATGGACACTTGAGCAAGCACATCCCTCTCTACATCCATGCTAAAGAAGACGAAGTTTATTAAATACGCTTTTCAAAACACAATAGAAAAAAGATTAAACATTAATAGCTTCCCTACATAGTCAATTCTTTCTATTGTCGATATTTACGCCGATCCCATTAACTTAAGATGTTTTTCTCAATTTTTTACGAGGGAGGGGGGACAATTTAATTTTAAGTCCTTTTCCTGAGCATTTCTAGTATATTGGTAAAACGTAATACTTTATTTTTAAAAACTACTACTCAGTTACAGGCAATGGAGAACTTTTCACCTAAATAATAGATGAATACCACAAGTTTTATATCTGTAAGTCCTCGATGATGACCTTAGTTTTCTTTGATGTGATTCAGCACTTGTATATTTACACCTCAGTAAGATACCACTCAAGAAAATACACTTGACGAATGGAGAGGATGAAGAGTAAATATCAAGTATCCTGCTTATCTTCTTTGTTCAATGTATGAAAAATATCGCATTTTGTAACCTTATATATTTTTGTTGGATCTTTTATACAGAAATGTATCACGCTTCTTTAGAATAACATATTAACTTAAAGATTATGATTGATAGGTTGTCCCATCCATCGGTGTTCTAGAGTTAGAAGGAAGATTAGCCATAGTAAAAAAAAATACAATTTATTGACAATTATCAACAACCTAACAAATCTCAACAGCCCAAATTAGGAAATGCACCTTTAAATAAATATAGGATCAAAAGAGCGAGGTAAACGAGATAATTAATATTTTAATTATAATTTGAATCACTTACTATTGGAACGTCTAAGCAAAACATACTACAAATAATCGAAGTTACGTTTTAAGTTAATCTACTTCAAGCCGACACTAATACAATTTAACTATCTAATTGACCAAATCGTCAGTCTTAAATGTTAAGCAAATAATCTATGAATAACTTTCGACTAGCTTTGTATTATTTTATGTTAATCACTAACTTTTACATCACTTAGCTTCTAATCTCTCTCTCTCTCTAACTTGAAAGTTAATGCTTAAATACAAGCTTTGATTTGCATAAGTCACATCTTCTTCTGGAGAAAGTTTTCAATAGAATAATATTTACCAGTTTTCTCCCTAAAAGGATTAGTAGGAGGTTCGCGAATAGACCCGTTACAGTGTTAAATATGGAAAAGTATTAATTTTTCACGATTAAACAGCCTAATGCATTAAACAACAATTTATTAAAAGGTCTATTTTTAACTCTTTCAAATAATATCAACAAAAAAAGAATGTATTGCGCGCAGAATATAAAGTTTTTCAAGACAACACAATTTACGAAAGATTTAAACACTTGTATTCGTCATGATTTATATTCTTTTAAAGACAGTGTAGCACATTTGATTCTAATTTTACGTTATCTTGGAAATAAATTACTACATGTTAAATAAAAGGTACAATTCTTCATTCAGACAGCCATACAGTAGCAATAGGAATGCAACAACGAGTTTATTATCATGCAAATAATAACAAGAAGAGTCAGCATAATTTAGTGCGGTGTTTTACTGTGACAACATAATTTTCTGTGGATTTAAATGTTCATGTCTTAACTTACTTATGTCTTTTTTTTTAAATGTTAATGCATTACACTTGTTTTCTATATAACTCAGAAAATTAGACAATGTATTATCTTTATAGAAAGTAGTTGGCTTATATACTAAATTTTCTTAACCGCACCTTCGCAGGAATACGTGATCAAGCCCAAAGTAAACTAAACTTTTAACGAAAATTTCTTAATTTGACTTTAACATGCCTAAAAAAACAACGTGGGCTTTTTTCTAACAGTGTTGTATGCATCGGTGGCATTTGGAACTGGACTCCCTACCGGTGCAGGCTCAGTAGGAGTCCAGTGAAGCCGTCGTTTGAAGCAACTAGCGTTTGCATATAAATGTCTCATAATGCTGGAAATGCGACTAGTTCACCTGCATAAGTGCGCTAGACACTCATTTAAAATTTGAAAGATACTAGAAAGAAAGTATTCTTGGGTTTGATTTAATGCCGTTGCTAGTCAGGTGACCACAGGATGTTCAGAACCCCGTTGAGTTCTTGCCGTTTACCATGATCCTTGCTAATATTCTATGGAACGTAGCTAAATTATTTTTTTTAGAGTTGCTGTAAAGAAATAAAAGAGAACCCAGTTACATAGGGTGTTATGCAAATGAAATTACAAAGGACATTCTTTAGGGGAGTAACTGATGATGAGGTTCAACTACCTATAAGGAGCAAAATTCTTATTTGGGTGATTAAGTAAAATGGTTGTTTACTGAGCGATATAGAGTAAATTCCGGAGTATAACGCGCACTTTTAACACAGAAATTAAAATCGAAATAAATGGGTGCACATTATAAGCCGGGTATAAAAATGATAGTTTTAAAAATAAAAAAAAGGAAGAATATAAAAAAAAATTAAACTTTTACATTTGTCGAAATACTGTTTATTTAAGGTATCCGACTACGTTCGGAACCGTGATTTTGCAAAAGCGTGTAAATGGATAATATTTATGATATTTAGTGTCACTTAGATCAGAATACATGCATAAAATTGTTTTAAGAACATTATGACAAAACAAATGATTTAAATACAATATTTTGGCAAAAAATTAACTTGGAATAACCTTTTTTCCAAAAGTTCTCCTTTTGTAAAATATGCTCCTATTGTATTAATATTTTGCCTGTATTCAGCTCAGACCTCTGTACAGAGGCTCAACTAGAATTTTTGAAACGCATAACTTGGAAGTATATACGAAAACAGAGAGAGAGAGAGAGAAGGGAGAAACATGATATACGAAAACAGAAGGGAGAAATTTTAAGAAAATACGCCGATAATTATTTCAAATGGTTGTAACTCTGAAAATAATTTGAATTTTTCAAAAATCATAGTTGAGCCTCTGTACAGAGATCTGAGCTATATACAGGCAAAATATTAATACAATAGAAGCATTTTTTTACAAAAGGGGAACATTTGGAAAAAAGGTTATTCTAAGTTAATTTTTTGCCAAAATATTGTATTTAAATAAATTTTTTTTTGTCATAATGTTCTTAAAACAATTTTATATATGTATTCTAATCTAAGTGACACTAAATATCATGAAAATTACACATTTATGCGCATTTTTAAAATCATGGTTCCGAACGTAGTCGGATACCTTAAAAGAAATGACATTCTTTATGAAGTTAGAGTTGTAGTTCTAGAAGTATGCTACTTTATTTTAAAGATGTGAATAATATTTCGAATAAATGATATCAAAACACAAGAGCATTGCCCCCATACATTTTAGGTTTCTTCTTAAAAAGAAAGGGATACGGCGAATATACCTGGAAATTAAAAATTTCAGCTTGAAAATATAAGTGCGTGTTATACAGCAGTGCGTGTTATAAGCCGGATTTTACGGTAAGTTACAAAAATCATTAAAAGGGTATTTTGTGCTTACGAAATATACTTTTAAGTCAAAATTGGCTGGAAAATTCATGTGAATATTGAGTTAAAAAAAAAAGACTTCGGATATCCAGACCTGTTATTCAAATTACGTTAAAAACAATTTTTATGGACATTAAATTGCGTGCTCTAAGTTCTGGTTTTTTCTTGCTAATTATGCATTTAAATTACTGTATCGGCTATCTCTTCGATATAATTTTGGTAAATTATGCACATAATGCGGAATGATAGATCACAGACTTCTATTTCTAATATAATGATATCGAATATCTAATGGATTTAAGCATAAAACTTTAAAAATGGAGATTGTGGCTTTGTTGATAACACGTTATGTATTAAAGTAGTATGTGTGAGTGTGTGTGTATTCTGTTCATAAAACTAAGACTCTATAATGTTTCTATTCTAGGAATCATGACATAATATTAAATTGCATATCATATTATTATTATAATGGCTGAATGCGTGGCTTGAACGCAATTACAAAAACCGCAAAAGCAAGATACCACTGTTGAGTTATGCAATCATGATTGCAGTTTTTTATAATGCTCCCGATGATACAAACTTACTATATGATGCTCATTGATTTTCCTATACTATGCTTAGTATAATGAAAAAATTTAGTAGGCCTTATAAACTCTTTGGAATTCAAAGATAAAATTGAAGTAATATTTTGAGTTATTTTGGAAACTAAAAAAATGAAACATGTTTCCCAAAAAAGTTTGACATGATTAAATGCATACTAGTGATAGATTAAAATTCTAAGATAGAACAAATTTTGATAGCACAAAGCGTTTAAAAGTCTCTTAGCGGATTATAGTTGTATCCGGATCTCGATATTAGCTAGGTGAATTATATCAGAGGTCGCCAAAGTGATGGTTCGCGAACCACCAGTGGTCCGCGAGAAAATTTCGCTGGTCTCCAGAAAAATGTGGAATATACTTACTCATCACGTTAAGGTATCCGGCTACGTTCGGAACCGTAATTTTGCAAAAGCGTATAAATGGATAATATTTATGATACTTAGTGTCACTTAGATTAGAAAATGTATATAAAAGTGTTTTAAGAATAATATTACAATAAAAAGTTATTTAAGTACAATATTTTGACAAAAAATAAACATAGAATGACCAGTTTTCAAAATATTCTCCTTTTGTGAAAAATGCTTCTATTATAACAATATTTTGCCTGCATATAGCTCAGACCTCTGTACAGAGGCTCAACTAGAATTTTTGAAATATATAACTTAGAAGTAGGTTTATCCATGTTTTATGACAACAGAGGGGAGAAATTTTAAGAAAAAAACACCGATAATTATTTCAATTGGTTGTAACTCTGAAAATAATGTGAATTTTTCAAAAATCATAGTTGAGCCTCTGTAGAGAGGTCTGAGCTATATACAGGCAAAATACTATTATAAAAGAAGCATTTTTCACAAAAGGAGAACATTTTGAAGAAAAGGTTGTTCTAAGTTCATTTTTTGCCGAAATATTGTATTTAAATAATTGTTCTTTGTCAAAATGTCCTTAAAACAATTTTATACATGTATTCTAATCTAAGTGACACTAAATATCATGAAAATTATCCATTTATGCACTTTTTTAAAATCACTGTTCCGAACGTAGTGGGATACCTTAAGCTATGTTTTAAGATGCATTGAAACATAATTCGATTCATAACAATAGTGTAACACTTAAAAAATCCCATCAGTGCTCCGTGGGATTTAAAGTATCAATTTACTGGTCCGTGAGGTCAAAAAGTTTGGCGACCTCTGAACTATACAATACATGAAAAAAAAAAAAATGTTTTTCATGTATTGTTGTTCTAAAATAGTTTTCCATGTTTGTCTAAAAGATGAAATAAAAAATGATTATGCGCTTTTATAAATTCTTTAAAACTGTGAGGATAAGAAAGTAAAATTGAGAATAAATCGGAAAAAAATGTATTTCTAAGACAATATAACCATCAAAGTACGGAAACAATTTACGCTTGCTTCAGAATTTACACCTGTTAAATAATAATTAAAGATAAATGAATTATTTTGAATCAATTTCATTTAGTAAAAAATTTAAGGAGTAATTAGCAGCTTCGAGAAAGCGTCAAGGGTTTTGCATAGTAAGCATTAGAAAACATTTCAACAGATGTAAAAAATAAATAAATAAAAATAGCTAAAAAGGAAATGATTTGATAAAAAATTAAACTGTATTTGCAGAAATTAGCTAATGAATTCAGGATTTTCTTATTGTAAAATATCTCTAAATGAAAGCAATGTTATTGTAGTAATCAAATATATAAAAAGACACGAGTTTATCAATTATGAACTAAGATGATTTATTATTTTCGATTACTTAGAATGTAAAAGTTACGTTATCTCTCGCTTGTTTTTTCCTCTTTAAAATTTTTACATTTATCAGACATGAGATTTGATATGAATATTAATCGTGATGCAATTTCCTAGAAATAATCAAGTGCTTGTTATGTTGACTCAAAAGCAGAAAATTTATTATTGTTTCGATACAATGAGTTTAAGTTGAATATATTAAATTTTAATAACTTTTATCACAAGACATGGTTAGATTGTTGTGCAATATATATGTCCTTCAGAAGAGAAACAATGTGCTTTTAATAAGTAGTTTGCTCTGCAGTCCAAGTTTTTTATAAAAAGAAATTAACGACTGGACAAAACAGTAACTTTATGGGGTGAAAACTTTTCTATATGAGTTTTAACATACATAGAGATAAGGAATTAAAAACATGTTTTACTAGTTAAGAAGGAAAAGTTTTGAAGTGAACAGTTACACTATCTTAGACTGATAGAATAATAATGCGGAAGTATATTTGGCAGTGCGTGTAAGACATAATGATGAAAGTTCTTATGACAAAATTTCTGTATAAATTAGATAGTCAGATTTAGTAGAATCAACAATTTGACGCCTTTTTAAACCAAATAAAACAAAAAATTATATGAATTTATTTAAAACAACTGACAAATATGTTAGATTTCTTAATTTTCTATACGTCAAATGAATATTGGTCGAATAAATATTGGTAACAAAGAGATACAGTCTGCTTTCCTCTGAATTAAATATTTGAATCAAAGTTATTAACCTAACTGTCATGCCCGAGATTATCTCGGGCAAGGCCCTAGTGCTCCAAAATGTCACGCCCAAGTATTATATTGGGTAATTTTTTTTTTTGATTGAATCTTATTGTAATACCCGAGTACATATCCAGAATTATTCAGCTAGTGAATCTCTTTCTTGGAAATGGTTATGTATGACCGTAGATAACTATTACACTTCACTCGAGCTTGTAGATTTACTTGTTCCCTCCCCCCCCAAACTATTTATGGCACAGTAAGAATAAATAGACGAAATTTACCTACATAATTCGCTAAAAGAAAATCACAAAAAGGTCAAAGAGGTAAGATTTAGGTCATAAGGTGGAAAGATAGGTTTGATGAGTAGTATTCATAACTCCATGATCAAATTCAAAAATATAAAAAAATGAAGATATACTCAAGTTAAAGATTGCTGACGACTGCAATCTAACTGTGGGCGGTGTAGACCAATGTGATTAGAAAATGTCTTTCTATCCGATAATCCGAAAACTCCAGAAAAAATATTATAAAAAGATAATTTTACATTTACTAGACGTACTTTGGATCTCCTTTTTGCAGAAAATGTAATTGGGAACATAGTACATTTTGAGAATTTTGAATCCAAGTTGACGAATAGCTTTTACATTAATATGCAGGTTCTGGACAAAAAATTCCTGGCCAATCACCTACAGTAAATAACCCTGCAGTCTTATTGAACGACATTCTATATCCAATATTATTCCTACTACGATGAAATGTGAGCCTACAAGACAATGAAAAGTGTGTTGTTAAAAAAAAGGGATACAAGAATGAAAAAAAAAAGGTAAGGAAGCAAACGCGATTTTGGTGTAATAATTGAGGTGTTCGTCTGTGCTTGAAAACATGTGTTTCCATTTATACTATACAAAACTGAATTATTGAACTACTAATAAGAATTCCTTTTTATTTACTTTTATTTTATTTTTTTAGAAAATGATACTCTACTAGAAGCAAACTTTACCACTGACACGCTGGTTACCAGCCACCTCAAGGGAATATGCAGTTGCGGTAAAACCTAAGAATTTTTATGCATGTAATTGAAAACATAATTTTTAACTACTTATTTTATTTTGTACTAAACATTTGATTTGTGCAGTAAAAAAAATTCGAAAATCTATGTACCCAAATCATTAAAATAACGTGACAGTTAAAAGGTTAAGCATTTTTATGCATCAAGCTATTAAACTTATTTAGTTCTGTTATTTAATTTTTATTTTATGAAATACAGCACTATGGACAAAAAAATTAGGGCACCAAGAAATAATTGCGGGATCGTAACGAAACTTGGCATGAAGGTACATGTCGGGGAGATATGCAAATGATTAGAAACGCAGCGTGATTGGGCATTACGTATAGCCGGTAGAGGGCAATTAATGTCGTTCTCCGTGGAGTATAAAACAGGTAACCAAAGCTTGTTTGAGTGTGCTGAATTGTTTACAGAGAAAGAGCTGAGGTAGATATGCCATTACGCCGTTTTCGAAGCCAATTTGAGCAGCTGTCGCAGTTTGAGAGGGGGAGAATCAGCGGCATGATGAGAGCTGGGTGGTCAGCTAGGCGAGTTTCTCGTCAATTAGGCCGCTCTGATT
>BMAV01016339.1:283799-301703 GCA_019973955.1 Trichonephila inaurata madagascariensis
TGCCATAGTGTTTACGTAAAATAAATACCTTTTTTTTGTATTTGCTTGCCTTCACAGTGTTGCAATTTTAAAAGCCAGTAGTGTATATTACAATCGAGGATTCTTTTTTTGGTTGCATCTTAAAGTGAGAATATTATTATGAATAATTTACAGTTCAACATTATATTTGAATTTATTTTCGGACAGTTTGTAAGAATTTGCTTGAAATGGGAAATAAATAGAGCTTTTACTCCGAATAAAATGTTAGCAGGTACTGACATTCTATCCTTTGAAACTTCCTTTGTTCCAGAATATGTAGAGATTATTTGCAATGTTGTTAAAGTAAAATTTATTTTGAACATTTATTTCAGTTTATTCTTAGAATATACAGTCATTGATAAGCCAAAATAGAATTCTTCCATTTATCTTTACATTTCTTCGAACTCAACAGCTTTACTAGACAAGTTCATTATGATCAGCTGCGGGGTCTTTTGAGATAGTCTAGCTCAGTGGATTCAAAAGGTATTTTGGGTTATAATTTGTAACGAAATCAAGAATACTAGATTTGTAAGCATGTTGACATTAAATTCTTGTTTCAGTCACTATTATATGAAATGTCAGATGTAAAACTATATTGAGAACATTGCCAAAAAAGATATACTTTACTGCTAACAGAGCTTCAAATCTCGCATTAATTTATTTTATCCTTATTATAAATTTCATCATAAGAAACGCTTTTTTCAATAAATAATGTGCAATACTACTAGTAAAATATATATTTTCATTGTGGGATACAAAGTTTTAAAGATATCTTAGAAAAAGTTCGTTTTTAACAAAAATATGTCTTTACGCTGAGATTTTGAGTTTCGTCCCTCCAGCGATATGAAGTTTACTGAAAAATCGAAATTTATTTATTTTTTATCAAAGAAAAATGTATTACTTCCGAACATCATACATGAATCTAAAGCAATAATAACTTTTATATTCATATTATTACTTACACAAGTAAATATAAGGGTTTTAAGGAGCATTTATATTTTAAAGGTCTTATAAAAAACAATTGAAATCTTTGCTACCTTTATCTGAAAATAATACCTAATAAGAAAGAAAGTAGGATTTTACAGCTCTCCTTTCCTAAATAATGCTCTTTTCCAAGGGAATAGGCTCAGTTAGATTAGCTTAGCCAAACTGATAAATAACAACAATCATGTTGAATCGTAAAATAATTTTATTGGTTTATTATAGATATAAATAACTCATACAAAGTTACATGATAAAAATAAATAGATGATTAGTAGATAAATATATGATAAAAGGCATTTATAATATACCGTAAAATCCGGTGTATAACGAACACTTTTTACACAAAAAATAAGATCCAAACTTAAGGGTGCACGTTATACGCCGGGTATAAAAACGATAGCTTAAAAATAAGAAAAGAAATGAGCATAACATTTTTTTTCTTCTACATGTATTGAAGTAGTGTTTATTTAAAAGAAATTATTTGACTTATGAACTAAAAGAGTTGTAGTTCTAGAAGTATACTATTTTTTCAAAAGTCTGGTGAGAATACTTCGAATAAATGACTTCAAAACATAAGAGCAATGTATACTTATATTCCAGATTTCTTCGAAAAATAGGGGTGCGCGTTATATGGCGAATATACTTAAAAATTAAAAAATTCAGCTTGAAAGTATGGGTGCGCGTTATACGTCGGATTTTACGGTAGTTTGTTGTACATACAGATAACGTCTAGTAAAACCTCCAAAAATAAGTCACAGTAAGTTGTTTTTCAATTACAAATTAATGTAAGAGCCAGTTAGATTTTCAGATTGATTGACTATAAATGTCACACTTAGTAGAATCACGGCTTCGCTCTCGTAATGGTATTGGTGAGAGATGGACCTCGGTCAAGCGGCGAGAACTACACCTGAGCTTTCACCTGCTAGTACGTGACACCGACCACTTACTCTCCAAATTTCTCCTACCTGCCTGTACAGATTTAACATGCATCAGCTCCTCTACATGGTGGGTCTTTAGTAGCACCAGGATTTGAACCTAAGAGTTGACAGAAGTTGGTCACGAGTTCGAGACAGTCACCACTTGACCACAGTGGTCATATGTTAAATTTTTAGTGAATCCTGATATATTTCCCATTATTGATTTTTATCGAAGATAAACTTAAGGTATATCCGACTACGTTCGGAACCGTGATTTTAAAAAGGCGCATAAAGGGATAATTTTCATGGTATTTAGTGTCACTTAGATTAGAGAATACATGTATAAAACTGTTTTAAGGACATTTTGACAAAAAATTAACTTAGAATAACCTTTTTTCAAAATGTTCTTCTTTTGTTAAAAATGCTTTTATTATAATAATATTTTGCCTGTATATAGCTTAGACCTCTGTACAGAGGCTCAACTAGGATTTTTGAAAAATTCACATTATTTTCAGAGTTACAACCATTTGAAATAATTATCGGCGTTTTTTTCTTAAAATTTCTCCCCTCTGTTGTCGTAAAACATGAATAAACCCACTTCTAAGTTATTTATTTCAAAATTTCTAGTTGAGCCTCTATACAGAGGTCTGAGCTATATACAAGCAAAATATTATCATATAATAGAAGCATTTTTCACAAAAGGAGAATATTTTGAAAATGGGTCATTCTATGTTCATTTTTTGTCAAAATATTGTACTTAAATAATTTTTTATTGTAATACGATTCCTAAAACAATTTTATATACATTTTTTAATCTGACACTAAATATCATAAATATTATCCATTTATATACGCTTTTGCAAAATCACGGTTCCGAACGTAGTCGGTTACCTTAATATGAATCAGGCCCTTACACATGCACAGACACACGTAAATAAGAACACACATTGCATTTATCACACATAGGTTTTGATTACAATTTGAATTTAAGATGTTGTTTTCACAATAACTCTTTAAACTTTGCATTCTTATATATTTTTTGTGTGTGTGTGACCAATGATTCGAATCATTTCTGCCTTGGAAAATGCTCCATATTGTGTAACATGCGTTTGTTGAATCTGAGATTGTTTTTCCTCCTCTGTGTATGAGTATAATTTAAAAAAAAAATTAAACTCTTCTTTAATAGAGATTTTGTTTCCAAAATAAGTATGGTATATATAAATAGATCAGAAGGATGTTTATAAACTTTACAACTGTTTCAGTAATTACGTTTCTGAGTTTCTTAAAGAAGATAAAAGTAAACCATAAATTTTCGAACAAAATTATCTTTATTACAAAATTGACAACAACCCTGGAAAAAGGATCCACAAGTTCAGCCACCAAAGTTAAGTGAACATCTTTCATGCAGCAGATTTCAAAAACGTGCAGTGATCATTTCGATATAGTTAGAATCGCGTCAATGAAATTTTTCTTTTTTTTTCCATTCTTTTACTTAAGGAATATAATACATCAAAATCACTTCTGGAAATGATATTTAAGTCATTTTGTGGTGAATGATATAAAAATGTAGCTGTAGAAATAGCTCCATTGTAATGATAAAAAAGAGCCAAAAGAACGTGAAGAATTACGGAAAAAAACGAGTGAATTCGAACGTTGATGAAAGAGAATTCTTGTTAACATTCGTCAATAGAAATATTGCATTTTGATGTTTTTCATAATAATGCCTTTTTTTTTTTATATAAAGAAAGATTGAGAAAGTACCGTTGTTTATATTTATATGGTACTTTAGATGATTCTAAGAGTTTGAATATTATCATCTTTAAATCTATTGTATAAATCTATCAAGATAACTGATATAAGTGTGAATCTGTAAAACGTATTTAAGATAATATCATACGCAAATTGTAAGAAATCTATTTATAACATGGTTTCATTTAGTGCATTTAGGTCTGTTTTCTTTTTTGAAAAATATCGGACTTTTTGTGGGAATCTGGACAGCTATTAATGCTTTAAGGAAATAAATTACAAATAGATTTTGATTTTTTGAAACTTTAAAAACAGTAAATTCAAACAGATGCAAGACTCTTTAAGCGTCTTAAAATCAACACGTATTCTAGTCTTTCTTTATAAAATTAAATTCAAATGAATTTTCGATAATTTATATGAATTTCATCAAAAATAATCGATGCATCAAGTACTAATACTTCATACCAAAACATAATTTACTATGTTTACATGAATGAAAGCCACCATAAACTTATTGGATGAACAACTTTGAAAAGAAATGGATGTAAGTAAATATTAGCATTTCAAGCTCTATGGTATGCACGTAGCTATTCTCTACAGTATTCAATTCATAAAGTTGTTCTATGATGATTGTTGAATAGTTGTGCTCATTCCCTTCTATCTGATGTACAATTTTTTTTAATTATGATGAATGCCTGATTACAATCAAGAAAGCCGAAGCTTAAGTAATCGGAAAAACATTTAAATAGATTCGCAGAATAAGCAAGTGTGTTACAAATTAAAAAAAAAGACTGTGTAAGGAAAGGATCAAAGCATATCAAGAAACATTATCTTTGAAAATAAATCTAGACCACAGCAATAAGCCACAGAATTCGAGTAGGTCGTGAAAAATAAATAAATCCAGATAATGTCACTTTACTTATTCAGAAATTTATTTTGAGTGTTTTAAAGACCATCTCAAAAGACATTCATTTTTGAAGATACAGCACTGTATTGCTCCTTTGCATTTCAAATTAATGGTTAAGAAATTCTGTTACGAGATTTCATTCCACAGGTATACTCTCATTGTTGAAACAGAATTCAAATTAAGATTCTACACAAAGGGAAATCCATTGCCAGTTTCTAAGGATTTTGAGTTCTAGATTGACTTGTGAAGTGCCAACGTCAAACAGTGTAATGGACACTGTGGTTATTGATTCTCCTCGCATATAGTCATTACCTTATAGTGTACTTAGTCATTTTGGCATTGGTCACACGTCTGGTGGTTGCTAACGATGAATCTAGAGGTGTGACAGCTGTTCTGAAGATTGATCGGTCTTTGTGTACTGCGGTCGTCGTCAGCCAATTTCAACCTTCTTGTCATTCACCTTTGACCCTCAAGACCAATTGTCGTCAACTACGCTCAATCGATATACCGGTATATTCTCTCTAGATTCTCAAAATATGTTGGTACTTCTTTTTCCAGTTTGTGGCCACTTTAACTTCACAATTGGAGTGACCACAAATTCCTCTGCCAGATGTCGTTAATTTAAACGATAATTATGTCCAATCTAAGTCTTTGAGAAACATGATCTCCGCAAGCGAAAATAACTATTTATATCTAGATTGGTATTTCATTTCCATGTAAATTAGCTCTGGACATTTGTTCATGAAACACTATCACTTAATTTTTGATTCAAATCTAACTGACTATTTTTTTTGAGGTGAGTCGATGCCTTACGAAGTGTGTGATTTTTTTCACCAAATGCTAAACGGATTAAAATTGAAATATTTTTATATTGCCATTCAAAAAGATTCATATATGCGTACACAATCAATTAAGGGGACACAGTACGATTCAATTGAAAAAAATCGGTCAAAAAATCAAATCTAATTTTCTAGCCTAAATTATTCTTTATGTACTTTTCTATAACCTCACAAAATTTGAAAACTATAAACATAAAAAACGCAGAATTATGATAGCTTTTACATTCATTTTTATTCACATCCCATGGCAAATCAAAACTTTAAACTTACTTATCTCAGAAAGGTAAAATAACTAGTTTGTCTTCATTTAAAATGCTAAAGCTTTTTTTCTATTGGGCCTAATGCTTTGAATTTTTTTTACCTATTGTTAATAGTATATATAACAAAAGTTCGTATGTATTTTTGAATCAAAGCAATACTTATTTTAAAAAAAAAATAATGGAAGTTAGAATCTGCAAATTTTCTAAGGAATTTTTAATAAGGATTCATAAAAAGAAGTACTGTACAAATACCAATCGTGTTATAGCAAAACCCATACCAATTTTTGTTATACATAGTTGGACGTACATGTAAATCAAATTTCATGCGAGTACGTAAATTTTTGTAGGAGGAGTAGCATTTTAAAATCACTTCACAAATTTTAAGTGTTTTCCTTAAAAAATTAAATGGTTAGCTTTTTATGAAATTTTGAGCACAAAATCTGTTTAACATAGTATACACACATAGGAGACAACCAAACAATTTTTGAAAATCCTTAAATTAAAAATTTTTGCTTAAATCGTACCATGTCCCCTTAACTGTTTGTGTGATTACTTTTAAAGAGTACCTTTTGTAAACACTTAATTCCCTAGACTTCAAAAATTATTTAGGATAAAAAGGAAAATTCAAATAACCTATGAAAAATCAAAATAGTTTTAATGTCACTTCATTTGTTCAGCAATAACTCTTAACTCACAACTTCTAAATGCTGACATTCGATTTGATGTAAATCTGTAAGTGATCTCCATCATGATAATAACATGCAGTAACCTAATGGTAATATCTTAAATTAATATTTACTCAAAATTCAAGTCTTCTTAATTTATAATATTTAATTCATGAATTCGAACCCTATTTCGAAAAGCATCTCTCATTTCCTCTTTTTCTAAAAGATTAAAAACATTATTTTTGAAGATAATTAACGATTCTTCGTTAAAAAGATTAGACCTTGAATTTTTGATCTATTTATTGATGATTCCAAGTGGTTGAATATCATAATGGCTTACATATGCCTTACTAACCAGTTTAAAATATTCCCTGAAACAGCGATGGTTTCTATAAATAACTTATAATTCCCTTCACTTGAATGCGTGAACTTATATTACGTTTTTCCCAGCTTTTAATTCCATATTTAAATATGAAAATTGAATTGTATTTTTACTCTTTGAGCGAAGCGCGCGCTCAAAATAACTCTTCTGATGTATATATAAACAATTTTTTTCCATTAAAATAAAACTTGTGAAAGAGAAGTAAATGTAAAAATACAATCAGTAAAAATATAAGGTAGAAAAATTGAATTTTACAAGAGATATAAGTTATGTTTTCCTCCAAAAAATATACGTGACATTACAAGTAAGAGAAAGTAATACAAATCTCAAATAAGTATGTAAAAAGTGGAATAAAACCTAAAATAAGCGGAAAAAATGGTACAAAGTCTAAAATAATTTTTATATGTAACTTTGCAAATACACTTGCAAATCGTTATATCTATATCTTTCTTCATTTCTCTAAAATGAATTAAGTATATTCAAAAAGGAAGAACAAGAGAGAAAGATTTACGATTTATGCATATACACTGGAAGTCTCTCTTCAACACCCACGCAGAGCAGATAAGCACGGAAGTATTCATTATATCAATATGTTTCTCATTAAGTATGAGTAAATAAATTCAAATGATAAAAATACAAGGCGATAGATAATTATTTTGTTACCTCTTCATTATTCAACAGAGTGAATTTGACAAATTTGTTGAAGATATAAATTTGCAAGATTTTAATTAATCGTGAATATATCTTGAAACACAGATTCTTATGATAATTTCCTGTTTTAAGAGCTATTTTTACTTTTAGAATGGAATAAGATTTCTAATAAAAATTTCATTTTAATAAAACTTGTTATGAGAAAAATATTTACATTATAATACAAGTGCTTTACAAACACTTTTCAGAAGGAATGGCTTTTTAAAACTGCATTGGTATCGTATATAAAATTAGTGCTAAAAGCTCATTAAAACGTTTGTTTTCTCGAGCTTTCACTCATTTTATAACGCTAAATATGTTTTAAATAAAATTCACACTTATTTAGAAATTTGAATGAGTGGGAGTGAGTGAATATTAACGTTTCACTGTTCAGCTGCACGAGGGCTTTTGGCGATGGACCTTGTAATTTTGAGCCATGGTCAAGTGACGAGGAAGACACCTAAGCTGGCACCCCCTCTCTTCTAACTTCCACACCACACCAAGGGGAGGACGTTTAAGCTCTCGACAGATTCAACGTGCATCGCTCCCCCACACGGCGGGTCTTTAGTGGTACTGGGCTCGAACTCATGACACGTCAGCCACGATCCGATACCTTGACCACTAGGTTACCGGGGGCACTCAGCAGTCTGAAAGGAAGAAGCAATACAGAATGCCATACACAACTAGATTCAAAACGTTCTTGTATAAAAAAGAAATTGCCCGATAAAAATTGAGCCAAATTGTCGTGCAATACTAAATAACATAATGCTACTAAATTGACATAAAATTAATTAAAACTAAACCGTAAATATAGGTATGACAAGGCAATGTAAGTCCAAGTTAAATGTGTGGCCACAGTAATATAATAATAAACTTTTTGTCATGTGTGTAGAAGCAAAGATCGTAGAATTGAAAATAGCTTTACGTCCAACCAACCTTTCTAAATACTTGCCTATACCTCTACGATGAATGTGAGTTAGTGTTTATTAACGTCGTACTGTAAAGTAACACAAGGCCTATTGGCGGAATGCCCAAGGGAACCGAACTCACCCGAAAGAGGTTTAGAGCTACAAAACGATCCCCGGAAAACTACCACCTCCGCGTTCAATCTTTATTGAGGAAAATCATAGTATACATTTTATACGGTAGCACACATTAAATTTACATACTATAAATTAAAGGTAAATGAAACGAAATACATATGTTATTGCAAGGTATACAGATCTAAAGCTGAAAATAATAATAAAGAACATAAAGGGTGGTAGAAAATGAAAAATAATATACATCATTCCAGCCTTCTTACAAATACTTCAAAAGTAATATAAATAAAAAATATAAATGCACCGCTCAAAAGAGAAAAAGAAAAGTAGAAAAAATTTGAGAAAGGAGGGGGAAAAAAAGAAAGAAAAGAAAGGGGGGGGGAGGGACGAAAAAACTCCTGTGACCACATAAGAGTACTGATCCAATCTCAACTAAGGAATTCGATCCCGAATTAAAGATGCAATTTTAATACATGATTTTAGTTTAGAGTGAATGGAAGGATTTCTAACGATAGAGATTGGAACCTGGCTTTTTTAACATTTTTGAGATGGCGAGATCAAATAGAAATACTTAGTCGGAGGACATGCGAATACATAATGGTCAGCATCCCCAACGGATTCACAAAGACAATTAGGAGTAGCTTTTAAGGTATCCGAACACGTTGAAAATGACAAAATTTGGTCAAGACACAGATACTTTTGTTTTTTATTTTATTGAAATAAGTTATCTTTTGGCTTTACGAAACATACTTTGTTTTGTTTCTACGCTACCTAAAGGCCAAGTTACAATCAATTTTATAAATTTAGAAAATCCAGAGAAGTGGGTCTTTCATCTATCAGAAGTGGGCATTTAAATTACTCAAAATCTATCATGGCGAGTTTGATAACTTAAAATGCTACGAATGTATTTCTATAAAACTTTTTGAACCTGCTATTTATGTTATCTTTTAGAGAATTAACTAAAAAATTTCTTATCGTATGAATACTTTTTGAGTTATGGCTTGTTATTTAAATAATGGTTTCATAAAGAAAGAAACATTTCTTATAATGTTTACTCGATCAACTCTAAAATTCTCAAATTTTAATAAAATATTAAAATTTTAGTACATTTGTAGATAAATGCATCTAATTTGTTTTAGTAATACTTTTACTAATATATGTTTCTTACTTTTTTCTCTAACTGCTTTGAAGTTTTTCAAAAATATTGCTAAAATTTCACTTATAATTGTGATTTTTGTATAACTCGGGTAATTTATTTTAAATATTGTTAGTTTCTTATTAGCATTTGCTGATATGGAGTCCTAAAAAGGCATTTATAATGTTTAAATATGTTATTTTGTAAAAAAGTACTCCGAACGTGTACGGATACCTTAATTTGAAGGAACGCAAATAAGGAACAAATGGACCATGGTTTGTTATGAATTGTGTAACGTAACTGGAATGGGGATTGATATCTAAACTGGGTTTGGGAAAGAAGGCTTTGAATCGTAAGCCAGTATTAGAGTTTGACCACCAACTCTCTCAGTCCTGAATTAATTTAAATGTAAGGAATTTGATGACATAAGAGCGAGGGGTGGGGACACTCACCTCTACACTATTAGTAGTAGCGACTTTAGCAAAATGATCTGCAATATCATTAAAAAAATTATTATTATGAGCCTTAACCCAGAAAATATTATAAAAGTGGCTGTGACGGACCTCGTATTATAGAACCACGTTCAAGTGGCGAAGATAACAGCTGAGTTGGTACCCCACTCTCCTAACTTCCACACCACGCCAAAAGGTGGAGTTTGATCCACTATAGATTTGACGTTTTTTAGCTCCTCTATACGGTGGAACTTTAGTGATACTCGCACTCAAACCCATGATATACCAGGTATGAGTTCGTGACCATGACCACTAGGCTACCATAGCTACACCACTGGGATGAAAGGGAGAGAAAATGACGTAAGAATATGTTAGTTTCTAAAAATACTCTTAGTAATATAATGCTAGATAATAAATGCGTAAAATATTTTTAGTTGGTTTCTACAACCAAATACCATGGGAAAAACACATTAATTTTCATACCATAACATAAAAAAGCTACAAATCTAAAGAATTATTAAAAAGTATAAAGACTAAAATTGCACATTTACAAGAAGTGAATTCTACAAGAAGATTTCGCCAGAACATTAGAATAGGATCGCACTTAAGGAAAAAAAATGCTAGAAATACTTTAAAAGTATATTATAATTATAACAGGAAACATATACATAAGAAAACAGGAAAACCATAAAAACATTTGAAAAATATTTTTAGGAACTATTAAATTAAAACAAGAGACTCTAAATGAAAATAAAAATTACCGAAATAAAGAAAAAAGGATAAACATATATATATATTCTTTACACACATTTCATATGTTTTCAGTAACATGTGTAAGAAAACAGGAATACCATATAAACATTTAAAAAATATTTTTAGGAACCAAACAAAAACAAATTAAAAACAAAAGAGTCTAAATGAAAATAAAAGTTACTGAAATATATATATAAATATATATCCTTTACACACATTGCACACAAATGTTTTCTGTAACACATAGAAAAAACAGAAAAACCGTATAAATATTTAAAAAATACTTTTAGTAACCATTAAATTAAAACAAAAGAGTAAAAGAAAATAAAAATTAACAAAAAAAAAAGAATATACATACATAAAAGGACACCCCCTCCACATATATATATCCTTTACACGCATTTCACATGTTTTAAGTAATATTTTAGATTTTGATACAAGAAATCTTCTTTCTTTTATTCCGGCATTTTTTGTGTCATGATCCCTTAAAGGCTTTTTCTTAGCATTTTTGTATTATTTTGAGTTTACACAGGAGAAAAAACTTCACCATAAAGACTTCATCCCACAGTTGTAAAACTTATATAGAATGCGATGTTACTTTTTGAACATGAGTTTTATACTACAGCTGCTTCACACACCGTAATAATCGATTTCCTAGGGAATTTCTTGCACATCACCATTTTCCAGAACTTTTATTACGCCTTCAAAACATCCCTCTCAACAAACGCATTTCTCGACACCATTTATTTTAGTCTACCAAGCACACTGGTCCAGCCTGTTGCTTTTTTGTTGCGGCGCATACATGCATATAAAATATAAAGTTATACAAAGTTATTCAGAATTTTTTGAGAGAAAAGAAACCTTTGTCAATCAAAAACCTGAGCGTCAATCATTTTACAATCTCCGGGATGTTTCGTGTCATTCTTCATTCTACAACCCGTTATACTACTCAGATTCAGATGGATTTTATTATTTGTTTTTTTCCCTTCATGCATGATGATTTGTTCACATATTCACTAAAATTCCTTTGGTATATAAAGTATGAATATATAGTTTATAAAACTGGTATATATTATCATTTTTTTTATCCAATCTTTTTAGTATGGTTATGTTAATAAAATGAATTAGTTATAAGTTATTGAAAGTAATATGGGTTCATATTATTATTAAATAAATGTGCCCTCAAAGTGAGTAAATAAGCTTATTTAAGGTATTCAAACATGTTGAAATGACCAAATTTGGTCAAAATACATATTTTTTGTTTTTTGAATAAAGCTATTTTGTATTTTATTGAATAAAGCTATCTTTTGGATTTACAAAACATACTTTGTGATGTTTCTACGTAACCTAGAGGCCAAGTTACAATCAATTATATAAAATTTGAAAAACCGGAAATGGGTTTTTAATCTACCAGAAGTGGGCATTAATAAATTGTTCAGAATTTATCATGGTGAGTCTGATAACTTAAAATATTATGAATGTATTTCGATAAAACTTTTTGAGCCTGATATCTACTCGTGTATTATTTTCTAGAGAACGTATACTAAAATATTTCTTATGGTATGAATACTTTTTGAGTTATGGACTTACTTAAATAATGGTCTCATAAAGAATATCACATTTCTTATAATATTTACTCAATATAAGCTCTAAAATTTTAAAATTTTAAAAAAAATAAAAAACATTAACATTTTAATACATTCTCTTGATAAATGCATCTAATTTGTTTTAGTAATACTTTTACTGATATAAGTTTATTACTTTTCCCCCTAATTGTGCTTTGAAGTTTTTCAAAAGTATTGCTAAAATTTCACTTATAGTTGTGATTTTTGTTAAATTTAGATATGTTTAAAAATATTGTTAAAGTTAAATATTAGTATATTGGTATTGTTCCCCCAAAAAAAAAAGCATTTATAATGCTTTAGTATGTTATTTTTTAAAGAAATACTCCAAAAACTTTCGATACCTTAACAAATTTTCAACTACGGTATATTTTTATTATTAAATTTGTCTTAAGTTTAAGCATTTCACGATTTTCAATCATAAATGAAAATCGTCGTTTATTGTTGTTCTTTGAGGACTTGATAAATAATGCAGTTCTCTCTCGCAAAATCTAAGACATTTAACATTGGTTCCTTCATACGTAGTATAATCCAAAAGTTCGGGGGACAAGGTGTTCAAAACCTTAACCTAAATAGTTTACAGCACCGAAGCACATCCACCTTCAAAGTAGCCCCTTGGGCGAAGATACACTTCTGACAGCGTTCGCATAACTTCTTGAAGCACAGCTGGAAGCCATTTTTTACAACTTCTCCTAAGGCCTCCTGCGATGCTGCTTTCACTTCATCCGATGACACAAAACGGCGTCCCTGCAAATGTTTTTTTCTTTGATGGGAACAGGCAGAAGTCACACGGGGCTAAGTCTGGTAAATAGGGAGATGTGGAAGTATGTTAGTGCATACTTTGGTGAGGAACTAATTTACCAATTGAGATCGATGTGTTAGAGCGTTGTCATGTAGAAGATAAAAATCGTCACTTTGCCAAAACTGAGGCCGCTTACGACGAGTGGATTTACTCAAACGACGTCTTCAAGAAGTGAGTAGCTTCAGTGATTTGTGCAAGAGTTTGGAGACGATTTTTTCGAACACATTCAGACACTAACACAACATTTCCCGCGTTCCATGAAGTCAAAGGTCGTCAACGCTTTCCTTGTTTTCAATGGATTCTCTGCCCTCTTTAAAACGCCGTAGCCCTTCGTATAAACCTTGGATCACGTCTTGGTAGATTCACCATAAACCCTACTCACCATTTTCGAATACAGAATTTAATGTTCAATGCTATTAAAGAAAAGCCATCTTTCTCACATCGCGGAGCAAAGCTAACTAGTTTCGGAAGATAACAGCTGCGCGTGCGATTTGGTCACATGACACGGACTAAATCAACCTTGCCGGGCAGGGAAGGGTTGGGAGAATCCATTTCAAGTGGTTTAACTTTAGGTACTTGCTTTCTTTGTCAGCAATGAAGACTATCTCCCAAACTTTTGGATTGAACTACATATGAAGTACTTATTAAGTCTTTTTCTTCCAAATGCATCGTATTTTTAATATTATTGAGAAAATAATATCTTGAGTTGTGTTTTTTTAATATAATACATATGTTAAAATTATTAATATAGAGCTATTTGAAAATATTAAGGTACTTTTTTTAGTAACTCTATAAAAAAAAATCTGTACATATTGTTTACTAACTGATCAAAAACAAATAAATCTTTAATGAGTTTGGTGGTACTCATCTTGTTTATCAATACTGCTTGTTCTTGTTTAAAAATAGTAATTGCTTTTCCTTTAAAACTTTCAATCCCCACCTAAAATAAAGTACTAAACAGCTGATACACAGCATTTTAGTATTAAAAATAAAATTAAAAGTTAAATATCAAATTAATTACTATTATTATTATATATTTCTGGAAATTAAAAAAAAAAAAAAGATTTAAGCAATGGAAAAGTTTTTCAATTTATTTCTAGATTTTTGAGTTGTGAAACCATTTTTCAACACAGCATTGTGGCTATATATACAACCACTGACAATAAAGTTCGATGAATAGTCCTATAACATTAACGTAGATGAAATATTAACGAAAGTTACCTTACTGTCCTTCGAAATAGTCACCTCCCATAACTATTCACCGCTGAGATCTGCTATACAAGTCCTGGAAACTTTGCAAGAAGTCTTTTTTTAGGATGGAGTTCAAAAACCTCGTCACATTTCGTTGGAGGACAGGAATATCATCAAATCTCTTTCCTTTGAAACCGAGTTTGAGTTGTGGGAATAGGAAGAAGTCTGGATGATTGAGATCTGAAGGATATGGTGAATGTTCAATTTGCCCCACTTTTTTTTGGTTGTTGTCAGGAACTGTTTGACGATATTGGCTATCTGAGGATGAGCATTGTCATGAAAAAAAAACCACGAACCTTGTTGTGCGTACTGGGGTCGTACCCTGCGTAGACGTTTCACGAATCGGATCAGAATTTCAATGTATCTTGCATCATTTATCGTCATTCCCTCAGGTAAAAATTCCTTGTGGATAATGCCTTGATTATCAAAAAAGGCGATGAACATCGTTTTGATGCGTGATTTTTTTAATCTGACCTTTTTCTGGCGAAATGATGGAGAACACAATTCCATGCTTTGCCGTTCCGTTTCAGGGTCATACCTGCGATACCAGGACTCAACCTCAGTGATAATACAGTTCAAGAAATTTGGTGTCGCATCTGCCGTTTTGACAAAATCCAGTGAAGCCTCTAAACGTGCCTGCTTCTGATCTTTAGTCAAGTGATGCGACAGAAGACAACATGTTTTTCTCATTCTTAAATTCTGGGTAACGATTTGTCGCTCGGATTCATGGTTTATCTGCATTTCATCAGCTATCATGCAAACAATTAATCGACGATTTTTCGTGATTAATTTCCTCACTTTCTCAATCTTTTCGTCACTGATGGAGGTTGCCCTACGGGGGTTGTCAGAAACACTTTCCCGGCATTCTAGTAAACGGGCGAACTACTCGAACATACACTCGTACACATGGACAGTGCTTGATCTTCATAAACACGTACCAGCATCACATAATTTTCTTTTGGTGTCTTGCCAAGCTTAAAACAAAACTTTAAATTGAGATTTTTTGTTCATTCATTTTCCTGTTTTCAGTTAAGAACCAGCACACTAAACAAGCACTTTGTAAATCAAGTCTCTCTTATACGGAACACAAACGACTCTCAACTGAACAACGGAGGGGGCAGAAGGTCAACACCTGCCGCTACGCATATGCAGCGTTTTGTTTCGCCAGTATTGCCAGATTGGCCTTTCGGACTTCATTCACCGAAATTTAATGTCAGAGGTTGTATATATATATATATATATATATATATACTTGATAGTAATATTTACTATTAATTTTTAATATCGTACATGCGCCTATGTTATAGTTTCTCAGAATAACAAAATCGTTATTGTGTCTTTTGACTATTAACAACTTTTTCTCTTTTCACGTTACGCTTCGCTATAAGAACCATTGTTAGAGTCTATTAAAGAAATAAAAGAAATTACTATTTTTCTGATAAAAATGCATCTTTTATGTAACTGAAAAAATTATATATTTATGATTATTTTTAAAATAAATAAGTGATTATAATTAAGTTATACGAGAAAGAAAGAATTCGATGCTGATATACAAAAGCATACCTATATTACATAGAAAAAGAGTTGCATTTCTAAAAAAAATAAATAAATAAGAAGCTGAAAGTCAATATATACATGTATTTTTTTTTTAAAAAACGACAAGACTTTTTCAAAGTTAAACTGCTTCAACAAAACAATAAAAATGTATATCTTCTTTGCTTTGCACATGCTTTATTCCAACTTCCATTAATGAAGACTTCAAATCTCTTCAGAATTCAAGAACTAATTAAGAATGATTTGAATAATTTAAAATGAATAAAAAACAGAAATGTACAAAAATATGTAAAATGGCTTTTTTAAAGACATTTTACTCATATTTAATGAGTAAACTATATACATTTCAGAAATCAGCTTAAAAGTCCTAAGCTATGAGTTCTTAAAACTCATTCATAAATACCGAGACACTGTTAAGTTGATTTAAAGGTAAATTTATATAATCTTACGGAAAAGATTAACTATCTGAAGCAATTATAGATTACAATAAAAATAATTGTACACATAAATAAAAATCGGAAATATAGTACACTCAAAGAAAGCAAATTAACTAAAGTTTATTACGTTCGAATAATTTTTATTTCAGTCGACAAACCACTTAGCGGAATAATGAAATGATTTTTACAAGAGCTAATATTTTATTTATAATAAATGTCTGTGAATATAGGCACAAAAGACATAATACTGCTCCTATTTTTTTTAGAATATCTGGCAATTGTTTCTTTTATTGTTTGTGAATACAAATCCTTAAGAGAAGAGATTAATTTGTAAAACAAATTTTTCAGAAACAGAAATATAATGGTTGTAAGCTTTTAGAATTTTTTAATGCAAGGATTAGTAGAATTTTGAAATAAAATAAATGCTTATTGATAAATTCAGAAATTATTATGCCTTGAAATTATTTATTTTATTCCATATCTGAATTAAGTTCACACATATTCATGAAGTTGCTTAAAAATATTTTCTTTCTAGGTTTCTATGTTATTTAACTAGAGTTTGTAAATCCCATTATTACAAAACAAAATATATTAGCTTATTATCAATATAAGAAATGCAAAATATATCTCACAAATGAGTATACCTTCAATTATAAATGTGGCCATGCAAGCCATGGGATCATGATCGCGAGCTCTTGGCCGGCGTTATTGAGTCGCGGGTTCGAAACCTTCGCCCCTGAGGACCTGCTTTGTATTAACCTCTTAACTGGTTTGCCCGTACACTGTACGGGCTGCCGGTTTGCCCGAATGCTGTACAGGCACTGATATTTTCTTCTTTCTATCTTTGATTCACACATATTTTTAATTTTTATAGTGAGATAATTAGTGCTAATGTGTGTTTTAAGACATGCAGTCTGTCTATGGTACTGAAATACTTCTCATACGGGATTTTCTTTGAGGTGAAGGCAAAAATTTTTCATTGAAGTCAGGAATTTAGATTCTTAAAATTTTTGATAAAGAACAGAGATTGGCAAGGCAATGTGTAGTTTGTTGGTTGAGAAGAAATGAAGACGGAAAGATAATAATAATAATAAAAAAAGCTGATATTATATTTCTGTTCCCATTGCAATGTAAGACTTTGTATTACACCATGCTTCAAATTGAGTGTGCATATATATATTCCTCAACCGTTTGAAAAAGAGGTAAGAACATTAATTTTTTTTGTAAGTATGAAAGAAATTCTTTTAAGATATATGAAACTTTTTTCATAGTACACAGAATGTACTTATAAAAAGCAAACATTTATGGGATTTTGCGTTCCACAATTATAAAGTAAAATAAATGGTGCGAAAACTTTACAATTAAAAATTAAAATAAAAATTTTCCGTTTTCATATTCTGTTAAGTATTATGCTGAGTTATATGCAATAAAAAATGTACCTTTTTTTGGA
>BMAV01016339.1:302822-346314 GCA_019973955.1 Trichonephila inaurata madagascariensis
AAAAAAATTAATAACTGGACTGAACAAAAATAATTCAGTGTCTTGATATCAAGTACCATCAGTTACTGCAGTTTCCTAATTTAAATAGAAAATTTCAGAAAACATTATTTCAAACAATAAATCAGTTTGTGTACGATTACATCAAACGATTGCATCAAATAAACTAAAATAAATCAAAATATTATATTTAGGAACAAACAAAATGAGTTGCATAAACTTTTGTATAAGATTCTGATTAAGAGCTCTAAGCCACTTTGAAAAATGAGAAGGGACATGAAGGTTAGAACGCGTATTTTTCATTTTTTAGGAAAGGTAGCAGAAATATTAGTATAAGGTTTCGTCTTCATAATATATATAAAATGGAACGGAGACTCTTATAAACTCTCACTCCTCGAGATTGAAGATAAATTATCTTCCTTAGAGAAAAGCCGTATCCTGTCTGTAGCGAAATCGAATTGACATGTCACATAAACTAATAGCTTTGACTTCGAGTCGTTTATATTTTCAAACTGGATTCTTGGTGCCTTAGAAAAATTCTATTTAGAAGCGAAATAATTCTTCCAAGACAGTTCAAACTTCTAACTGCTGGGTAATTTTCCTTTTCAGCAGTATATATGTATGTATAGAACATATATCTACGCAATAAATAGACTTATTTATATGAAGAATTGCGTGGAGGCTGGAATTTTCAGTGAAACTCTAATGTAAAAATATTTTATTTTCAAAATGTTTCTAGCAGAAACAAATTTGATTGTGGTAAAACATTTTGCTGAAAAATTAATTTAATTAAGTTTAAGAAACTCGAAAATGATGGAAGTTTGTAATAAAACTGGCTGACAAATGTTTGAGAAAACTTGACACACATGTGTTGGTGTGATTGTAAAATATCAATATATACTCGTATATTTAAGAAAAAAGTGTTTCTTTTTACCGTTTAATATTATTTTTCAGTGAAAAATTATTTATAAGTTTTTTATAAAAATTATTTTTTATTAGTTTTTTTTCGAGTTTTCAAGTGAAAAATGATTGTGTGTGTGCATCATATCATTACAATCTTTCTGTAAGATTTTGAAAATTATCCTGCTCCATATATAATTAAATACATTTAAAAATATGTAAGAGGACAAATATCTAAGAATACGGAGATGTAATATTATGAATAATAAAATATGAATCTCTGCATGTGTTATAAGTTTTTAAAACTGTTTAAGTCAATTTATAGAAAGTTTTTTTTAAAAAATACAATAGAAAATTGAAAAACCCACATAAAAAATGAAAATAAAATAATTGAAATTAAATAAATTAAGTAATTAATAAGCGACATTAATTTAAAATAATGTAAATAAATCAAACCGAAAAAAAAAATCAACATAAAATAATGTCGCGTTAAGCGTTGGTTGAAGCGTTAATTATTTATAATAAATGTTTAATGATGGGTAAGACGAAACTGTCCTTAATGTGTATATAGTTTTTTTTTTAGAAGTAGCAAATATAATTATTTTTATGAAGCAAATAGAAATAAACATTTCTAGCACATTTTGTTTTCTCATTATATGATCGAAATTTTTATTGAAAAATATACGGTATCAAGTTGTTTTTTATTTAAAGCATTAACCCCATTGAATGAAATTAGTTAATTAATAATGAAATTTTAACACTCAGTATACTCTCTTATCAGTAAAAAGAATATATCTGATATATATATTTTTGATCAATTTATTTTGAATGCCTTGTTTTATCCGTAAACTATACAATTGAACCTGTTTTTGTGCGGTAGATAGGGACCGCATAAAAAAATCGCACAAAAAAAAAATCAAAAATTTTTACATATAACAAACTAATTCGTGAAAATACTTCAAAAGACTTTTTTTATGCGGTGGATAGGGACCGCATAAAAAAAGTCGCATTTATAAAATATGCCAATTATTTACGAAATTTATGTAAGAGTACTTCCATAACAAAATAAATAATTAAATATTACACATGGAAACATTTTAAAAACATATACTTTTTCATTGTATATACGGATAAGTCTTTAAAATGCACATACATAATTCATCGCTACTCATCGTAATCCAAAGTCCCGTAATGAATAAGTTCAAAATCGCGCTTTCGTCACTTGAAGGTGCAATTTCAGTTGATTTATTTTTTGGCAACATAAGGTAAGAGATTAGTTTTTATGACGAAGGATGGGTGGTCACACACACAGTTGCTTGTAAATGTCACGATAACCAGCTATACATGATTGAAGTTCTTTTTGGAATTTTATACTCCTTTCTTAATAAGTATCTATTTTAAGAAAATGCTTTTCCAATTTTTCTGAAAGGTGGATCCCTGCATATTTTTATCCTCTCTCAAAGAATCTGGCTTCTTGTTCGTCTCCATTAATTATCAAATTATTGATAATGTCACTGTCATTGAAAGTTTCGTCTTCAATTAAGCGCGGGCTGCAGGAGCGTTGAGACAAAGCAACTGAATGCGCATTGCCGGGAGACTGTTTATAACAAATGAACAGAGCTTCTTGAAGTGTCTACATTTCAGTGGCGTAGCGTACGCCCCCGCACACGGGGGGAGGGGGCAGGACTCTAGGAGCCCAAGACCTGACTTACGCTAAATACGTATTTACCAAATTTATAAAATATTAAAGGCAAAACCTGTCATTCAGGGCGGGGGGGGCCTCCTAACATTCACCGTTACACCACTGGTAAATAGATAGAAAACATTAAAGTGGCGCCAAAGCAATTGAAATTCATATACACCGCATAAAAAATATCGCACAAAAATAAATCGCATAAAAAGGAAATTGCATAAGAAAAGATCGCACGAAAACAGGTTCGACTGTATTTGTATTTTTAAGGTCTCATTGATGTTGCTATTGTCGTGTGATTTATCCTGGGATACATATGAAATACAAGTGTGTGAAAGAACATAAACATACAATACAAATAGAAGAATATAGACATTTTTACAGATGATGATCCCAGCATTTAATAGAATGGGTGCGCTGCTTTCTATTCGAGACGGGAATCCGTTACAGGTGAAAGTCCAATTTTTTTCCTGAAGAAAATACAACCATGCCTTATTCGGGATTCGAACCCGAACCCACTTGGTTACAAGCCGAAGGTCATATCCACCATACTGGCTGGGCGGAAAGGTCATTAATGATTATTACCTTTAAACCAAATCAAATCTTAAAGAAGAATAGATTTTTTAAACTGAACCATTTTTTCTATAAAGTCAACGTTATTTATTAAGTACCTCAGATACTAAATATTTACTAGATCAAAGTCAGACTCTGGTCTTACGATTAAAAGAAAAATAAAAATGTTAGAGAAGGAAAATAAACAATATAGTTTTTGAAATATAGTAATATTAGAACTATAGTTTCATTATCGAAGATTAAACATAAACTTTAAAATAGTCATTTAAAAAAGTTTTAATATAAGTTCTTAAAACAGTTACAATAGCAGAGTAAGAATATGGGGATTCTACCAAAAAATCATTGCCGTGTTATACTTTTGTATGATTTATGCATGCAATGACCTTGAATTACGCAATGATTGAGAAACTTTTATTTAAAAAGGATTCCTAACGTTTTTTTTTTTTTCGTAATACATAATCTAATAACTGTAGCACCCACTTAAAACCACCAGAAAAGGAAAATTTCCTTAACGGAATTTTTGAGAATAATTTAATTTTTATATACTATGTGCTGGATAACTGTGCTAGATGCTGTCTTTACAAGTAGTCTTTTCTTTAATATTCGAAGACCTTGAATAAATTTTGATATCCCTAGGATTCTACAAAGTTGTTCTTATGCTTGGATGATGTTATAAAAGCAATGTTTCATCACTTATCAAATTTCCATACCACAGAACGCGAGATTCATTGGAGTTTCTTGATGACTTTGAGATTCACTAGATTTAACTCGCAGTGGTCCCATTACAGTGTGAGACAATCTATTATGAACTTGGGATTCAAATCTATGAACCTCTACGCATGAAACTCAAACAGTTATCCCAAAGCCATCTTGTCCTTTGCCGTTCACGAAGGAATGAATCAATATCAAGGACATACATCCTTTAAGGTATCCGACTACGTTCGGAACCGTGATTTTAAAAAAGCGCATAAATGGATAATCTTCATGATATTTAGTGTCACTTATATTAGAATACATGTATAAAATTGTTTTAATGACATTTTGACAAAAAAAAATTATTTAAATACAATATTTCGGCAAAAAATTAACTTAGAATAACCTTTTTTCTAAATGTTCTCCTTTTGTGAAAAATGCTTCTATTATAATAATATTTTGCGTGTATATAGCTCAACCCTCTGTACAGAGGCTCAATTGCGATTTTTGAAAAATTCACATTATTTTCAGAGTTAAAACCCATTGAAATAATTATCGGCTTTTTTTTCTTAAAATTTTTCCCCTCTGTTGTCGTAAAACATGGATAAACCCACTTCTAAGTTATATATTTCAAAAATTCTAGTTGAGCCTCTGTAGAGAGGTCTGAGCTATATAAAGGCAAAATATTGTTATAATAGAAGCATTTTTCAGAAAGGATAATATTTAGAAAATGGGTCATTCTCTGTTTATTTTTTGTCAAAATATTAAATAATTTTTTATTATTATAATAATCTAAAAACAATTTTATATACTCTTTCTAATCTATAAGTGACACTAAATATCATAAATATTATCCAATTATACGCTTTTGCAAAATTACGGTTCCGAACGTATTCGGATACCTTAATGGATACATTTTTAATATCTCTCAAAACTTTCTTAAGTTTATATTTATGTTTTGATGCCAAGAAAAGAAAATATAAATGAAAAGAAAATGCATTTTTATTACTATGACATATTGAAAGAGAACTACTTGCGGACTTCTTGATTTATCATTTTTTCTCTCATAGATAAGCACTAAGATTCCTTCTCATTTTTTGACAACAGTTTCGTACACCGGCTGGTTCAAAAATAATGTGACCATTTTCAGAGCATCATAAATTTTTACTGAATAAAGTTATTTGCATGAAGTTTTCAATGTGGCTTCCTTCAGCATAGTACACTTTATGCAAACGTTTAGCCAAGCCAAAAGAGCTTTCTAGAACATTTTTGGGGGAATTATTCTAACTTCCTCTTTGATTGCTTTTTGAAGCCCTTGAAGTGTTTTTACTTTACATCTATTTAATTTTTTTTTAAGTATCCCCATAAAAAAATATTTACAAGGAGCACAGTCGGGGTGATAGTAACTATTTCTCATGAGGAAGAAAATTCATATCTTTTTATGTTTCAGACATTTTATAGTTGATTTTGCAGTATGATAGGGTGCAGAATCTTGGTGAGAAAAAAATTTTCCTCGAATGTAAAGATGTTTACTTTCTTTGATCATGTGCTTCAAAATGTTTTGCTGATAGTATGTTGCATCAATTTTAGCCTTTGGTTCTACAAAAAATGGTTTTGTTAAGTCTTGAGAGGACATTCCTGTTCATACAGTAACACTTGATAACTAGCTTGCTTTTCCAAAACAGTGGCGTCTTTGCGACGTTTTTCACGTGAAATATGTTGAACCTTCATTTTGCCAGTTGTGGATGATAAGGGCTTCATCCTAAGTTATTCATGTTTTGTATCTACCTTTGCGTAACATTAAATACAGTGGCCAAGAGCGTTCTCTTCATTTTTCTATGGTCTTTGCAGAAACTTGATGATAGACTGGTTTATTCACCTTTTTATAGCCATTTTCCTTATCTAATGGCAGATTGTCGATTGTGTTACTTATAACTTCTTTGACAAAGTTCTTGGAGACAGAGGATTTTCTACTGCGATAAGTCTTTTCAACTTTTTTCTTTTTCATGAAGGAATTCTTTTCGATCACATTTTCCCCCTGGAGCTTTTGATTGTGATCAAAATTTTATTTCTTTTCGAAGTTTAGATAGTAATACATGAGAAAAATGTCTTTTTGATTTTTAAATGGTTTATTTGTAACAGAATTTGAACAACCCTCCTTCAAAAGCTTTAAAATTTCGTTCCGGGTTTGAGGATCTAATTTCGGTGCTATAATTTACTCTCACTAATAAAAATGATTAGATTAGTAATTTAAATGTTTCATTTTTACAATAAAACCAGTAGTAAAACGATAGAAATTCACCATAAATAGTTATATGCTTTTAAAATTAGTTATACTAATTTTGAACCAACCTGTATAGGTATTCTATTTGATCAATGAAGATATAATACCACAAATAAATAAATGGAGTAATTAAATAAATGGAGTTAATACTCTTCTAACTTTTTGGTTAAAGATCTGTTTGGTGCAAAAAGGGCAAGTGTTACATCCATTGAAGTATAGTATTAACTCCAACTTTCTTACTTTTTAATAAATTTATTCCTTAGAGTAAGGAATATTTCAAATATTTTTCAAAGTGTTTTTATTTTTATACCATTAAAAACAAACAAGTTAAAAATGATACTTCTCTCCAATCTTTTGAGTCGTTGTCAATAAAGAGTATTTTTGACTTATCAGATCTTTCAAATTTTTTTCCTACATATCCTACAGCTCTTTTCCTTCCTACATTGTATAAGAAAATGTTGATATTTATTTGTATCTATGTGAAATTGCTCGGGAAATACTTTTGTGCAATTTCTCATTTAATGTGGTCATTAGTTTTTTTTTTGACTCATAGGTTGTTTTACTTCTTATTTAAAATTAAAGACAAATTATATACTGATAGTATTGCTATTGCATTAAAATCTCATAATAAACACCAAATGAAAAAGAAATAAAATCTGTACTGTTAAATAAATTTTTCTATAATTTAAGATTGAATTTAGTAACTAAGCTTAATACATGATATTTAAAACAAATTCAAATTATTTATTAAATAAGCCATTAACGTTGTAAAATTTTTTTATTCTCCCGAGGAAACACTTTCAGAAATTTAATTAATGTTAAAAGAAATTTAATAATAAAAAGACATAAATCTATGTAGCATAAGAGATAACATTGATAAATTTAGATTAAAATGTCATAATAATCAGCAAATGTTGAAAGGAATAAAATCTCTGCCTTTAAATAAATTTTTCTGTGATTTAAGATTGAATTTTAGCATTAAATCTAACGTAATGAAAGTATATTAAAAACAAGCTCAAATTATTTATTAAATAAACCATTTAGGAGATGTAATATTTAATTCTTGCAAGAAAATACTTTCAGAAAATAAATAGATATTTTCCAATGATTTTGCTGCATTTAAAAGGATAGAAATATTGTTAGGAAAATTGAACGTTATTTTTATATATTTAATTAAAAAATCAAGATAGAATAATTAGTTTTTGCCTGTGAAGATAAATTAAAGCAATTTAGCAATTAATGTTATTTTCCAAAATGTCATTTTAGAATAAAAATATTTATGCAGTAAATTCAGCAACTGGAAAAAACACTAAAATATTAATTTCTTATGTTTATTAGAATATAAATGACTGTTTCTTTAGCTATTTGTTAAACTTGATTTCAAACTAAAGAATATGTGCAAAAAATTTTAAAGTATTTTAAAGTAACCGTTTTAAATAAAGATAATTTTACAGCTCAGTCGAGTCCTTTACATATTAAAATGCTTTTGATTTGACAAGCAATGGAAAATAATATGTTTAAGCTCTATGTGTATTCCTTCAATAATATTACTGCATCACAAAATGTCGCATTGTACAAAACTTATTTAAAATTAAATTTTAAGTAAAAAGTGTGCTAAAATCTAATGCCTCTACATTTCGATTCCTTGGATTTTAAAATTCCATTCTGAGCATCATTTAAAAAGGAATTTCAAATTCATTCTTTATATTTATTTATTTTACAGTCTTTTTAATATATGTCCCTTTTTCAGTAGCTATGAGATTTCACAAATACAGGAGGTAATTTGCAATCGAGATTAAAGCAAAATTTACTTTTATAGAAGTTGTTACTATAAAAATCCGAAGATATCTTTCCTTTCTTAATTCAGTTGAAAAACTTTAAATTTAAAAGGAAACTGGAATCTACATTTCAGCCAAATTTATCTAGAAAATTTAATTATTTCAAGCAAGAGGTAAATATGAAGTGAAACAGTTTTAAAATAGGATATCTTAGAATTAAGTATAGTATCTATATATCTTAGAAATAAATAGATAAGGTATATAAGAATTGTACTAAAATTGATGGAATCAAAGCGAAAAACTATGAATGAAATATTGTATTTAATATGTGAATAAAGATTATGGAGTAGGTGTATACTCAGGAGTGAAGGAGAAATTCAAATTAAGCTTAAAGTGAAAGGTGTAAATGTATTGTCGAAGTTTTCTAATAGTATATTCAGAAGCAGCAAATGCTTATGAATTCAATTTCTGCAAGTACGTTTGAAATTAATTACAACAAGAAACATGCTTAAAAATTGAATGTGTATTTGATAGTTAATATATTTCATATCATAGAATAAGTTACAAATACAACATGAATAAAAAGCTACCGTATTTTTTGATGGTTAATGTATTTCATTGAATAAATTATAAATAACAAAACAGCTCGTGAAAATTTTTAAGCATTAATAATATAGTTTTCTTTAAAAAAGATAGTTGTCACGAGTAATTTTCTGCCCAAAAAAGATTAAAAAATGATATCACTACATTGTGTTAAGATTTTTTTTTAATTTATGGAACAATAGACATAAATATTTTTTTTTATTTTATAATTTTATCAAACTGTTGAAATAAATCGCTGAATGGTATTTTTAAACGGTTTAAATAATCTTAAAATAGCGAGAAATAAATTAACATCCTGCAGGGAGAGAGAGAAAGAGAGAGAGAGAGAGAAAAAAAAGGAGAAATTTTTTAGTTTTACATATTCACAAGTTAAAATGGATTTACTGACCTATTTTGGTTATTGGGCTCCACATTTTGTCTCTCTTTTTCTATCAAAAGTTAAAATTTTTTTTTACTTATAGAGTGTTTTATGCATTATTTACGTAAAATGAAAGAAAAGATTTTACACAATTCTCCCATACCAAAATTTGAAGAACTTCATTAGAGAAAACCATAAAAACATTTATTTGCAAAACTTTTGTTGATAAGTGAACTTATAATAATTAATTATGTTATATTTGTTCAGACATTTAGCGAAATAAGCAACATTTTAATAACAAAATTCCGGAATAAAAAATACTTTATATAAAATGTTGTGTGTTATTAATAATATGAAAGATCTATATACTGATTAGCGAATAATTTAGAAGTGATTCTTAGCTAGCTTATGTAATTATAGATCTCTCTTGTTTTTAACAGTGATCTTCACAAGATGATTTATTAAACTAGAATACATTACATGATTACCTAGCAATGCATTTTTTCATCTAATAACAAGAACACAGCGGAGTAATGTAAAAAGTGAATCTAGTCGACGCTTATGCGGCATAAATATCGGATAATTGTCGCTCATTTCATCATTAAATCATCTCTTACAAATATTCAAAGTAGTTATCAACTTTCATCTTGATCTATGCACACAATCATAAAACACTCTCACGCTATTCTCATCTGACTTAGGCCGTTGATTTTCTCAGCGTATTCTGCATCAACAAAGTGGTTCAGAATTAAGCGTCTATCGATCGATTTAAATATGATGGTGGGGGGTCTTGAGGGATTTCATTACCATAAATCTCATTAAGTTCCTGCGATGGAAGCTGAACTTAGAGAAGGTGCTTTGTTTGCCCTTATTAATATACCTTGGCGAGAGCTGTAAAGCAGTATGCAGCGATTTCATGGATATCCTTAGTTCAGAGTGCAGAGATTTGTGGTTATATTGTTGGTTAAGAGGGATCCTTACGAAGATGAAAGGTTTTGTTTCACATTAACACTACTAGGGCTATTCAGTATTTCACTGAGTTGGGAGATATGAGTCAGACTTTCTGTACACAAGCAGAAGCATATTGGAAGCATTTTTATTTATATATCCTAGTAATTTTTTTAGAAACAAACATATTTAAATTAGAAATATTTTTCTGCTTTCTCAAATAAGGTTCTATCAGTAGAATCTTTCTGTGTTGTTTTTAGTTTAACCCTTTATAGTGCCATTTTTTTCCTAGTAATGTTAAAATATTTTAGGGATTAAGATTGATTTATGTGTATATAAAAAACAAAAACATTTAGCTTATTACCAAAATATAATTTGATTTTTCAGACAATTTTTTGTGGTGGTATGTTTGCCACTATCTACTGGGCGCTAATAATAGTTAGGACATCTTGCATTTTGTTTTATATCGCATTACAATTTAATTATTTTACAGTTTTTACATAATAAAATTTACGTAAGGAATTATAAATTAGACATATTTTGTATGCAAAATTTTAAGAATTTATACAAATTACCTTCCATGATCTTCTCGGGGGGGGGAGGGGGCATTGTCATCTGTACAAATGTATCTTTCTCTCTTCTCATGCGCTTAAATAAAACACAAACGGCAACGACACTGTTTTTTGTTAAGTTGGCATTTGGTTACTAATTTTAGTCAATCATCTGGAACGGCTTTCTTGCTGCTCAGGAAATTTACAAGTCGTCCTTTGTACTTATGACTTGAAAATCCAGAAATCAGTTAACGTGCTGGCCGCAGTACTAACAGCCCAAATCATAGGGTGGGGGGGGGTGGGCGGCGTTTCCCATCAACATTTAAAAATAAATGAAGTTGGTGGGGTGCAATTTCCCACGGCCTTTATAATGGGCTAAAAAATATGAGCCAATATTTGCATTGTTATACACATGTGGTAAATTGTTAAGTGGCATTAAAATAGATTTTTGAAGACAATGTTAAATGTTTTCATAATTAAGAGTTAATGGAAAGCATTTATTTAACCACCAATCTATACAAAAGATGATGAGAGCTTTCTATGATCATTCTCTTAATCTGTCTTCATATAGACACAGTTGCTAAAAAAGTGCGTAAAATACATAACAGCTCTTTTAATCTAACTTTGAACGTAGATATTGTTCTTCATTTATTCCCTACACAAATTTTATTACTATATTTCTTTCAGAAGGATTATATTTTAAGTATGCTACGTTTTCTGAGATTTCGAAGTATTCTGAAATAATTATAAGTCTTAGCCTTAATGAGTTGCAGACACCATACTTATTCGAATCTCAGCCGACATCGATTCTAAGCCGCACCCCAATTCTCTACAAGTTTTTGAGAAAAAATAAAAAATTGTGTAAAAGGTTCCTCAGAATAACCAATATTAAAGAAATTTTTGAAAAAAAGTTAAATGAAAAATAATAAGAAGTTTATTATTTATTTTACTAGTATTAAAAACTTTCAAATACATGCAGAAACCTATAATTACTCTAACCGTCAGTATGACGTTTCGATAATGATTCATCACAAGAATATGAAAGAATTATTAAAGACTGTTGAATGCACATTTTCAAGAAAAACTATGTCATTTTGCTTACGCCATTGACGTATACTTGTGTCCTCTGTGTCAAATTTTCAGTGGCCGCCTCTCTGTTTCCGTGCCTCCCTTTTCATACTTGCGTCATAGGGAACTCATCTTGATACTATTACCGATATCTTTGATGATGATGATGTATCTATGAAGGAGCCAAAACAGACAGTACCATGGGTCCAGATGACTGTTCTGGCAATCTGCTCGATATTGTCTACATAGAAGTTTGTTGACGAGAAAAGTACCCCTATTTCTTGTAGAGAAGCAAGAATAGCTGGAGCAGGTGTAAGTTTGTTATCTAAACATCACAATTCCTATAAGTTCTACCATCCCTATCAAATTTCATTCCTCTGGGATGACCTGTTCTTAGCCTAGCAATAGTCTTTGCTACAAGACGGTCTCCTCTTATATTACAGATTTGATGCTTTACAGGAATGAATTTCTCTCTCAATTTGAAATTTGTGACAGCATTTGCGTCTAATAAAGTAAAGTTAACAAAGTTGTCATTATTAAGATTTCTAGCTTCTTTCGCCAGTCCATCAGCATTTTCATTGCCTGTAATGTCAAAATATGCAGGTAACCATTGCAGGAAGCAAACTGTATTTAATACCTGTAATCTAAACTGGTGAGAGCAAATCTCTTCAGTAATCCAATTTATTTTTTAGCATGCAAAAATATCTTTGATGTTTAGATGAATAAAAAAAAGCGTATACAAAAAAATTTCCTAAATATGAGCAGACGGTAATGTTTAGGATAGACTGGTGATTAACTGCGAAATGGGATAAGTCATCGATGCATGTGGACAGAATGGACGGTTACATTTTCTTTCTAAACGGGGTCCCCCATCCAAAAAAAAATGTTTTGCCTTCGATTCTAAGCCGCACTCGATTTTCAGTAGCATCAACACTGGAAAAATAGTGCGGCTTAGATTCGAGTAAATACGGTATTTTAAGTTTCTTAGTTAAACTATACAAGGTTTAGCACGAAAGTTTTTTTTCTTCTATTATCAGTCTAAGAATATAACTGGACTCTTCACAATGACTTTCAAACATCTTGCATTGCATACCTAAGTTTCATCGTTGTTTTTTCGTTTGAAGAAAATATGAATAAAAATGCGTATTACTTTAAACTATAGTAATACTATAGTATTACATACCGTTTTCGCTGATGATATTTTGTGCGATATTCGGATCGTTTCTTCTTATATACTTTTTATTCAATGCGTTTCGAACATCTGCTGCTTTTCATTTCTTAACATATAAAAATAATTCCAAAAATACATACCTTTTGAGAATACGGGTATTAGAAGAAAACCAAGAAATATATTCAAGTTTTTTTGCATGCAGCTAAAATTTATAGAATTCTATTTTGTATATTGACTGTGAAATAACTAAAAGTTTTACTATTCAAAAATATTTTAGAACGCTTCGCTTGGGAATTATTCGAACGCGTTCCCCATACATTTTCTGTATATACAATATATCAAAGTAAAAAAAAAATGCATACAAAATTTAAAAGTAGAATAAAATATGCTAAAACTAACTATAGCAGATGTTTATATTTGTATTTGTATAACGGTATGCAGGAAAAATTTCTAATGGAACATTAAAACTATAATATAACATTGTGTTTCATTGTAAGCTTTTGGATCTTATAACAGACCAATATCTTGAAAGCATTTAAAATAAAAAGATATGTACTTTTTTTTATATGGATCTACTAATAAAAGATACATATATCCACACCCATTGCGTACGTTAGATATTTATTTCACAAATTTAATATGCTTTAAATAAAACATATCTTTTTTTCGATTAAATGAGATATATTTCATCTCGTAGAAAAGTTTAGAATTTAATTCTTAATTAGATTTAAAGCATTACCTAAAAGTAACATATAAGTAATGTAGAGAGAGAGAGGTGGATATCACACATAATTCAATTTCATAATTTAACGATGGATTAAAGACCTAAAAACAAGTGAACTCAAACAAGAAAGAAACAGTAAATAGTGAAGAGCGTTACAGTGCTCCTAATTAGGCCTTTTCTGAGATTGTCTGGTGGAAAAATTACAGAAAAAAAAATATGTTGATTGCAACAATATTGTGCTTAAAGTCTTACAATTAAATGAAATTAAAAGTAAGAAATGCATTTTTTTTTCAAATAATATTGAAATATAATTTATTTTTACCATTATTTACACTAGTATATTCATTAAAAGTATTACACCTACAGTAAAATTTAGAGTGAGTGAATTTAAAGTTATTTAAACATTTTAAGTTCACTATTGTAGTTTTATTTAATTTAAAATTATTAGTTATATACATTTCTAAATTTCTTTTTATCACCATATCTCCATATCATAAATATCAAACCAAAATTCAACTTGTTCCAAGTAAAATAAATCGTAAATCTTCTGTGTAGCCTCAGAGATCTGTTTGACGGACATAATTATACGGAAATGAATCCTTATCATTAATAAATTTCATTTCTGGTCCCATATATACTATACTGTTTGAATTAATTTGGACAAACATGTTTTTCTTGTTTGAGTTGGTATGTGATTACTAGTGATGTCCTGAACCACCTCAAACCACTTTTTATCTGCCTTTTAGTAGTATGACGATCGACTTTGACTATAATTTATTCATTTTAATGTATCAGGAGCTCAGTTGCGAGTCTTTCAGCGGAGCAGCTAGAAATTTTAATTTTGCGTTCTGTACAATACATGTTACTTTTACTTGTTCAAAAATTGATATTACTCCGAGGAACAGTTCTAAAATAAATCACTTTCAATGAACATACTTCTATGACTGTGAGAAATATAACTATGGTGGTTTGTGTGTGTGTGTAATCGAATTAAGTGTTTTAAGAACATTTTATAATTTTCGATCATCGTCTCCAAAAAAAAAATGTGGTCGCAAGTGGAGAACTATTCCAAAAATTGATAAAATATTAATAAGCAGTCGCAAAATAAATCCAAAAAAGGCAAGTATAAACATTTGAAGGGATTTATTGGATAATGGTGTTGAAGTGAGTACCTAAATTTCACGGAAAAATGCTTCTGGAAGGTGGCCTTAAGGCAACAAAACTGAAGAAAAAAATATTCCTAACTCTGAAAATGATGAATAAACGCTTAGTATGGGCCAAAAAACACCGATCATGGACTGTTAACAACTGGGAGAGGGTGATTTTGAGTGATGAAACATTTATTAGTGCAGGGATAGAAATTAAGTGTAGTTAGACGAAGGGAAGTTGAAACTTTTACCAGATCATGTCCAACAGATTGTAAAACACCCTTCTAAGCAAATGTTTGGGTTTTTTTTCCACAACAAATGACCCTGGAAATGCATGATGAATTCTGTCAAATATATAGAAATATTATGGAGCAGGATTGTTCCATTCATGGAAACATTTTATAGAACATTACAGCAAGACTTGGGCTCCTTATAACAATTCGAAATTGGTCCATACTTTTACGCGGAAAAAAAATGAAAGGGCTTGATTGGTTTGAAAATTCCCTAGACTTAAATCCTATTAAAAACTGATGGCATATTCTCAAGAATCGTTTCGCTAAGATGAATCGCACTGCAACAGAGCAAATGTTAAAAAGGGCTATACTAGTGTGTTTCCAAGATGAGATGAAATAAAGAATAGGTTTGCTACTCTAGTGAAGTCAATGCCAAGACGGGTTGAAAAGGTCATTTCTGCTAAAGGAAGACCTACTTCTTACTAATATACAGATTTTTCTGTCTATTTAAGGTATGTAATGATAAAAAGCTAAGGTTTTAGAAAAAATCACTTATTTCCATTTGTCCCAATTAATTTCGAACAGTTTAGTAGTATATATGTACACATATTTATAAATTATTAGAATATTTTTGTCAATATAAAGCCTTCTAATTACTTAAAAATATTTGTTATACTAGAAAAACTATTCATTATATATCAAATTTCATAAATTGCTATATTTTCAAATTCTAACTATCAAGTTACAAATGTATAAAAATTAATTTATCAATTAGTAAGAAGAATGATATTTTTTTGTTTCATACGTTTCAAAAATAATTACCAAATTCATTAGTATTAAATAAAAGTAATCGCTTCTAATTACTAAAGGAATTTCGATTCTCTTCGTATTCGGATTTAAAAAAAAAACTGTGTTAACTTAAACCTAAGTTTAAGGCTTATTTAATTATTTTTCTACTGAGGATTTTTTTTTAAAATTCATTAAAAAAACTACGGGAAAAAAAGAAACTACATTTAAAACATTTTAATAATTTTTCAATAAATTTGAGTTAATTTTAAAAATAATTTTACAACTTATATTTATAAGGGATTATATAAAAATTTGAATCTTTTTATCAAACAAGTTAAGAAAATTTTGCTTAAACCACTAATAAAAAAAAGATTATTCTAGCTTAAGGCCAATCATAAGGTAATTTTATCTTTACTATGTAACGTTAAACTCTCAAAATCTAATGATAAAAATAAATGAAAAATTATTTTTTTAAGTGTAATTAAAATGTGCTTTATTATTTATCGTCTTAAAATTCTCTTTGTAATTAACGTTTATAATAAAGGCAAATAATAAGGAGGATTAGAAATTGTTAAAGTTTATTAAAAGATATCTTTTAAGTAGAACAGTTAAAAAATAACATAGGAGTCAATTAGGAGTTTTCCAAAATTATATTAAATTTTATTGTCATTCAATTTGAGCCATAAAAAAAATTAAATCTCTTAAGAATATATCATTATAAAATATAAGTATATATGGAACACTATAAATAAACTTGCGTATCTTTAATCAGTTGACAATAATGATTTTAATGTGTTTTAATAATCTCTAAGTCTAGTCTCGTTTTAATTACATTCAAAATTAAAAAAAATAATATCAGAATTTACTATAATTGATTAAAATAACACTTAATTTTGTCACATTTGCTACCTTATAGCTAATGTAACATTTGAAATAAACATTAGGTTCTAATATCATACAACTGTAAAAACCGAAAGATAATATCATTTTTTTTTTTTTTTTTTTTTGTAGAAAGTCTTAAGTTAATTTTTTTATGAGGATATACGTTTTAGGATTTATTTTCCAATTTACCAGACCTTAAGTAGTCAAATATGTTCAGTTGTAACAAGAAATGGAATAAATTTTCCTTTATAGAAAAAGCTATTTCATATTAAAAATATTGCAAGAATACTTTTTTCTTGTATTTTACTTTCACAAATTTCCTAGATCATGAATAGACATTCCTGATAAAAAAAATCTATAAATATTTTATTTTAAAAGATTCAGAACTTCTTTAGTAAGTAAACAATTTCACGGGATTTAATAATTTTTCTTAACCCGAGATGTTGTCTTCTCCCCTAGTTTTAAAGAAAATATATTGCAATTTTTATAATAAAAAAAAAGTTGAGGAGACTAAATATGATAAATGATTACCAACAGCATCATCAATATGTGAAAAGCGCTATGTCTGTTGAATGCCAGATTTTACAGACTTGGAATGAGACAGTAAATTGTCAGAAGTGCGGCTGACATTTAAAATTCTGCAAGAAAAAATTGCATGACGTTTTTTCACCAAACGTTTAGAAACGGGAAGAAAACACAAATTGCATTTTCATACAAACAAGTAATATAAATTTTTTTCAAGTCAGATCCTACTTATGTCAACAAAGAAAATTTTATTTTAGTTACTATTTATTAAATAATTACATTTAATATAAATATGTATATACATATGCCAGAATCACAATATTAAGTGGCAATTTTTTTTCTCCCATATAAAACTAAATTAATTAATTAAATTTAATTAATGAGTTAATATTTGAGCAAACTGTATTAACATCAAGTGTCAAACACTACAAGTTTAAAAAATGTATTTGAACTTGAATAGATGAATAAAAAGTAATTTATTAAAGTGTGAAAATTTGTGAACAAGCTGTATAAATATATATTGGGAGAGTGGGAACTAATAGTAGGAATTAAGTCAGTTTAGTTAGTTTAGTTTCATATATATATATGTGCGTGTGTGTGTAAGTCGTTCAGATGGGCTGCCCTTTAAATATGCGAAGGCTCAATGTCCTCCCGTTGGCGCAGTGTAGAAGCTAGGAGAGTGAGTGCCATCTCAGGCGTTGTCTTCGTCAATTGACCTTGGTTCAAAATTACGAACTTCGTCATCAATAACTCTCGTGTGGCCTCATTGTAAGACGCCAATAAGCATTCACGCATAAATACGTATATATACTTGTGACGTCTCTCGCGTCTTTCTGATTAACATGACTCCTATGTTCTTTGACGGCCACGATTGATGGCAAAACTTTTCCAACCCAATACCAAGAAGATAAACAATCATAATATGTAAATGAGATATACTATAAAAGGATATCGTGATAAGCTTAGATATAGCGTGGCAAACCTAGATATAGCGTAGCAGGCTCAGAGATTGTATTGTGGAATTATTCTGATCGATAGAGTGACAAAGCTTAGTGTGGAATCTTGAGGATCAAGAATTAGCTACCTTGCGGATCAAGAATCTTCATATATAAAGTTTATAGATAATATTCTCTAGGTCAAGGGACCAGAACTGGAAAAGGTAATATTAGATATAAGTAATTAGATAACAGGATTATTTAGGATAATTGAGATAGAGGATCGAGTTGCGTGAACTGACTTAAATACGTGATTTAATTTGGGCTTGACTCTCACTCTAATTATATTTGTCAAATTAGAATTTAAGTAATATAAGTTACTCTTAATAAAAGTTGTATTAAGAATTATGTCTCATCATTTTGATAATCCCACACCTCTAGCTTACGTGGAACCGGCAAGACATGGTCATCACAGGATGGCTATGTCTCATACTTCTTATTTACTCTTTAAAGTTAAAAATATTATTTAAATAAATAATACTTTTTCATTTCAAACATGTTTGACTTCATTTTTAATCCATTTGATATTATAACTGAACATAAAAATTCCGTCTATAATCTCATTTAAAAAATGAAAAACATGTTAAATCTGACTATTTCTATTTAACTATAACTATTTCTATAAAGTCAGAATGAGATATTAATAGTGGAACATTTTTTTCTATTTAAAGCTTTCTATTTTTTTATGTACTTTTCTAGTTTTTCTTTTTGTACCATTTTGGAAAACACGTTAAAGAGATATTACTTAATTTTAATTTAAAATAACTTCAATTGGAAAATTCTTTCATTGGATATGAGATATAAAATGCTAAAATACGTATCTTTTTTTATATTCATAGATTTTAGTATAGATTTTTTATTATGTTTTAATGTAACACGATATTCTTATAAATATATTCATAACTTTATGATAATACCATTTTTTCATGTACATTTAAAATCTCCTCGTGATTTAAAATTCAAAACAGATTCTTATTATGAAGATCTAGCAACATTTAGGCACTAAATAAAGAGCTTAATAAATGCGTTTTGAGATATAATATTCACAGAGGATTTTTTTAAAAAATTTCAATGCAGTTTCTTTTACATGAAACATCCAAATACTTTTTCAATAATGAAGTTTTAAAGCAAATTATGACCCGTTTCTTTTTATTATGTGGTAAATATAATATATTAAATTTTGCTGTAAAATTTAAATCGAAAGAACTATTTAGAATATACAACTTATAGTGCTACGCAGTAAAATATTTTATGGTAGGAATTTTCGTGGAATTCATTTAGGTCGATTTAAAAGTATAGTTCTTTGGTATACAAATATTTCAAAAAATAAAATGAAGAAATAAAAAAAAAAACTTTTGTTACAGAACATTTGAGAAAACTACTTGCACCCAACCTTTGTTTTAATTTTAGAAGAAAAATATTATTACTTTTATTTTATGTTACGAAGTAGAACTATATAAGCTCTATGCATATATTGAGATGAAACAATGAAGCAAACGAAACGAAATAATGAAAGAAAAGTACAAAACTTTCTAACCAAATTAAAATTGCAAGAAATATATGTGAATTATCATATGCATATTAACCAAAAGCGTTTAATTTTTCTTCTCTAACAAGATACAGGTAAACATTTACAATTGAATAAAGGATGCACTTAACAAGTCATACTTTAAACACAGTAAACATTGATAAGTATCTTTAGTGCCTCTTGTTTGCTAAAAGCATTAACTTCGACTCTATTAATATGCAGACAGATAAACAATGCAACTGTTAGAAAAATATCAAAATAGACGGAGACAATCAGAACTAATTATATGGTAACAATTAATCCAGAGCATCCCAATTAAAATTTACATAATTTGCCAGCATACATCTTACATTGCAGTCGGCTTGGTGTTTGAGAGGTAGCGTGTGTCCACTTCCTAAGCCCTTGGTTGTGGGTTCGATCTCGTCTGAAGTCAATAGATTTCCTGGTTTCGAAAATCGTAGGCACGTATGACATATAATTATGTGGCATGTAAAAGAGATTCCTTGACCATCGTTTTGGCTCTGGTATATATACTCTCGACAAAATTAAATCACGACGAGAGCTTGAATTAAAGTTAATTCAAGCGTTAAAAATTGGAAGTGAGGGCCGCCACTAGATGGTGCTACCAGGAAAATGGCTCTCACATTTGGGGACTTACCGTGTCTGCACAGGCTTAGTTGCTAATATGCAGCCCATCAGGAAAAAAACATCTTACATTGCAGCGTTTAGGGAGAAAGATTTCATGTGAGTCTTTAACATGATGTATTGAAAATGAAGTAGTTTTTCCTCCGTACTATCATTCATTTGTGTCCTAATAAATAAGATGTATGTATCTTTGTATGTGTGTCTTGAATCTTAGTCAGGATAATTACATGAACAGGATTTCGGTTGCAAAGATTCACAAGCAACAGTGCGGAATGTACGGTATTCCATAATTTCTTCCATTATCATGGTTAAAATTCCTTATATGACTGACATTAAAATCCACCTCATTAAAAGTCAGCTTGCAGAAACTTCTAACATCAATTGGTATTGATGAAAATTCACAAGCTATCGAGCGATTTATGTTTCAAGCGCTCATAACCATATTTGTTGAGGAGAGTTCTAAGCACATTTAACTTTGAAAAACACACAAGCTATAGTTTTTTTTAAATGTGTTTTCAATAACTTCATTTTTAAAGCATCAGTTTATACTGATTTAAAACAATATTTCTAATATACAGTAATATAACTCAATGATGTTTTAGCTGTACTGTATCAACCTGCTAAGTAAAGTTGTATTGATATATTTTCCTTAAAAAGTCAATTGGCAAGCTAAAATGTTTTATTAAATGCAAATATTGTGAATATTTGAAAAGATTGGGGTATAATGTTATGATAAGCTGTGTGTGTGTGAGAGAGAGAGAATTCCTGAACAAAAAATAAACAAAATTATAATATAATACATATTTTTACTATCAACAAGGGACAATGAGGTAAGGAAGTACTATTAAACAATGACTATAATTTCACTTTCTTTAAGTAATTGTCATGGCCTTCAGTCAACAAATAATATTGAAACGAATAACTTAAGATAAGTCAAAAATTTTTTGTATGTTATTGCTTAATTGAAATATTTAAGAAGGGAAAGTTGCAGATTATGTTATACATTACCATTTACACAATAATTTTTATTTACATATGTAATGAATAATACAGTCGGACCTCTATATAACGAAGTCGCTAAATCCCCCCCCCCCAAAGTTTGTTACATGGAAAATTCGTTAAATAGAGATTCATCCCTTAATATACTTTAAAAATCACATAAAACAAATTTTAAATTCACAAACACTATACATTATTCTAAAAAATAGTTATTCATGCTTTTTTTGAAAATTAATATCTATTCATTTATATATCTTACCCATCAACAAAGGAAAAAAGCATAGTCCAGGAATACACTGTATTTTCAACTTTAAAAAGTAGTTTTATATTAAAACTATTTTTTAATGACATGTTCTAATTTTAAACCTACGAGTAATTTAAATCGCAAATTATTTTATAACCAGTAATTTTAAATATACACTACCACATGCATCCTTAATTACTGATAAAATCTATTCGTTTTATATTTGAATTTTGTTTGAAAAATAAATGCCGTTTCATTGATCTAGGCAGGTTAGGCACCTGGTAAAACCAGTTCAAGGTCATTGATCACCATGAGTTGTGATAAAAGAGAGAATAATTTGAAAAATGTTTTGGAATGTTTTTAAATCAGGGAGAAACAAGAGAAAAAGCTCGTTAAATAGAAATACACTTCGCTATTTAGAGGTTATTTTACAAAGAAAATAGTAAAATGTTCTTGGTTCCAGGAAAAAGTTTGCAAAATAGAGAAATTCGTAATACAGAGGTTGGATCGGATTTAATTGTTTTAAACCTTTTTAAAATGAAAGGATGTTATATATTTTATAAAAATGCTATAAACTCTTATTAATCTGGACCCCATTAAATATAGTAGATGTTGCTTAATTCAGGAAACCATTTATAAAAAAAATCAATATTTAATAAACTCAATTAAAAAGCTGAGATTATTTCCTAATATTTTTTTTTTACCTAATGCATATCATGTAAGTAATGCATTTATTTGAATTCTCTTTAGTGTGCTTATGTCCTTTTTCCTTTATCTTGTTTAGAAGCGTGTGTTCTTTTTAACTCTACATAATGTTCAGTAATGTACTTTGGCTCATTTTATAGGTTATTTTGTTTCCGAGCTTTTATTAATCTGAGCAGCTAAAAGCCTCAGTTAGTTCTGATTAATGAAATTTTACTGTTTATGTGTATTTTCAAGTTCAGAGAGAAGAAAAAAAAAACAACTCAAAAACTAAGAAAAAATTTAAGAAATCACAGAAGCAAATTTTATTCATTGGAAGGATTATTTACAGACTGGACAAATTCTAATACAAATGACTGATTCATAAATTACATTCCCATACTTTGTACTGTAAATGGATAGAGATTTTTACTATAAGTGAGCCAATACAAATAATTTTTTGTCCATTCTTCTTTAATAAGTAATTACACAACTAAAATATAAGTTACGATATATAATCTCTGTGCTTTAGACCTATTTTTTGGAAGATTCATTAGATGATTATTTTTGGTACAAAAAATATAGTTCTTTTCTTTAAAGGTATATTACTTGAAGAAATTGTTAACTGAAACGAAGATAGTTTTCTATGATATTGTTCGAAATCTTTTATTGACTATAGTAAATAATAAGAAAAAAAAAGATAATTGGTAGTTCGTGACGTATAATGGATAGTTGTTTTCTTAAATGTTTCACAATCCTTCAATTAAAATTTAGTTTACCTGATGTATCTTTTTGTATTGGGAAAACAATACTCATAAATTTATCAACTATCTACAGTGAGATGTTTAAATTACACTGCTACCACAACAGTAAGTATTTGGACATCCCTGCAAATGAGAAAATCTGTAATCCTGTTCTTCGTCACGTCTTCTGTACTTAAATATCGTTTTTTAAACATAATTGAGACATGAGTCACGGGCAAGTTGCCCCGAAATTCAGAGCTGTTTGACTTCGAGAAAGATGTAACTGTCGGATATCATAGAAATGGTTGATCCTTAAGGGACATATCTAGTGATTCAAAATTCCAAAATCGACTGTGGCCTTTGTTATTAAAAGCTGAAAGGTGAGTGGTAATTGTCGGAATGTGCTTCAACCCGGCAGACCCAGGAAACTAAGAGATAAAAACCTCCCAGAGCTGTCCAAAGAAATTCAGAAAAATCGCACCAAACTGATATATTTCATATACTCCAGGAGTTCCAACAAGCACCCGGGACTGTTGCTTAGAAAAATACCATCTACAAGGAAGCACATTTGCTTAGTTTCCATGGTCATGCTGCCGCTCATAAGTCTTTGATTAAAAAAATCCAACCATTACTCGGTTGAAGTGATGCAAAGTACTTCGAAATCGGACTGTAGATGAGTGGAAAAAAACTTCTCTGGATGAATGAATCAAAGTTCAATATCTAACAGTCAGATGGAAGAGTCTTGGTTTGGTGTATGCTTGAAGAACTCCTTTTGTTAGAATGCATTGTACCTAAAGTAAAGTTTGGGTTAGGTGGAACTTTGATATGGGGATGTTTCTCGTGGAATGAACAGGGATCCTTGGTCCCAATTCATGGAAAGCAGTGTGTATGTGTGAACACCGACTTATATTTTTCTATTCTAGACAAAGATGGGCTTCATACGCTGTGGCAATTTTACGGATTGAATCATTGTTACTTCCAGAATGACAACGCTGCTTGTCATGTTGCGAAGTCCACCATAAATTGGCATGATGACAACGGGAGGAACCAACTGCACTGGCCTTCCGGACTTGAATCCTGTGGAAGATCTCTGGGACAAGTTGGATCACTGCATTAAGGGGTGTAACAACCGTTCAAAATCGGTGAAAGAACTTGCATGTCTTCTCCAAGCCTAGTAGAAGAAAATGCCACTGTCCATCATACAAACGCTTGTGAAAGTATTGCCCCGGAGGCTGAAGGCTGCAATTTCTTCAGGTGGAGACACTACCAGCTATTGAATATAAAGTTTTTTTTCATGTCTTTTATCACAAGAGTCCAATTATTTATTTGTAGATAGTATTTTGTATTTATATGTAATTTATATATAGGGGTTACGTAATTTACGTGATTAATTTTTAATAACTGACATTTTAACCTTTTAGATATTACTAGTTCTGAAATACATTTATTTATGATTACTAAATAAAAATGAGCTATTTCAGAGATCATTTAAAACAGGGGATTCAGTTTGTATGCTTTGAAATTTGAAAATATATTCTTAGGATTCAAAGTTTTAAGTTATTTTTTTTCTGCCATTCTTAATCAAATTTTATAAGGTTTTCCGAACATGAAAGAAAAAAAAAGTCGAGCAGTAATTTTTTTGAAACACCTACTTTTTAACCACTTGGATATATATTTACATGCTTGAATTCAAGTTCGTGAGTTGTATATTTTTATATTTTGAAAATATTTCACACAAACTTTTTAATTACGTTTATAATAAAACGAAAAAAAAAGCAGATTCCTAAAAATTAGTTTTAACACAATAGTTATTTTAAACAGAAGTTTATCAAAAACAGAAAAGGAAGGAAAAGAAAATATATATAAAAGAGAAAATTAATACCTAAGTATTTTTATTGGAAAAATTTCATCCCTTCTTATATGATTCTTAAGCTCTTACTTCATTTTTGAGATTTTTTCCTTCAAAAACAATGAATGCTTATAGATTCAATACTTTCAGGATTATTTGCATACTCGATTTTTTTTCAAAAGCTGAATTAGAATGTGAAGGAAACTGTCGAATATAAACTGGGAAAGTTAAGTTAAAATTTTTCAAAAAAAGAAGGAAATAAGTTTTGGATAACTTTCACCCACAGTTTACACAGTGAATAGCCTGAAGCAAACAGAATTTCCATCGATCACGTCATAGGAATTTCGAATGAATTAATCTTGGAGTAGTCCGAGCATTTTATCTCTATCAAGTGCCGTTCTCTCTTGAAGTTCTTTTTATTTAAACTAAAATATAATTCTCATCTTCTCTTGGGACATGTATTCATTAAAAAAGTAGAATATTTATAGTGAAGGGTTTTTAGTGCGCACGGGGGAATAAAATATTGTGCTTTTATTTTAAAAGGATCAATTGATTAAAAAAATATGTTAGTTCTCTACCGAAATGTTATTTAACCTTACATACTAATACAAATTGATATTGAAAGGAAATCAGAATGTATTTAGCATCAGCTAATTGAAAATAAATTTGATAATCTTGCACGCTAGAGTGAAATAAGCAAATTTTCCTTGCTATTTTGATATTTAATGTAGAGCTAATAATTTACATAAAGTGGTTGAAAAGTTTAAAAATTGACCCTTTATCGACCGTATTATGATTTACTGTAGTTTTTTTCATGGGATATTTTTTTTGAATCACACTACATTCAAATTAAGGGATATACATAAACAAAATACTAAACTTTGATAAATTTAATTAGTTAGAGCTAATTAATTAATTAAAGATATTCAACTGTAAAAATAATTATATACACTGTTCTCTTAAAATAAATAGTCAAATCGTTTTCTAAGGTCTTCATTTACATACAAAAAAAAATAAGACACTTAAATTTTGAGATTAACTATTTTTTCGGGACAAAAATGATAATCCTCGCAATCCTCTGAAAACGCCGTCTGATGAAAACACAATTTATCCTATAAAACTGGTCTACTTTTATATTAAAATACTCATCATAGAACCCGTACTGCCATATATCTTGGAAGAGTAGATTTCAAAGAATAGTCCTGCTAAATATCGTCAGAATATTCGTACAAATGGTTATTCTACGTAATTTTAAAGCGAGTGGTACTTATAAGTACCGTTGGCCGATAAAGGGTTAAAATTGATTTTGTAAAATTTTGCATGTTAGAAAAGATTTAAACTTGTATGAGCATGAATAATTTAAAATAACATCGGAACATCACATGAAGGATATATATATAAAATTGACGCTTTTTCTTTTAATGTTGAACCACCGTCAAGTGATAAGGATGGAATTTTGGCTAGCAACCCCTTCTTTAAGCTTCTCCACCAAATCAATATGAGGACAGAATTAACATGTCACACACATGCTACACGATGTCTCTATAGTAAAAAAAGGACTCTTCTATATATTAGGGCTCTAACACACGCCTCTCTCTTGATAAAAATACACTGCTGGTCACCGTAAATGCAACACCCTGAAGGAAGCATGGAAATAACATGAAATTTACAACATGCATTAGCGGAGGAGAGATATGCAAATGATTACAATTTCAGCGCAGACACACATCACGCGCGCCTGTGGCGCCACCTCAAAGCGCTATTTAAGGCTTGGAGATTTTGACGATTTCATATTCGGCAATTGTGTTTTTTTCAAAAAACGATCAATTATGTCTCGTAGAAAACAGCGATCAGCTTTTGATCAAGTATCCGAGTTCGACAGAGGAAGGATAGTGGCCTACCGAGAATATGGATTATCTTTCAGGAAAATCGGTAGTCGTGTTGGACGAAACCAAACAACTGTAATGCGGATATGTGACAGTTGGATACAGGATGACAGTTGGATCACATCCACCTCAGAGCACCACTTCACATGAGGACAGGCAAATTGGGCGCATGGCAGTGACGGATCGCTCAGTCACATCACGAACCATAGCACAGCACATTGAGTCTGTAACGCATGATTCAGTGTCTGCGCGTACCATTCGACGCCGTTTATAGCAGAGTAGTCTGTCCGCAAGACGTTCATTGCTTGGTCTACCTTTGACGCAGAACCACAGACGTCTCCACCGCCAATGGTGCGATGAAAGAAGGATGTGGGTGGCAGAATGGAATGAAGTTGTCTTTACTGACGAGTCACGCATCTGTCTGCAACACCACGATGTTCGGATTCGAGTCTGGAGACATCGTGGAGAGAGGATGCTGAACAGGTGTGTTATGCACCGCCACAGTGGTCCTGCACCGGGTATTATGGTATGGGGTGGTATTGGATATCACTCTCGCTCTCCTTTAGTACACATTGGCGGTACTTTACCAGCCAGCGCTACATCTCAATTTTTTGGTGCCAGTTGTCCTTCCTTACCTTCAGGGCTTGGCCACAGCCATATTTCAACAGGATAATGTGCGACCACACGTGGCACTCATTGTCCAAAGGTTCTTCGTCAATTACCAGATTGAATTGCCTCCCTGGCCGGCTCGCTCTCCGGATCTTTCGCATATAGAAAACATATGGTCCATGGTTGCTCAACGACTGACCCAGATTACACCCCCAGCTGCCACATCAGATCAACTTTGGCAACGTGTGGAAGCTGCTTGGTCTGCTGTACTCCAAGAACACATCCAAAGTCTCTTTGAATCAATGCCGAGGGCGTGTGGCAGCGGTGATCTCCAAAAATGGCGGCTACTCTGGCTACTGATTCTAGCAGGAACCACACTTCACAGAAGTCTATAAATTTAATCATTTGATATTTGGTCAACATGTTATCTACAAAATAAATTTTGTTGTGCTATCTCTTGTCTCTCTTGGTGTTGCATTTACGGTGTCTAGCAGTGTATATTTGGCCACGAGTTCGATACCATGACTACTTGACAACTGCAAACCCCTGTCCTAAATTCCCCGTCACGTCAACGGGAGTACGTATTTAACGTGAGCCACGACAGATTTAATGTGCACCAGTCCCACTACAAAGTGCATCTTCAGTGGCGTGAATTTTGGAACTTGCCACTCGACAAAGCAGGTCACGAGTCCCCGAACATTACCATTCGGCTACCGCAACCACTTTGCGGTTCCTTTTTAAAAAGCAGGAGGTAAACCAAGAAATCTTCAAGGAATAAGCTTTCGAATAAATCCTTATTTAAAGAATTATTTACTTCTTACTCATAGTAAATTAATTGAAAAATAAAGCAAACAAGTAATGTAAAAAAATTTTTAAGTCAATTTCTACTTAGGTCAACAAAGAAATTTTTTTATTTTAGTTACTTTTTATTAAATAATTACAATTAATGTATATATGTAAATACATATGACAGAATAACAATATTAAGTTGCAAAATAGAAAGCAAATTTCCTTGCAATTTTCAATACCTGGTAGTTGGATAATCAGTGCATACTGTCGTCTTTATCCGGGACAAATTTAATTTTTTCTTCCATATAAAACTAAAATTAATTAATTAAATTTAATTAACGAAATTATATTTGAAAAATCGCTTTTAACATCAAGTATCATTCACTACAAGTTTAAAAAAATGTTTTTGAACTTGAGTGGATGAATAAAAAGTGTTTTATCAACAACTGAAGATTTGAACAAGATATATATAGGGAGAGAATGTGGACTAATAGTAGGAATTGAAAAAAAATTCAGGAAGTATTGAGGAGGAATTATATTAAATTAGAATAATAAGTTTTTAGTGAAAGAATAAAAGATGTGTGTAAGATTAATGTAATTAATGCGAGACATAATAATAACTTTACTGCAGTTAGTTTTTTTAAGTAGGCATTAATAGCTCAGTATGAATTTCTTATTTATGCAGTATAGGAACCAATTTATAATTTTGTAATGAAAAATAAAAGCATTTAAAGAATGATTTCATTATTAGTAACTACACGTCTCTGTTACGTAGACATTATCACATTTTCGAAAAAATTCTAAGTTAAAAAGTCAGATTTTTAAAATTAAGTTATATTACTAAAAATGCTTGTAATATTTTGAAGGTCTATCATTTCCATAACATGATGTATCTCTTCCTTAGATCGATGGTTGCGTTGATTTTTACGAAAGTAATTCTGTGGTACAGAAAACATTCTACATTATGTAAAAGAAATATATTTTTAGTAAATAATTTAGAGTAATCGATTCATCTTTAATATCGTGTGTAAAAATTTATGATTTTTACAATAATATCCATAAATTTCTTATAGGATATTTAAATCAAATTTTAAATGAATCCATTTAATGAAAACAGATGCATACTGTTTAATATACGAAACTGTTTAATGTAACAATGCAATGCTAAACTGGTCAATTCTTTTACCCAAAATGTTTTAAAAAAGGCACATTTTTTTATTGCATATAACTAAACATCAGGAATAATAGAATGAGAAAAAATCTGAAAAATTTTATTTTAAACTTAACTTTTAAAGTTTTTGCCCCATTTTTTTTTTAAATTTTACAATTGTGGAACACAAAATCTTCTAATGTTTGATTTTGTACATCCTCTGACAATAAAGTTCGGTGAATGAAGTCAGAACGGCCGATCAGGCAACACTGAAGGAACAAAACGCTGCTCATGTGTAGTGGCAGGTGTTGACCTTTTGCCCCCATTGTTGTTCAGTTGGAACTTATTTGAGTTCCGCGGAAAATTTGTTTTACCAAGTGCTTGTTTAGTACTTTGGCTCTTAACTGAGAACAGGAAAATGAACGAACAAAATATCACTTTTAGGTTTTGTTTTAAGCTTGGCAAGACACCAAAAAAAACTTATGCGATGCTGGTACGCGTTTATGAAGATTAAGTCCTGTCCATGAAGTGTGTGTACGAGTGGTTCGCCCGTTTTAGAAAAACAAAGAAAGTGTTTCTGAGAACCCCCGTAGTGGAAGACTGGTGACCTCCTTCAGTGACGAAAACATTGAGAAAGTGAGAAAATTTATCACTAAAGATTGTCAGTTAACTGTGCGCATGATAGCTGATGAACTGAAGATTAACCATGAACGTGCGACAAATCGTTACCCAGAATTTAGGGATGAGAAGAACGTGTTATCTATATTGACGATATTCCTAACAGCCAACAAAACCTGACGCGGCTTTTGAGAGCCTTTCAAAAGAAGATTTCTTGCAAAGTTTTTGGAGCATGTATAGCAGATCTCAGCGGTGCATAGTTATGGGAGGTGACTATTTTGAAGGACAGTAAGATAACTTTCGTTAATATTTCATCTACGTTAATGTTAGAGGACTATTCACCGAACTTTATTGTCAGAGGTTGTAAGTATACTCTGAATGCTGTGCAAAATGTTTCATACATCTAAAAAAACTTCCTTGTCAGTACCTTTTCAAATTGTGTATGTGTGTTACATACAATTTGAAACATAATTTAATAGTTCTCAATTGTATCCGAATTTAATTCATATTTTTGCAAGACTGTGTTTTTATCCAACATTTCAAAATAAATAAACTGTACCGCTTGAAATGCACAAGTATTACATACAGCAGGACAAAAGTTTAAGAAATCTAAATTCTTACCTTTCATCAAAGAAAAACTCTTGCTTTTAAAAAGAAGCAAATGCCGAATGAAAATCATTTCAGTACCATAGACAAACTATATTACCTTTTAAAATACTATCACTACATAATATCACTACAAGATTTCAAAATACGCTTGAATCAAAGAATGAAAGAAGAAACTATTAGAGTGTCTGTACAATATACGGGCAAACCGGTTGCGGCCAGCTTTCCGTAGCCCGTACGGTGTTAACCAGTTAAGGAATTAATGAAACATGGATAAAATGACCGGTTTTAATTATAAAGTAAGTTATGGTTAAATCATATACGAAAAGATAAATTAGAAAATTTCAAATTATGTTCGTGGAAAATAAGAATGATCTATGTGGATTAAAATTGAAGACGAACATTTTTCTTTTAATTCTTTTGACAAGGGCTTGGCTTAAACAAAAGAATATTTCAAAATTAATCCACTTCCATATGGAATTATTTCAATATACAGGAAAAAATGTACATAATACTCAATGGGAAAAATTCAATCTCACCCGAATGTTTCAATTTAAAAAACTCATTGTATTCAAATTTCTAATTTTATTTCATAAAAACGCATTTATCAATCCATACATTCTTTAAAACAAGAATAATAATTGTATTACATATATGTTACATAATTGTATACTTGTTTTGTCAATTCATTTCATCCTTCTACAAAGGAAAAAATATTCTGTCTCCGAGAATCCAAAGCCTAAAATTTTCCACAACGTCAAAAATACAAAGATACAACCTTTCTGCTTTATGAAAACTAAACTTCTGAATAACCCCTTCATAAAGTAAATACTTCTTTAAGCCGAGGAAAATTTTTACAGAATCTCTAGAATAATAACGCCAAAGTCTCTTTATCATGTAAATAACTAATGCCCCCAACTTTGGCTAGACTCCCTAGCATCAAGATTTCCTATTCTTAATTTTGGAAGAAAGAGTAAGACTTTTGCAGCGTAGTAACTTTAGAAATTAAGAATCCTTTGCGGTAGCCTAAGCCATTACGAACATGATAGATAGCAGAGTCCAGCGAGTCTCGGAAAAATATTCTCGCTGGGCTTTATTTAAATTTTAGAATAACAACAATAAAAGAAAACCGTATGTAAATGAGACCCCATCAATAATATAGGACTCTCAATCGCTCCGCTCTTTCTTAATTTAAATGTTAATTTCGAGGCATCAATCAGATACTAGTCACAGCGCATCTAACACATTGCGGTATTGTTTACAAATACGGTACAACCCAAACTGCAGATGCTTTTCGATAACTAGAGTAAATAATTTCGAAAGAGTTTCTTTTTTTAAGAGCACCTAGGTAATGTATCATCGAATTTCTTTCATATATCAAGTTTATAAAATATTTATTTCAAATTACTTTGTATTTGTGATGTAAAAATACACATTTATTTCATGATAAATGATTTCAATTATCGTTTGCAAAACAACTTATGTCTGAGGCGATTCTTTCTTTGAATGTATAGAAATTTAGAAAAGCATCGTTGGTATAATTTGTACGGTTGCAATAGGTTTGGTAATGATTTTTGTTTCAATGGTCTTGATGGTTTTTCATATATAATTACTTCTCTTGATATTTTTTTGCATTAAGATTGCACCTAGTATCTTTCGTTCATTAAAAATATTTTACAGGTTATTTATATCTTAGGAAAAGTCACTCAATATTTAAGGCATCCGATTACGTTTGAAACCGTGATTTTGCAAAAGCCTATAAATGGATAATATTTATGATATTTAGTGTTACTTAGATTAGAAAACGTATATAAAATTGTTTTAAGAATATTATTACAATAAAAATTATTTAAGTATAATATTTTGACGAAAAATGAACATAGAATGACCCATTTTCAAAACATTCTTCTTTTATGAAAAATGCTTCTGTTGTAATATTATTTTGCCTATATATAGCTCAGACCTCTGTTCAGAGGCTGAACTAGAATTTTAGAAATATACAACTTAGAAGTGGATTTATCCATATTTTACTACAACAGAGGGGAGAAATTTTAAGAAAAAAAAAAAACACCGATAATTATTTCAATTGGTAGTAATTCTGAAAATAATGTGAATTTTTCAAAAATTCTAGTTCAGACTCTCCGGAGAAATCTTTACTTTACATAAGCACACACAAAATATTATTATCATGGAAGAATTTTTATAAAAAGAGAACGTTCTGAAAAAAGATTATTCTAAGTTAATTTTTTGCCAAAATATTGTATTTAAATCATTTTTTTGTCTTAATGTCTCATGTCTTTAAAACCATTTTATACATGTATTCTAATCTAAGTGTCACTAAATATCATGAAAATTATCCATTTATGCACTTTTTTAAAATCACGGTTCTGAACGTAGCTGGATACCTTATTGACAAAGAATCTAAACATATAACATAGAAAAACATACTTTTTTAATGAATAACTTTCATAAAATATAAACTATAGATATTATCAGAAAACGAAATAGTGACGTCGCTAGCCTAGTGGTCATAGTCACGAAGTCGAGACTGTCATGATATGACTTCCGTAGATCCTCCGTGGAGAGTGAGGAACCAGCTTATGCGTCATCCTCGTCACTTGGTCATGGTTCAAAATTACGAGCCCATTTTCAGTAGCCCTCGTGTTACTTTATAGTTTGACGTTAATAAACACTCCATCACATTTGCTAAATATGTGCATGTTTTTTTCTCTAATGGGCTGCATATTGGCAACCAAGCGTTTGTAGACACGACAAGTCCCAAAATGAGAGAGCCATTTTATGGTGGCACCATCCAGTAGTGGCCCTCGCAACCAAATTTGGACGCTTGAATTAATGCTAAATGCTCTCGTCGGATGCTAAATATTGCCATGACTTAATTCTGCCGAGAGTGCCAGAGACAAATTGATATTAAAGAGATCTTTTATAAGCCACATACATTTTTTCATGACACGCGTGCCTACGATTTTTGCATGCAGAAAATCTAGCGACTCCAGCTCGGTTCGAACCCGCAACCATGGGTTTACGTGTATATGCAATTATATGTAATGTATTTCAAAATATCATGGGGAATAATGAAAATTAATATTAAGTTCAAGTTTTAAACATATTATTTAACAGTTTATTAAACAAAATTATAAAAATCTCTGCTATAATTTTTTGATAATGAAAAATACATCAAAACTACTTAATGATACTTCTTGCCTTTTCGTAAAGATATTAAAAAACTTACTCAAAGGTATTTGAATTGGTTATCTCTTTTATAAGATATTCTCTTAATATCCCAGCAACTAATAAAACATTTAGGACACGCATGATTTTCAATGAACTAAGGTTCATTGTCTTAAAAATTCTACAAATAATATAATTATCTTTACGCTTCATTAATTTCGAAACTAAAAGTTTTGTTTCCGCATGATTTATTTCAAATGTTTAAATTTTTTTTCCGTTTTATGTACGTTTATAACTACGTCTAACAAAGTAAAATAAATTGGATATGAAATTGGATTTTTCTATCTAGTGGAACCATGGCGATTAAGAAATAACATTAAACTTCGGAATGAGACAAAAGACTTCTTATAAGCAGTTTTTCTTAAATGCCCTCTAAAACACAGTGGGTTTTCCCCCAAATGTATCCTAGTTGAAATCATCCTTCAGAACTTCTTTGACAAAATATTTTGAATTGATGAAATCAGTGTTTTATTTTCTTAAGAAATATATATCTCGCATTCATTATTTATAATTTTATTTATTACTTATATTTTTACTTATTATTTATATTTTTATTTATTATTTATATTTTTACATATTATTTATACTTTTTATATATTATTTATATTTTTATTTATTATTTATATTTTTATATATTATTTATATTTTTATATATATTATTTATATTCTTTATATATTATTTATATTTTTACTTATTCTTTATATTTTACTTTTATTATTTATATTTTTATTTATTATTTATATTTTTTACGGAAGGATTACTGTACATAACACTTTCTAATTTTTATCAGAAGATTCTGTAAACACAAAATTTAAACACGTTGTAGGAGATTTTCATACATGTAAGCTAAATTTTTAAAACTTCAGGAAGACGATATAAAAATTTCCTTTCTTTGAAATCAATACAAGTTATTAAATTAATTTATAGTAAAATTTAAACTAAAGAGTACTTTAGTTTTTGGAGTTTTTGTCATAAGAATAGTCAATTGGGCACACATCAGAAAAAAAAAATTAATGCATTTAATTGAATGCTATAATGAAGAGGTTATAATTATTTATAAATAAGGATCTTTTTGTAAAATAACATATTGAAATTAAGCAAAAATTGAGTGAGAGACATGATTATTATACTGCATCCAACCTCTCTTCTGTATTTTTAGCAAGAAATATGCATAGCATTGCATAAAATCAATAATTTCTTTTAAGAAAATGTTTGCAGGAATATTGTAAATTTTTGACAAATAGTTTCAATAAAAAAAGTATCACAATATCTTCCTTTTAAGCAACCTCTCTACCAGTAAAAATTAACTATGAGATTCGGAATCCTCAGGCACGTTTCAAATATCTCTATTTTATTATTTGAAAATTTTCTTTCCCCACAATTAAAAAGTTGGGTTGATTTAAGTTTTTGTTCGTGCACAACTTAACGTCATCATAAAAGTAATATTCACGATAGTTAAAGTTTGGAGTTTTCTATTAAGAAATTTTATATAATTTTCAAGTCAATCCTCCAAGTCATTTGCATTTACTTTTCTGCATTGACTTAAAGAAACAATCATGTATCAAAATGTGAGATACTGTACTTGAGCCATATCAAGGGAAGTTCAGTAAAAGCTTTCGATTAGTAAATGATCAAATTGACTTATTAACCCCTTAAACGGTCAATTTTTTAACCAAAAAATTTCAAAAAAAAAAAAAAAAGACCCATTTTTTATGGCATATAACTTAACACCACAATTGAATGGAAACATATGAAAGAGTTTTATTTTAATTTTAAATTTTAAAGTCTTACACCATTTTTATTTTACAATTGTAGAACGCAAAAACTCTTTAATGTTTGCTTTTTGTAAGTGAACTCTACATGCAATGAAAAATTTTTCATACATCTTAGAAAAAAGTTTCGTGTGCTTACTTTTTCAAATGACTGACGGCTTCGTGAGCGTGTGTAAAGAAATTTGTGTGTGTGTGTTCCACTGAAGAATAATTTGAATAATCAGCAGACAATTCTGAATCTGTATCCAAGTTTAATTAATCCTTTCACTAGAAAAAAGAAACATCGTTGTTGTTTGTGTTATCCGTAATTTCAAAAATCACCAGTCTGACAACAAAAGCATTGCGTAAAGTAGAACACAAGAAGTATATAAATTCATGCTTTCACCAAAGAAAAAATTCCGTCTTCACCATAAAGAAAACTTCAGATTAAAGCTAATACCATAGTCAAACTGCATCAACTTTTCAAATCACTAGCACTAAATAATACATCATTAGAAATAAAAATACGCTCAAATCAAAGAAAGGAAGAAAATATCAGTGCCCTTACAGCATACGGGCAAACCGGTCAAGGGGTTAAAAGCTCCTTTTTTCTGTACTTCATAATTTCTAGCAAAAGAAGTATAAAATTGCTCCTTTTTTCTGTACTTCATAATTTCTAGCAAAAGAAGTATAAAATTGCACCTTTTTTTAATCAATATTTAACAAATGAACCCTTTCTCATGTTTTCTTGTTTAAAACTTGCATAAAAAACTTCAGTCTCAATATCGAATGAAAGCGCAGTATCAAATACTCTACATGGATCTAAGATACAATTTTAAATTAGGAGAAATTTGCAGATGGCTTATATAAGCAAACTGATTGGCACACAACTGATTCAATAACTTATTTAAGGTATCCGACTACGTTCGGAACCATGATTTTAAAAAAGTGCATAAATGTATAATTTTCATGATATTTAGTGTCACTTAGATTAGAATACATGTATAAAATTGTTTTAAAGACACATTATGACAAAAAAAAATTATTTAAATACAATATTTTGGCAAAAAAACTTAGAATAACCATTTTTCAAAATGTTCTCCTTTTGTAAAAAATGCTTCTACTGTATTAATATTTTGCCTGTATATAACTCAGATCTCTGTACAGAGGCTCAACTAGAATTTTTGAAATGCATAACTCGAAAGTCGATTTATCCATGTTTTACGAAAACAGAAGGGAGAAATTTTAAGAAAATACGTCGATAATTATTTCAATTGGTTGTAACTCTGAAAATAATATGAATTTTTCAAAAATTCTAGTTGAAGATCTGTAGAGAGGTCTGAGCTGAATACAGGCAAAATATTAGTACAATAGAAGCATTTTTTTACAAAAGGAGAACATTTGGAAAAAAGGTTATTCTAAGTTAATTTTTTGCCAGAATATTGTATTTAAATAATTTTTTTTGTCATAATGTCCTTAAAACAATTTTATACATGTATTCTAATCTAAGTGACACTAAATATTATGAAAATTATACATTTATGTGCTTTTTTAAAATCATGGTTCCGAACGTAGTCGGATACCTTAAATCATTTAGAATGCCATATATTTGCGTGTATAAACCGAGAATTTGTGAAATTTTTTTTTAAAGTTTAAGCAAGTGAGTTGAGTAGCTTATATACCGTTCTACTAATCATGAGGAAAAACACGTAATATGGAAAAAAAATTTATAAAAAAAAAAAAAAATTCCTTTAGACATGCGAAAGCAATTTTAATCTTTAGACATTTTGAGTTTTTTTGAATGGAACATTTATTTTCAAAAATAAAAATCACATAAATTCTTTAAATTCACCGTCAGAATTGAGTTTCCGATTAGTTTGAAAGATTCCCACACATTCACTCACTGGGACATCTGAATGCATATAATCTCATGCGGCATCATGCAGCAACCTTTTTCTTCAAGAATGGGTCAGGGTATGAAACATCGGTAGACGATCCTGTACTTTATATGAATTTCTTCCGCTCATTTCCTAAGCAAACAAAAATGGTGCAAAAAGTATAACTAGCACTGACTGACTACAAGATATTAATTGAATGGAAAAAAACGTATAGCTTCAGATAGGGTTATCAGAAATAAAACTATGATCATTGGCATCCAGCGTTTTACTTTGCATCAATTTGAATGAAAAACATTAAACCCAATTCGGCTCATATTACGGGTTAAATTTTTGAAGAAAAACTCATTCTCGGTTTAAAAATGGATATGCTTATATTAGAAAATATACGGTTAACGTAGGGACAAAAATTATGCATTCACTGTTTCAGGAAGGATAAATTAACAAAGCGAAGAGGATAAAAAAAATCAAAAATATAATCTTTTATAAATTTTTTTTTCATTTTAAGTCTAAAGAAAAATCTTATTTAACTTACAGCCTCTATTGAAGCGTGAGAGGTAGCGCACACAGGAATTTTCCAAAGGGAGGGGGTCCAGGGGGTCGAATGTTCATCATTCTTATATCATGCTACTTCTGATTTTGTCGATTTTAGGGAACAAAAAACAGGAAAAAACTAATTATTGAATAAATAATTAGTATTAATTAATAAAATTAATCATTAATAACAAATATTTAATTAAATTTTAAGTATTATGTACTTAAAATTATAATCAATCGGAAAAAAAATCAAGGGCTTTGAGGGGAGGATCCGTACCCCTAGGACACCCCCTTGTGTGCGCCATTGAGCGTGAGAGTTATTTTTAAAATTCTTTGTTATGTAAAATTATTCAGGGCAGCAAAAAATAAGTAAATTACACGACATTTTAATCTATTCAATGGAGTTAAAGTCAATTCAAAATACCTTTACAATCCACAATATTGTAAAGCAATTTTTTGTGTCATTTAACTCGAGTGAGCGTGGGATAATTAAGTCAAATAAATAAAAAAAAACAATATTCGTCTCTGTAATGCACTCTTAACTTCACATCAGAACTGGAATAAAAATAAAAATGAAAATAAACTCCTGCACACCCTCTCTATCTGTATCTCGTAAAGTATAATCAAAAGTGATTACTCGAAGGCGAATAAAACAGACGAGAAATCTATTTGCAGCTCTTAAGGGGATCTAGACGAATGATCCAATAACAGGTAGGAAGTTTCGGAAGAAGCAATGGAAATGAATCCTGCTACAAAGTACTATATTGGGGAGAATACAAATCAACAAAAAGAGCAGTTTGCAACAAGGAAAGTCGCATAAAGTACTTTAAATTGAATCCCGATCATCCTTTCCTGTCCCCTCTTGCCATGATTTCTTCCCTACTTAGACAACCACACGTTAGGGGGAGAATAGGGCAATTTTTGAAACGATTGAAAGACGGTTCTCTCGCTTCTTTTTTTCTCTTAACATGCCAGGACATCGATTTGATGTGACGCTGTAGGAACTTCGAAACACAAAGAGAGTGTTTGATAAATACTAAAAGCTGACCTTCATGGGAAGCTTTGAAGTTCTAAAATGGTTGACAATACATTTCTTCTCCCATATAACAATGATGAGATTGTTTCTGATGTTGAAGAAGGAGCTACACAGAATCTAAGTTGTTTTTAAATTTCTTTTGTTGGCTGTGCGTATGTTTCTCGATTTGTGTGCTTTTTTTATTTTGAAACAAAAAGCATTCGTAGTATTTTTTTAGATCAGCTTAGTTTTTTGTATGATCTCTTATAATGTTCACTTCATATTTTAAAATTAGTTATATATTTTTATTACGATTAGAAAATGTTTTAGATCTTGTTGGTTGTGAGGAAAAAGAAAAAAAAGAAAAAAAGAAAAAAAAAAAAGGAAATTTAAAAACTTTAGCACAAATATTAAGAGAAATATTATTATGGCACCTGGGTGATCATAACAATATAAATTATTAGCTTCGTTTTCTAACCTTAAATAACTAAACATTCCTCTAATTCAGTACTTCTCAGCCTTTCATTGTTTGCGACTTAATTTTCAGTCATAATTTTCATTGGCCCCTTCCCCTCTTACAATAACAATGTATTGAATGCAATAATACTGTACTTTGAAGCTAAAGCTACAATATGACTTTAAATATATATCGTGCAAAATATCAAGATCAGTATTAAATTTTGTATAATGCAAGCCCATGGGAGTTACTAGTAATTACAAAACTTGTTCTTAATTTAGTATTGATAAATTTATCATCACATACTTTGTGCAATACTGATGCATTTATATGTGTATTATATCAGAGTGAATGTGTATATTTTATATTTTTTATTATGTCAGAATGCATTTTTGTGTGTGTTTTTTTTCAGTAAATTGATAATTATTTGAAATATTTTTTTGACTTTTCGATATGCTTGCACCCACCAAGTAGGGTTATCACGTCCTCCCCCCTAGGGGGCGTGACCCACAGTTTGGAAAACGATGGTCTAATAGACTAACCAACCCTGCAGACTCAGAATTTGTACTTTTTGCCAATCTCAGAATGACAAAGTACGCATGCTAAAAAGCTGTTTGTGAACAGCTTACTTTTAACATTTGCCATTAGGGAAAACGCTAATTTTTACGACTTTCTCCTTTTAATTGAAATTATTCTAATACTTCTCTTATGATACACCAGCTTGTGTCATGTAAAGGAAATGTAAAAATATACTTATTTTTAATTCGTATTCTGTGAGTTGAATTATTAGTTACAGAGTAACACTGATTTAAGTTTAGTTATCTAGGGTTATAGTAATACATTTTTAATAAGTATTAATTGGATGTGAAAACCATACTCTTTGTGATTTTTATGTTGCTTTATCTTGAAAAATCACAAAAGGGCTACTTGGAATTGTTTTTAAATATTCTACACATTATTAGTACTTTTGAACTATTTTAATACTAAAATTTAACCAAGCTTTTGAAATTAACTCCTTAACTACCGATTAAAAGTTACATGATTCGCTCCCCAATGCCACCGTTTTTCACATAGACGCGCGTATAATCCTTCACAAACACTATCAAGGTCATTTTTTCGCATTCAACACCTTTCATAATAGTTTAACTGATAGCATCGCAAAGGAAATAATCGTATTTCGGAAGGACGTATATATACGTCTCGGACACTCAACACACTGGTTGAGAGATACGGATACATACGCTGGCGGCAGTTAAGGAGTTAAAACTATATCATGTTATTTATATGTGAGAACGATGATTTGAAATGGATTCCTAAAGTATCAGGAACATTCGAATTTAATTTAATTTTTTTTACTTGATAATTTTTAAAAAATATATGATCCTAGGAATAAATGGGAAGGGTTTTAAAACACACTATTAATAGTTAACATGCTATGAAATTAAATCAGTTAAAAAATTAGCAATAAATTGAAAAGAAATTATTGAACAAGAAATTAGAAAAACAAATGCAAGAATAAAAAAAAATGCATTAGTAAAATATAAATTGGTTTAGGGAAACAAATAAACGTACTACTTTTTATCAGAAATAATCTGTAAAATACGTTTTCGATTACTATAAGTAGACTGATAATTAACGTATTACAATAATATCCTCTAACTAGATGTAACTAAACTTAATTACATTAAACTATTATTGTTACTCTCACATTACACAAACTCAATACAAGACTTTTTTTTAAAGTCTCTTGTGTTCTCTCTCTCTCTCTCTTAAATGTCTAGGTAATGTACTCGCTTTATCAATTGCCTTTCAGAATTCAGCAATGTATATTTACGATACGAATATCTCTTACAAATATACGAATGTCTTAAGATACTCCAGAAATCAAGGTTCAGTCAATTTTTTTACCCCTAACATTAAAGAATGAAAAAAAAAGCGAAGAACAAAAAATGTGGTTTATATATAAATTATCATGAGTAACTTCTTCAAAAACTTTTGAAACAATTATATCCATCAGTATTTTTTCTAAAGTAATGGTCATTTATATTGTAATCGGAGGAACTTCGATTATGCATTATAAACTTACACGCATATATAAACGTCTTGTTATATTTATATATATTAGTTAGCTTTATTAAATTTATGGCACAATTTAGTATTATCAGTCTTTAATAGAGTTATTTTTTTTATTATTATATTATCAGTCTTTAATAGAGAGTTTATTATGCTTGCTGATTTTCAATTCTTTGAATTAGGATATTGCTGACCATCATCTAGGAGATATCATTCATGTTACTGATTAACACAGAGGACAATAGAATGGATGAATATGAAGTAATCATCAACTGATATTGCTGAATGCCTTAATGTGTCTCGTAGTATAGCCCTGATTCTGGGATCAGTTTGAATCCGAAAATCTAGTATCCAGCAAACTTGTTCCAAGCCATGCCAGCCTTTAGGATTCAAATCCTTCGCAAAACCACTTTCGGTGCTTAGAAGGAGATACACATTATTAACCCTCATCTCGTTTCAGATAATTGAACTACAATAGAGTTAATATATGTTACTACAGTGCATAGACGGTTTCATAATCAAGCACTTTATCCAATGGAGCCCCCCCCCCCCCTGCGTTGCTCTTAATCCACGACACAGAAGTTGTCGTTTATGTTGGGTAAGACAGTTCATTACCTGTACCAGACAGCAACGGGCTTCTGTACTGTACTTCAACGAATTTCAGTTTAGTTTGGAGAGTGATTTAGGTTTTTGCTGATCTGGAGAAAATAAGGTACTAGGTATTATACTAATCAAAATTGTTGAAATGTTTAGTGATAGAGAAGGTAGAATCCTGGTTTGGGATAAAATCTCTCTGGATGGTCACACTGACTTGAATGTACACCATGAAAGAACTCCAACTACTGTAAAATATCACAAGGAAACTCTAGCTACATATGCCATACTAAATGCTGAAGCTATTGGGAATGAATCACTCCTGATGGCCGACCACATTGAACCAGGAATTTTGATGAATATCTTGAGCATCAAGGCTCAAAGCTAATAGAATGGATGACTTGATCTCTGAACCTTAAGCCAAAAGATTAATTTTGAGACCAGTTTATTTATCTCATTCTTAGTCATCTGTGATTTAATTGCAAATAGTCCATCTTTTATTTGTGAGTTATGTTTGAAGCTAAACAGCTAAAATAAAACAAGTAATATAAAAAAAAAGCTTTTTTAAGTCAATTTCTACATCGGTCAATAAAGAAAATTTTTATTTTAGCTATCTTTTATTAAATAGTTACAATTAATATAAATATGTATATATGTATGACAGAATCACAATATTATCCCTTTCGCGGGCCGTGGCTGAATAGGTCCAGCCACATAACAAAAAATATTTCTCTAAGCGGGCGGTGGATATTTGGTCTATCCACACGCGTTAATTGAAGTTAAAACGCGTACAAATCAATACAGATGGCTGCACGATAACTTTTTTTTTCTATTTCATGTCCTCTGATGATCATTTAGAAACAGTTTTTCTCTGCGTTAATCTACAAATCGTATTTTGATTACTATAAATAAAATTTCTGATCTGTGAAAAAAATTTCGACAAGTCTTAAGCATACTTTTTTCCTCATCTGAATGAATTAAGCAAATGTATAAAGACAAAAAAGGTTTTATTTAGGTTTTTGGAAAGCTTTTATATGTGGATAAAGGATCTATCCACTGCCCACGTAGAACAGAAAAATGACAATGAAATTTTCACTCTTCCCCCATTTGAAAGAGTCAAAACACTGATGTGTACAATAGAATACCAGAAAAGACGTTCATCGCTCTCAATAGCTGTGTCAGTCCTGCAACGTACTACTGTTCCTTCAAACAAAGGGTCCAATTTTGCTTTGAAAAGTTCCTCAGTAAATAGCTTATCAAATTTGTGAAATAACTAATTTAAATTCTCAAAAATATTACTTTATTTCAAACTTTTTATACTAATATTAAATAAAATATAAAATGTGGATATATACCAATTTCAATGTATGTTTTAGTAAGGATTCCTTATTGTACAATTATTCTATTATTGTTTTATTACACTTGTACTTTGTATTTAATTGTTATTGAAATAGTTATTAGCATAAAATTTTTCATAACAAGTTTATTGTAATATAATTCATTATTTCTCTATCAGAAAAAAGTAAGTTAAATGCTTTAAGTGAGGGGTGGCTATAACGTCCAGCCACCAACCAGGGAAAAAAAACCCCTGATCAGATATTTTTTTTGGACTAAATTATATTTATAGAGGATGAGAACATTACATTTATAAAGTACTTTAATC
>BMAV01016339.1:373725-389415 GCA_019973955.1 Trichonephila inaurata madagascariensis
TTTTATAGTATATCTCATTTGCATAATATCTTTGTTTATCTTCTTGGTATTGGGTTGGAAAAGTTTTGCCATTAATCGTGGCCGTCAAAGAACATAGGAGTTATGTTAGCAGAAAGACGCGAGAGACGTCACAATCTTTTATTCAAAATTGCAGGCTCTATATTCGTTAAAATTCAAAAGTATTTTCTAACTACTTTTTTTTTTTTTTGCAATTTTCAAATTTGAACAGTAAAGAGTATACAAGTTTAAATGATTATCATAACCATAACTTTTAGAAATAGTTAAACTTGCGTAAGACTTGTGACGGCTCACGCGTCCTTTCTGTAACATAACCTCTGAGTTCTTTAACGGCCAAGATTAATGGCAAATCTTTTCCAACCCAAATCCAAGAAGTGAAATGAAAGTATAGATGCAAATAAGATAGCCTTTAAAAGGACAGAAGTTTTAGTAAGCGGGATGGCAATTTAGAGAAAGTTCAGTTCGGAAAAGGTAGAAGTGTAATTTGACGGCCTACCCAAGAATCACGGATATCTAGCCATTACTACAAGGGGCATACTATTGCACACGAGCCCAACAGCCTATCTGAAGGTGTTTGAACCGTTGCTGGGAATTCAAGGTCGGAAGATTATTTTCCGAATCCGTAATATTATTAGGATTGAGAGTAGGCGGATAATATAATCATTTAGATAAGTGATCCAATTGCGCGATCTGTTTTAGCTACGGCTACGTATTTTGGTTTATTCTCACTTAATATAAGTTTGTTCAATATATAAGTAATTTAAGTTAAACTCTTAATAAAGTCATATTAAGAATTCTAAAATGTCTCTTCATTTCGAGAATCCCACACCTCTAACTTACGCTGACCCACAAAGATAAGGTCGACAAAGATCGATCATATCACAGACTGTATGAAAATGAAAGTTTCATTTAATATTCAGGAAAAAAAGAAGGAAATGTATTTTTAAATTACTTTTAATAATCCTTATTCTTACAATATACGAGTATCTGTGTGTTTCTTAAAAGAAACTGAAGAATAATCATGTTTTGATCAAAATCTGACCAATTTCTCAACTCTTTTTTATGTTCATCTTATTTGTTAGTAACGAAGTCATCATTATATTTGTGTAAATTGTAGAAACTAAGATATGATTATTAATAATTTATAATGATATTTCTATAAATTGATGCATGGATATTACTGTTTCAGAAGGGAACTCCAATAATGCGAAAATTATATGTTACTCTTTTATCATAATCATAGGTATTGGTATATAATGTGTTGCTCATATATTATTGATCGTCATTTAATATCATTTTAAATAAATTTCAGATTCCTTTTCAAATATAATGAATTTGTAACGATTCTAATGTTCAAGCAGTTTATACAGTATGTTTTTGCCAAATGTCAGAAAACAAAGTACAATCGCAGAGCACACTGTTAGAAAAAAATGGTACAGAATCACATATTTTATACTATGAAATAGACAGATTGGAAACAAATAAAGTTTAAAAATATAATGTTCCCCTCTTTATAAGATGATATAAATGGAACACACCCATTCTTCTTGCGCACATATATTAAAAAAATAAACTGAAAAATCCAGCTAGGAGGCAAAAGTTTTTAATATAAACGATTAATATAACGATCTCTAGGAAACTTTGTGAATTTTCTGAAGTTAAGAGATAGGCTGGGATGTCACGTGACGTTAATTTTCCATAGCGGAGAAAAAAAAGGAGCAAAAATGTTCTTTGTGTATAAATAATATGTGTTTATAATCCTCTAATTTATAGTTTCCTTGCTTCTTTTTCTAAGAGGGAGTGAAATAAGTATACTTTGAGAGTAATAATGAGTTATTTTGATCGATACAGTTCTTGATGAAAACGATTTAAAAAGTAAAAATAAATCTGGAATTTTTACACGTTTCAGCATCTTTTTTTCGCAATTTAACCCCCAAACGGGTAATTGATTTATTCTCCGGAAACAAAGTCAATCTTAGAAAAAATTTGGATCCTTTATATGGTAGAAGATTCATAATCCTATGATATTTCATTCGAGATCTAGATCGAAAATTATGCAAAATTTTAATTCAACGTTTAATTTTCTAAAAAATAATCCAAAGAATTTTTTTTATTTCGATGTGCAAAATTTCACCACTCATACTATCAGTGTACCAAATTTTGTGTGTCTAAGTTTTTACATCTTTACCCTACGTCTTCTTTCCCCTCTTCCTTTTATTGAATCCATTCCTTTTAATGCATACGTTTATTATATACTCTTCCTTTTATTGTATACATTATTTTTATTGCATACATTTAATGTATACTCTTTCTTTTATTGTATACGTTCCTTTTATTGCACACATTTATTGCATACTCTTCCTTTTATTGCATACATTATTTTAATTTCATGCATTTATTGTATACTCTTCCTTTTATTCTATACATTTCTGTCAAAAATACTGCATTGAGTTAGAGTAGCATTTTTAATAATTGGAGAAATATACAATTATAAATAACATTTATCTAAAAATACATTCGAGCTTACTTTTTATCTTTAAATAATTTTTTTTCAATCCTTTCCACAATTTTCTCAGATATTGTGGCCACATAACAGCAACTATAGATCCCTCTTCTCTGGACAGTTTAATTGATAGCAATAGTCAGCTGAAGCAACGATGCGAGGTGTAAAGTTTATATTGGAAGCTGGAGTATCGTATCGATTGAACACAGTGCATTCAGTCTCGTATTCTCGCATTCTCTATAAATGACACATATATATATCTATTATCATAATATTAACTAATGTTTTGATCTCCACTGTTTCTCTCATTCTCAATTCAGTCATATATAGAGGTAATTCACCAGTGCATTTACTGTTTTAGGGATGTTTATTTGAACTTAAATTAATTTTTCAAGTAATTAAATAAAGTGAATATAAGTAATTTTTCCCTTTTTATATAAATAAAAAAAACATATACGGGAATAGTAAAATAATTCAATATGTATTTTTAATGGAATATTATAAATGTTATAAAAGTTATCCTTTGTTTTTCTTCAAAACGAGGCTTCATTCACATTGTTATATTATTTTATGGTGTCTTATAATAAATAAGATAAAATTTGGGACTGCCTTTAGTGTTAGTATGTGCGCTTGGCAATTATGTAAAGATTAATTTTTATTTAATAATTTTATAGCAATGACGGTCCTATGGCAAAATTTCTGCTAGCGTATTTAGGTCATATGAAAATTGAACTTTATCTATACTCAAATAAACAGTTATACACTCAAAACTCTTAAAAACAGTGATTTTTTTGAAGTAATCAGTACCACACATTGCACAGACCGATTGTTTTTTACGTTAAGTACAAACGGATAGTAATTGAACACGGAACTCTATGAGGTAGACTAAGGTCTTTTAATTTAAGAAAACTATGTTCAAATTTTCAGCTTGAAACATATAACATGAAATATTCTACTAGAAAGAGCAAAGAAGTAAAAGAAGTAAAAGTCAATAAATGCAAGTTGAAATTAAACTGTGATGAACCAAATTCTTAGATCCAGATTCGACATAACTCACTTTGAATCATATCACCTAGCAAAGAGGAATCTCTCTTTTTGGTTGTGCCTGAGAAGAGCATTATATATGAAACTAAAAGATTTTTAACCTGCTTACACAAAATACTTAGAGAAATAAATATTGAGCAAGATGGATTGACTGACTATTCAATTAATGTTGCACTCAGAAGCAACTCGAGGATTATTTAAGACAGATATCTTAATTTTGAACTACGGTCTTGTAACAACAATTATACCTCAGCTACAGCAAGTTGAAAGAAGCAGATTTACTAGAACTATACAAAATCAGGACAATGAAGGCAATGAAAATGAGCAAGAATCTTATATGATTGCAAAATTTCTAATACTGAAGGTATTTTATGAGTTTCACGTTCACAAAAAACCTCAAACGTGCACTCGAATACTGGATGAATTCAATTTCAGTAAATATATTCTTTTGTTGTTGCTAATACCTCCTGATCGGCAAAAGTCAGATCGAAGCCCACGGAATTCATTAATACAAAGGGCTAAGTTGCACACCTGTCGTTAACCGTAGCTTTGAGCACCATACAGGGGACAGTACGATTTGGCTCGATTCCACTCCACTCTTGAGAGAAAATACCCTGGTGGTAGTCAGGGACCTCCCACCTCTCTTCCGCTTCCACCAACTTCATAAGAGGACTTGCAGCTCAACGGCTATTTTGAGTACCCCTATGCCACAAAGGCACTATACGCTTACAAACATGAATGCCTTTTCAGATATTCGAATCCAGCCCCCACGGCACAGCAGTCAGCGTCACTAACTGCCTTCCCGGATGGGCGGCCTAAAGGCACTCTTCTTTACGGTTTATAAGATGTCTTTTTTCAATTCCTCTATTATTAGTTCACAATCTTCCTATATACATATATCTTGTTTAAATTTTAATCGTTAATGAAATACTTTCTATTCATCCATTCAAGTTCAAATACATACTTTTAAACTTGTAGTGGAAGACACTTGATGTTAGTACAATTTTTTTCAAATAAAAGTTCATTAGTTAAACTTAATTAATGAATAAATAGTAACAAACAAAAATAATAGTCCAACACGATATACTAAATGGAAAATCACTCGTTGTGTCCTTGTAGTGCAATGAATAGCGTGTTGGACTTCTAATCCAAAGGTCGTGGGTTCGAATCCCACCTGGGATGGCCTAATTTCTGAAAATGTGATTTATGAGTGAATAAATAGTAACAAACAAAAATTATAGTTCAACACCATATATAGAAAGGAAAATCGCTTTCTATTTTGCCGCTTAATATTGTGATTTTGTCATAAGTATATACATATTTATATTAATTGCAAATATTTAATAAAAAGAGATTAAAATAAAATTTTCTTTGTTGTCCTAAGTAGGACTTGAATTTTTTTATGTTACTTGTATATTCTAAATTCAGATTGAAATTCAAAATTTTAGTGGAATAAATCAGATTAAATTAGAATATGAAAGATGATATTTAACACATTTTGCAGTTCAATTATTTCTTTAAGAAACATCTTGAGACGTCTACGCAATATTTAAGCCCTGCGCTCACTTTCGTAATTAGTTCAGCAAATTAGGTATTTTGAGGAAGGAAAATTATATATGGTTTGGTCCTCCGTAATTTAAGAATTTAACATCTTCTTGAAGGGAGAAATCTGAATCGATTCTCTAAATTTTGAAGCGAAAGTCTACTTTGGGCACACAGAACTCTTTCCCAAAACTCTTGCCTACAATTGAAAATTTGGGTTTCAAGTAAGTATAAGATATATTTGTGCGAGTCCTGTGAGAAGCGTTTTAAATATTTCTTTGAAGGCGTTGTGGCGCGTAGTTCCGTAGTCAATTTAGTTTCTCGAGGGAAATTTAAATACAATTTCCCACCAAGAATTTTTCTTTATCTATGTATACTAACATTTCAAAAATGGCGTAGATTTGTGTGTCTTCTGAATTATTTGGTAGAGTTAGTGTAACCCATTTTTAAAATTCCGAGTAAGCATTTTTTAATCAAGTGATTTAGTTATTTTTATGAATATAGTTTTAAAAAAAGGCAGACAAAACTATACATTGAAGATCGATTTGTAGAGATTACATTACATATTGAGAGAAACAATTGTATTAAATAAAAAAATAATTATTTGTATCTGTTTCCTATGGATTCAGTTTTTGTTAACAAAAATGAGATATAAAGTTAAATTCATTAACTTGTATAATTATTAATAATACCATTATAATACTGACATTTACTGACATATCATTATAATACATTTCCACTATCAAGCATTAGATATTTATTTATCATTTAAAAAAATCGCTACATAGATTGCTGTTATTTATTACAATAGGGTTTAAATGATTTATTGTATCGAATAAGTCTATCGAAATTACGAGACTCAAGTCTAACAACCATTTTAATCACCTCAGTATAGCTCTGGTGTAAGTACAATTCCTTCATCTATTTCGAAAGAGTCATAATAAATATAACCCCTCGAAATAATAAGACTGCAATCTAGTATTAACCTTAATAACATGAGTTGCTTTAGAGTTAGTACAAAGTCTAACCCACGCAAAGCGTATTAAGAACTCTCTAAAACAGTTTTATTTTATTAACTTAATTATTTCACAATACTCTCAGCTTTATAGATAAAACGAAATTAAGTTTCAGCTCCCAGTAAGCCAAAGAATAAAAGAAGTTAGACAGAAAATGGTAAAATTATACGAACTGCAGCTAAATTATTGACAAAGCTAGGCTTTAACCGAAATTTAAAGTAGCTGTGTTCTGAGTTAAATAAGTATACAAATACAATCTTGGCTAGCGATATTCTACTTTAAGGAGAAATGTAATTCAAAACATCAATCTCTCCGCAGTAATGAAGTTACATTCTTAAATAGAAAAATAAATTATCTTCAGACCCTTTTTGTACTTGCTTAAATCGCTATGATAAATTATTATGCTGTATTTAGAAGTAGAACTGAGATAGTACAGATTAAAATAATAATAATTACAAACGGAAATAATTAAAAATGTGACAGTATACCTCTCGCAGAGGCAGTTGAACTTGTAGACTCGAAAAAATAATTTAAAAAGTACTAAATTATCATAAACAAATAATATAAGAAAATTTTTAAGTCAATTCCTACTTAGGTCAAAGTTTTTTTATTTTTGATTTTAGGTACTTTTTATTAAGTAATTACGATTATTATGAATATGTATATACATATGACAGAAGCACAATATTGAGTGCCAAAATAGAAAACGGTTTTCCTTGCAATTTTCCATTTTCCCTTCTACACATATGGCGTTAGACTATTTTTTCTGTTACTATTTATTAATTAATTAAATTTAATTATTATAATAAAATAGTACCGCAACAAGGAATCATATTCTTAGAAATTAAGCAACCCCAGGTGAAATTCGAAACCACGATCTTCGGAATCGAAGTCCAACGCGCTACCCATTGCACCACAGGACACAACGAGCGATTTTCCTTTTTAAATATGGTGTTGGACTATTATTTTTTTGTTACTATTTATTCATTAATTATCAAAAATATTAATGAGTTAATATTTGAAAAAGCTGTATTAACATCAAGTGTCATCCACTACATGTTTTAAAATATGTATTTGATTAGTTAGTTAATTAGTGAATACTTAAGTCGCACTGTTCAGCTACACGAGGACTTTTGGCGACGGACCACGTAATTTTGAACCATGGACATAGTAACGTGGACGACACCTGAGCTGGCACCCTCTCTCCTAACTACCGCACCACACCAACGGGAGGACGATTGAGCTCTCGACAGATTTATCGTGCATCGCTGCCCTTCAAGGCGGGTCTTTAGTGGCACTGGGCTCGAACTCTTGACAAGGCCAGCCACCATCTGATACCCTGATCACTCGGCTACCGCGGCTAAAAATGTATTTGAACTTGAATGGATGAATAAAAAATGTGTTATTAATGTATGAAAATTTGAGCAAGATGATTATAGATATAAATGAATATATATAGGGAGAGTGTGAACTAATAGTAGGGGAATTGAAAAAAGCAATTAAATTAACACACACACACACACACACACACACACACACGTGTGTTTATGTATTTTAAATGATAATCGTAGTATTTTCTAATGTCTTCTTACAAACAGGCGGATATACTAGTTTTGTTTGTTTGTACTGGTAGGTAGGAATTTAAAATTTATTTACACACACAGCTGAGGTATGAAACATAATTGATTGTTCATTAAAGACACACTTGGAAGTAGCGCGTAGGTTATTGGTGGTTAACTTTATAATTCCGAACCACGATCAAGTGATGAGGAGCAAATGAGTTTGCACCCACTTTCTAAATTTCCCCTCCACTCCAAGGTGACGACTTTGTCGACAGATTTAATGAGCATTTAGTGACACCAGTGCTCAAACACACGATTCTACAGCAGTAATGCAGGAAATTAGCTTGTGATCATAATGATTTGCTATCACGGTCATATGCACACAAATACACACAAGCAAACGTATCATTTAACACGTATTCAGAATGTTTAGAATATTTTCTCACATATTATTGCCCAACTTGTAAATATTTCGTCGTATCATCCATCAATTTATGAATTATTTGCTATTTTTGGATTTTTTTATTGCCATTCAAATTTTATTACTTATATATTTGTTTATTTTCGGTAATTATTTATATTCCTGCTTAAATTTTATCTCTTTAGTGTTATTCGCATGCCTATATATAGAATTTGTTACACTTCTTTTGTGTACAGGACAAATCTTTGAAATATTTCTGGAAAATCAAGATTACTTAACCCGTTCAGGATCATGATCATATATGTGATCACGCACTTCTTCCTCCACGGCCCACGGTATCATATATGTGATTGAGCTTTCCTTGCTCGTAGGCCCATGATCACACCGGTGTGATCGGGGTTAGGAACGCTTTTTATTCATTTTTACAAGCACTTGATGTGTGTGGAGGTTAAAAACCAATTTTTTTAATAATGTTTCGTAAAACTTTGAACTTCAATATGTGCTTTCGGTTCCGTGTTTTTTAATTAGATCCGAGATATTTATAAATATAAACAATTGCACATGTTTATTTTTCGAGGGAATCGGACATTTAGAGGTTCGTGATCTATTCCTCTATGGAGTTCTGTTTATATTTTGAATAAGGCTTAATTTTCTAATATTTTCAAATTTCATATTTAAATGTATGGGATTTTTGTCAATTTTTTTGAAAGTGTACGTAATTTTTTTTAAAATTAAAATAAAAACATTTTCTTTAAAATTCGCAATTGTTTTTTTTAAATATGGCGAAAATTTTTCTGCTCCGTGTTCAAATATTATCAATGATTGTAAATTGTAAGTTTTAGCGTATTTGATTGCATTTAAAACTTTATATGCATTTTTAAAGGAATTTATATATATATATAGGCTTAGCAGGGAAATTCGACCGGTCCAGTGTGTGCGTATCCTCTCCGAACGTACGGGCCTGGGGAAGCGCTTCTTTCTCCTTCCCCTGGTCCTGAAGGGAATAGTTGTTAAGTGAAACAAATATATCAGAAAATGATGAAATATTTAATTGGGTAAAAAATGGAACTAATCAACAAAAAAAAAATATTACACTAAGTGCTTGCCATATTGCAATCAGGTACATTATATTAATTGTATCATTTTGCATTTTTCTACAAATGGAAATTTAGTTAATTTTGAACAATATTATGTTCTTCTTGTTTGAAGTAATGGCATCAGTAACCAAGTTGTACTGTATCTTCACAAAATCATTACTTTTATCATAAAACTATTGTCTATATGATTTATTTATTCACTGCTAAGGATTTAGGGGCATTAGAAATAAAATAGACAAACATAGAGAGAAAAGGAAATAATTTCGTAATATTTAAAATACATCTTTGCCATATATAATTATTTGAATATTAAGATCGATAATAAGTACAATTTGTTTGAGAGAAACTATAATATGTGATTCAAATTACTTTAGAACTGTTTCATATTAATCATAAAGGTAACAATGACAGTAATGCCTTTCTGAAAGGCTAACTTCAACCATTTTTTCTGAGTTTATTTAAAAAGGGCTTATATTTAAGATAAAAGGAATAAGGCATTAGAAATATGAATATACCCAGAGAACATTTCAAAACATTTCTAAAAATAGTAAAAGCTCGTACTGGTTAACATATCGATTATTATTAATGAATATTCCAAAATAATATACTCAAAATTGAGACTCAACTTTTGCGGAGTACTGAACAAAAGACATTTTTGTTTTCTTTCAGACTTTCTAGGTAGTTCTCATTTTATGATTTTCCAGACAAGGGAATTCTTGGAATTTAAAACAGAAAGGAAAAATCAACAAAAATTCTTTAAAGAAAGGCATATGAGATAAGAATTTCTAAGACTATAGCTCCGATTATACTTTTCTTGCTAAAGTTAAAGAAAGCCCAAGGGGGGAGTCTGTATTTTTTCTAACTTTCAACATTTTGTATGGAAGACTACATTTTTCATTATTATTGCATATTATAAATTGAAGTTTTTCAATTCATTCCTACTTTTTTAACTTAGGATGTTTGAATAATTAAAAGATGTCAAAGATATTATAGTAAAGAGCAGGATTAATTTAAAAATTTCGAAGCTAGGAGTATCACACACACAAAAGTTCTTTTACAGTAGAAGTAGAAATTTAAGGGAAATCAAATCAAGTTATTATTCGTAGAATAAAATGTGATGTAAATGTGTAAAATTACATAATTATTCATTTATTTCTGTGAAAGGAATATAGCTTACTTAATGCCGTTCTAAAGCAGCACAGCATAATATTGGTCCCTTTCAGAATGGCGAACCGTGAATGTGTGGTGGTTGAAAAGGTGTTGTTCACGACAACACCTTATTCAATGCATCTCTTGCATGATTTTCAAACCACACTATATGAAGATTTTAAGGTCTAATTTTGTTTAATGTGAGGCTTGTCTCATTATTCCGCGTGACAAATTTTAATAGCATTAGCACTCATACCCATGATGGAGTGCGTTACTCACAAACTCGTGATCTTATATAATTATAAAGGAATCACATAAGCCTCTATAAATTGACAGTTTTTTTCGAACTTGTACAAGGAATATTAATCTAAATTCATTCTGGATCTTAGATTTAAGATTGACCACTGTAGATCATCATAATAGCCTTAATCTAAGTTAAAATTGACAGTATAAATAGATCAATCTTTATTTACTAACATTTTGGAAGCATCTTAGGTATCACATTAGATACTACATAATCACTGTAGTTTTGTACAATCTTTTAAAAAAAATATCGCTATTGAATCTGACAGATTTTCGAGCAGAATATGCTCACTATAAATTTCTTCCGAAAAATTCAAAAGTAATATTTTAAGGAGTATAAACCATAATTTTATGAATAATAACCAAATAAAATCAAAAACTAAATTTGCATTACATATTAGAAGTTGAAATATAAGTCATTATTAAAGGCAATGGAAAAATAAATATCAAAATATTACGTTAAAAATTGGAAAATATTTTTTGTTCAGATTATAGCGTGAGTCATAAATTTCTTTAAAACAGTGAAAAAGAGAAAAAGCTTTTACAATTTTTTAACGTTAAGCAACATTTAAAATTTAAAACTACTGATATAATTTCTGTAACTATAGATATCCTACGAGGAACACTGAAAAAATAATAACTTTTTAGGGATATTTTTTAGGCTTCATAATTAACAATTATTTTCAAGCTAAAACTTGGAAACTAAAAGAAAAGATTTTAAAAGCTCCAAAAATAACATCTCAAATTTCTCTACAAAAAAAACAAGGCATCGTACTTAAAACTGTATCGTAATGCCCATTAATTAATAGAAATATGGAAATCTCCATTTAAGTTAATGTCTATTTTGTAAAAGAAAAAAGAGGGGTATCCATTATACTTTTTGATATTTTTACCCTTTTTGCTTTATTTTATGAAATTTTGAAAATACATATTAAATTAGAATAAGAAATAGTACGAATTATACCAGCACAAAGTAATCAGAAGTTCTGAATTGTAATCTGAATGAATTAATATCTATTTCTGGCATGAATTTATGAAATATTTGAGATTAGAAGATACCTACAGCAAGAGTAATATATGCTGTTTTTTTGCCTATCACAAATAAATTCATATTAATATATTTTTTGTTATACGGAAAAAACTCTTTTATATTAGTGAATATATTTTCATTCACTTTTGTTCAAACAACACGGAGAAGTTGTTCAAACAACTACAGTTAAAATCTTAAAACGTCGCAACAATAATCAAAAAGTCACAATAATAATGAAAACATCGCCACACTAATCAAAAAGTCACAATAATAATCAAAAAGTCACAAAAAATAAAAAAGTTACAATATTTAATTTATTGAAAGAACTACTAGGGCACATTTTATGAAAGTTCTCTGAAATGAGATACATATACATAAACGTTTCCATTTAGTTAATATTACCGAGTATATATAAAATCTTTACTTCTTTTCTAAAGTATATTACTATATACAAATATGTGTTGAAAAAAAATTCTCTGAAGTCTTAACATGGGGTGTGTGTTCTATCATCTAATTAATTTGAATAAAATAAATCTAGTTTTACGAAGTGACAAATCTGATTTGAAAAAAAAATTTTGCAATGTGAAAAAGTTAAAACCTTTTTTTGATCATAATGGTTAAAAGATTATGTGGATACAAAAGAGTATAATCAATTTAAATATGAAAGTAATAGTAGATATCTCAATTGACCTACAAGTACATAAATTTATAATATAAATATTTTTGCCTTTAAAACTATTTATACAAATGAAGATAAACGTTTTTATTATGTGATTAGATAGTATACCACAAAGGGATGAAACGGTATAACTAAGGTAGATTCTATTGTCACTAAACATCGAATAAATAGAATAAATCTCCCCAGCATGTATTTTTGTTACTTGTTTTACAACTGCTTTACACAGATTATAATTGTTTGAATATTTAGACATTGGTATTTAAGAAAAGTACGCTTATTTTTCACTAATAATTGAAGATAATTACTGTAAAAAATTGAAAGCTAAATAAGTTGATTATATTCCCAAAATTCCAATTTATTGTTTCAAGATGGTATGCTGAAAAAATATAGAAATCATTCACTTCCTTAGACAACCTGAAAAAAAAAACTATTACATTAGACTTACAACAAATTTAAATTAACGAAACAAGACTAATATTGCATGTGGTTTTGAAATAAACTTTGCCAAACTTGCAATGATATACATCTCCAGCAATAGTAAGTATAATATATTTTAATGCATTATGTGTTGTATTTGTTTTAGTTCTACTTACCATCAAACTAGAAAGTCATTTTCCCCTCATAAATTCAATGAAACGAATGAAAAAAATTATGAGGTCAAGATCAAGAGTTCTTTTAGATAGATATTAAATGTTGTAGTGTATGAATGGAAACATGGTATATATATATATATATATATATATATATATGCATTAAAATTTTATTTGATAGAAAAAAATATTACTAACTTTATAATGCAATTGCGTTTCTTTCCACGATTGTAACCGAAGACATGCATCATTATTCAATTTTATTATTATTTTTTTAAAAATCATTTACATTTAAAAAAAATTATTTATATGATATAGTTATAAAGAACATGAAAGTAAAGGTGGAACCAAATCGCTTGTTACATTTTAACACAGTAAATACTTTCGTAAGACAAAGGAACTGACGATGAGAAATGATTTAAAAGTACACCTGACTTTTTTTCCCCGGTAGATTCGTTCCGCAGAAAACCTGTAAAAAAGTGCTTGCGAGAGACGTATGGTAAATTTCTACAATTTTAAAAAATCGTGTAAGATGAAAATTCTCTAAATATTCCCCTCACCCCCCAAAAAAACATGCAGAAAAATTAATAATAAAACTCATGTTGGATATTTATAAAACAATTAATATTTATTACAAAAAAAAAAATTAAACCTAGTGTTCAGTGAAAATTTAGTCTATATAAGTACGCGTAAAATATAAAAATTAAAACTGAAATTAGGAATAAAACTTTCAGCTAACAACTGTTCATCGCTACTTGATAACAAGCGTACACGTTTATTACAAATAGGATAAAAAATATTGTCATCAGTAGATGTGTCAGATATGTCTGGTAAAACTATCAGTTTTGATTCAAATGAAGAATTTTGTTCGTTATTAACTGCCAATCTTTTTTTTTTTTTTGTTGTTGTTGGTGCAAAATCCATTCTTAGGGGCTGTTTTTTTCTTTTTGTATTCTCAAGCTGCTTATATAATACTTGATATCTTGCTACACAAAACTTATAATTGCGTTGAAATTTAATGCACACACTATGTAGAAATGTTGTTCCACACTTCTAGCCAATTTCTAGCCCTCGTGAATTAAACCAGCTGTTAATAGCTGAACTTCAAAATTGATTTCTTCGTTATTGACTTCTTTATTATCATAAACTGTCATAAATTCGATCAAATCGTCTTCATCCTAAGGGCACATATCCCCCAATTTTATTGAGATTCGTGCTAGAACAAAAAATCGTGTAAAAAATCGTTAAATTCGTGTAATGTGTTATTTAAAAATAGTGTAAAAAAGAGTTGGTGTTTTTTATTACACGAATAACGTAATTTATATTTCATTCATTTGAGCACATGTGTGGTTTCTATATATATCAAACATTAAAGTACATTTTATGCGTATTTACTTGAAGGAAATTATAGTACCGAAATGCATGAATACTATCATTTTGCATTTTAAATTGCTTATGAATGAATTTTACCCACGATAAAAGTTACTCTACATTAATTAATTTGTTATGGAAACGCTACTGTTTTAAATAAACGTCAAGTCTGATCAAACCGCGTGTTCAAATAGAGTAACATTTCATGTACCATAATTATATCTAATGCTTAAAGTATCATTTAATAAACATATTGTCAACAACAATATTTTCCTCGAAAATGCAGGATGACATTAATTAAATTAAAATAACGAATAACAAAACTAAGTGTTCTAGTCGCTAAATGAAAGGAAAGTGGCCTTGAATGTACTTAAAAATATAAAAAAAACAATTTTGTTTTCTTCCAGTAGTAATGCTGATTAATATTATGGAAACAAGGACGAGTACAATCGTTTACAATGTGTGTAATTACAATCAGAAATATGATTGGAAACTTTTGTAGACAATTGTAAATAAAATTACAATTCCAAATTCACTTTGATGGTTCTCTGAATACCACGGAATACCTTGAAAAGACGAAAAATAATTCCTGTATGCAATGCAATAGCATTAGATACGATCGTGAAAACTTCCAAAATACGGGTTAACTCAGCCAATCAAATCAAAGGAAATTCTCTCTATTCTATTCTTCTTTACCAGTCCAATTGTTCGCTCTCTCTGCATAATTACCACAGAACAAGAACTTTGATTAAACCAACCGTAACTTAAAGTAAAGAAATGCTTTTGTCATGTAAATTACTAAAAGATTTGAATATCAGCCTACCTGATTACAGCATTTTAGTCGCCGGTTAATTAAAAGGAAAACTTCTATTTCTGAATCAATATTCTTTCTTCTTGAAGTTCGTTTTTAAATGACAATATAATTTTTTTTTTCATCTCAGGGAGGAGGTTTAAAGTATATTTAAATTATCTCGTCAATATATTTTTAAATCCGAAAATATGTTGAGTTTATTTGAATCGCGAAAGGAACTTGATTGTTGTGACTTAAAATATAGATTTTTTTTATAAAAAAATTATATAATATACCATGAGAAATACCCTCCTATTAAAGTATTTTTTAAGTAATGAAGCCCTAAGATAAATTTGAAAATATACGTAAAATAACTTTTTAAATAAGAGAACATAGTTAAGAATCTAAAATTAGCGATATAAATATTTAACTTATTTATTCTGTATGAAATTTATCTCTTAAGAATAGAATTTTCAACAGAACTAATCCATTCTTTAAGCAGAATTCCTTTTTCAAATTGTAATATATAGTTTTTTCTACTTAGGTTTATTTCATAAACATCACACACACACACA
>BMAV01016339.1:397598-413897 GCA_019973955.1 Trichonephila inaurata madagascariensis
TTAAGAATAAATAGTAATTTTGAAGAACGAATTGCTTAAGGTATATAGTCAGATACATAAAAAGAATAACTAGTTCAGCGACCCGTTAATCCATGAAGTTTCATGTTGGGACTGTAAAAATTACAACTCGTTATACAAAATAAGAAAACAACCCCTAAAAAATAACTAATCTGTAGCACTTACTTCATTGCGTCATTTTTTAGTATCTAGCAGTGTGAAGAAGTTGCACTATGCGTACAAAGGTGCTTTAGTAATGTGAATATAAGCCAAATCATTTTTCCTCTTATCAAGCTCGTCAACTTTCTTTAGTCTTCCCTACATAATGAAAAGAAAATTTGATTATGTACTCATTCGCACATTATTTGGCATTGCTTAAAAACTGTAGAACTGAATAAGACAAAAAGCGTTATGCTCCGAACAAAAAAAACTATTACACACACACACACATACTTAACTTACTTAAAAGTAAAATTAATATAAATTTACCTACTTTAATTTTTTGTTAAAACATTCTTCAAAAATTAATTTTAGAAAAATAACTGACATTGGAGCAAAATTATAAGTTTCAGAAATCTATTATTACTCAGAATATAAGAGTTTAATTATCTGAAGCTGCACAGGGTCTAGTTAAGGGGAAAAATAATGATAAAACATGTCTAGCGAACTCTTCATTTTCGCAATTTCTTGCATATATAAAAGAAAGTTTTGTATTCATTACTAAATACTTCCCTGATGAATTAACATAATGCATCAATATTCAAAGAAAAACATTGTGAAGCTTAACTTTTGAAATTTATCTCAATACATTCTTTTGAGTTTGCTATTAATGAATAATAGAGAGAGCTTGCGGCTGATATCATATCATAACTTGTAAAATATGGTATAATACATATTCATTTGTTTCTTCTGCTGAATTATCAGAATAATTTCACACCTTGGCACATTTTATACGTAGTCTCTCACTATAAGATGAAAATATAAACCTCACAATTATAACAACATTTTAAAAAAAATTTAGGAATAACTTCTTTACAATACTCCTATATTTCCTGTATTTAATATTTTCTATATATGTATGTAGTATATTGTTATTATAGTATAGAAAAAATTACAAAAATATTCTGAATAATATTTTTATAATTTTAGCTTTTGTTTTATAATATTAATTTATAATTATTTTGTGTGTGTGGTAAAAAATAATTTTTATGCTTATTAATATTGCTACTTGTCGGAATTTACTTCAAAGCCTTGAATATGTATTTAGATTCTTGAATCTGCAATAACTGGTTTACTCTACTTTGAGTCAAGAGTGATCTAATCATTTTTTTTTCGAAAGCTTCTTTAAATATGCAACTCTTTATTTATTAATAATGGAATTGGAACTTCTACCCATAATTGTTGCACAGGATATAGTTCAGTATTATAAACAATCAGAAAGGAGGAAGGTTGGCGAATTATAAAACTAGTTAACCCTATCTTTTTTTTTGCGGTCCTCAGTCTGCAATGTTTATAAATAATGCAGCATTCATCTTTTTTTGTTTCTGAAATTTCAATTCTTTGTCATATATTTCGTATTCAAATTATTTTTGTGTTTCAAATAGAGTATATAAAAATTATTTATATATGCATGAAATGAATTTAATGTTTTTGATGTTTTAATTTTAACACTTGAAGATAATTTTTTTGTTTAGAAAAGAGACTAACTTTTCTTATTATATTTTAGTGTTTACTGAAATGTAGTAAAATTCATGCTATGGCAAAAATTATTTAAGAATAAAAAATACATTTTATAATTTTTTTTCATTTTTTATAAATATTTTATGCCTTTTGCAAAGGCATAAAATACACAGTGTTTATTTGCTATTGAATACTTTCGGAAACCTTAATGTTTCGTACGTCATAAACCGATTTTCTTAATATACTTTTCGAAAGAAAATGATTCCCGTAGAGAACAAATTATTATTTTTTTCTTTCTATCGCTATCATTATTTTTTTTTACACAGAGAGACAAAAAAAAATGTTATTAAAAACCTAGAGTTAATATCTTAGGTTAAAATTAAAATACAGGTCTTTTTAAATTTTTTGTTTTAATTAGATAATCTAGAGTATTAGAACACATTTAAGACCAAAAATAATCGCTTTGTTCATTGCTTATATAACCGTTTATCACATACGGAATCCTTAAAAATTTATTACTGACCAATTAAAGCCTTATTTATGCCCTACAATGTATAAAATCGAAATTCTATTTATTCTTAGAATATTAGGTCTGAAATAGAAAGTATAATTTATGCAGAGAAAAAATAGAATGATTTAAGCAGAAACTAGTCGCATGTTTAAATTTTATGCCTATATATAGGAGGAAAGTCAGCATATGATATTAACATTGGAGAAATTTCAAATGTGAATTAAGCATTTTTTAATTGGGTTTTATTCTCTTATATTATTTATGAAAACAATCTTAAAATATAAGATGAATGAAAACTTGTTACATATATCTTCGCTTTGTTAAAATTTACTTCTTTAAGTCTTACTGCGATTTCCTGTTCAAAAAATTTATTAACAACGATCTCCCCAAAATCTGGGAGCCCCGTTCCTTGGTAGACATACCCAAGCTGAGTTGCTCTGTTAACCTACTTAAACATTATGTATGTAAGAGTAAACACCAAATATTCGACATTTTGGAGCTGGCAACACCTTTTAAAAGATTAAAATTTAAAATACATATTGAGGATCTAATCCTAAATGAGAAGCTAACTATGTCAACAAACTTTTCAGAATACTTATTAAGATTACAGGCTATAGAAGCAATTAAAATATTCCATTGCATTTGATGTTATTTTAATTATTATCTCCAGAGTATTCTCACAAGAATTGATTGATGCGTCCTTTCAATTCATCAAGTCTTTTTCGTAATTTTGAACAATCAGTAGATAACTAGGGTTTAAATTTGAGCTAGAATCCCTTCACTCGCCAAACTTCCACACAACGCCAGTGAGACTTTGAGCCTCGACAGATTTAACGAGTACATTAGTTCTGGTCTTTTGTGGCATCAGGATTTGGACCCACGGCTGAATCGAAACAATTCCGGTCATAAATTCATCACCATGATCAATCGGCTACCGCAGCCTTAGTTATTATGAAACTGTTTTAAAAGATAATTATTGTGATTACATATATTTATCTTAATTAAAGGGCCGTTGGTAGTCTAGTGGTTAGAGCATCGGAATCCAGACCTTCCGGGCTGGATTCGATGCCACCAAATGCCCTTCCAGTATACATGGAGTACGTGCTCACTAAATCAATGGGACCGAAAGTCTTGTGGGCTGAATCACAAGTGCATGCGACTGGCGAATATTTACCTCCCCTTCAGTTCCATGCCTAAATTGTGGAGGTGGAAATTGGTGATGTCGCCATATATCGTCCTTTCGGGGAATTTCACCGAGCAAATTCGTACTGTCACCTGCATGGTGGCCAAAGCTAACGACAGGCGTACTTCTAGCCTCTTGCCACGATGAATTTCGTGGGCCTCAATCTGACTACGTCAGACAGGTGGCATTAGAAGCAACAACAACATATCTTAATTAAAACCCCTTCCAGGTTCATTTTATTTCTGGGTTATGGATAAAAATGTCATTTTTTGCTTATTATTAAACACACATATATTTTTAAACATGATAGAATCATTCACATACTAAATTTCCGAAACTTTAATGTAAAAAAATCTATTTAACACTAGAACGTCCGTCGGTGTCGATTGGACACCAGAGCCTGTTTAGTTTTTCTTTCCACATTTTTGTAGGAAATTTGAAAATTTTTCATGACTTTTAATAATTTTTCTTGGTGATTACACAGAGAAAGGTTTTGGTTCTATGTTAATTAGGAGAGATTTTACAACAAAATATATCCAGAACGTCCCCGCTGGTGACCTTCCGTAATTCATCTTATAAATAGCTGTCATTCAGCAAAAGATAGCTATTTATGTAGATAAACTTTGTAAAACAAACTTCCGGAAGTAATATTGCCCCTTTGTTTGACTTTGAATTTAATGTTATTGGGTTCACAACAGAAATGAGTGTCCGTTATACTAAAATCGTTGTGTCTAAGGGTTTTGCTACATAACATTTGCTTATCTGCTCATAAAAAAATTTTCATTTGATTTTCGAAACTTTTGCAGAGCAGACTCCCTGAAACGGAGACTTAAAGAAAAGGTCTAATCCCTGATGAAATTGCTAATTTCTTGCGAGAATTTTCTGAGAATGAATCGGATGATGGTGTGTGAGCTGTCTTGTTCTAACTTAGGATCCGGTGAAGACATAAGATTGAGTGAAAATGACTGCGAGTAATCTGAAGAAAGTGCAGATGTAATTGATAATATTCCAGTAAATCCTGATACATATGTCGCTAATAATAGAACAGAATGGATACCACATAACAGTAATGTTCCTGGCGGATTTGCTACTTGAAATGTTTTGCGACAAAGCAGTGGTTCAACAAGCTTCGCGAAACAGTGTCAGCTGACATTTTTATGATATAAAGGGTCATAATATATGATAATTACATGAAATAATATTAAAAACTCTTACACTAAGCCCTACTAAAAAGTAGTCCTGCTATTGCATAATTATTACGCTAATTTTATATATTTTATATCCCATATCACAGTGTCGAAACGACACCAGTGGACTTTTAAGGGTAATCGAAATCCCAAACGTTCTAGTGTTAAACAAATGAGTAATTTACCTGTAAAGTCGGCTTTTTGTATGGCAGAAATTACTAGATTTTGGAGTCAATTCTCCCTAATTATGAATATAAAGCTTAGATTACCTATCTGTCATCATGAATTACACATTTTATTTTCATCTTTTGCATTTACATAAATGATTATGAAATTATTAATCAAAATTTTATTGTATATGATTAATTCGAAAATGCGGCATTGTATCTAACCCAACAGCACAATCTGGACAGTATAATCTTATTTCTCTTCTTACACTCTTCCCTTTAGTGTCTCTCTTTGAGCAGCAAATAATACATTGTCGTGTGTTGGATTAGGGTGTATTACTGTTGGTGGAATGTAGTCAATAAAGTGTCTTTCAGACACGAGTGAGCGGGGTGCACAGCAGAAGGACATGTCCTCTTTTAGTAGAAAATTCCACCGAGTTGTACTTTTCAGCTATACGAAACTCTAAAAACCACATGTGAAATAATGCGGGAAAAACTGATTGCACAGTGTACATTTTCATAGTGCTGAGTCAGGATGGTACGTTTAGCGTGCCTGATCTCTGCTCAGGAAAAACTGGGATGGGGTTAAGGGCAAGGGAAACACAAAATACCATTATTATTATTTTTTTTTTTCCGCTCTCAACTTTTTACATTTCTGTTCAACTGTCTTTCAAAAAACAATCTGCTAATGTCAATTAGATCAAACTATACTAAAGACTTTTTGATCCTTAATTTTAAATATAATGATATATTTTACGTATACATTCAATGGAATATTAGAGTTGGAGTTGTTGTTTTTTTATGTGAAATATGTACTTCTCTCTTTTTTTTTTTTTTATCAAAATGTTATTCAGATTTTCAAAACAGTCAGATTATGTGGCTGACAATTTTTACAAATATCTTCGTTAAACCACAGCGACAAATTATTTTTGGAGAAGGTGTAATTATGTACAAGTTTTGGATTTTAGAAACATATGATTAAATGTTAAGCGTTTTTAAGCAGTTATATATGTCAAAATGTTAAAAGTGTTTTCTTTTTTCTGAAAAAATTGCGATTAATATTAATATGTTATATTTTAGTTTTAATTTTTTTACTAGTTAAAAGTCTAGTCAAAGGTCTAATTTATTTTGTCCTTAATGTGAACGAAGAATGAAGAAAGTTTAATGATAAAAATTTGGATTTACAAATTGTTTTGATTGTAGCTTTTGATTGCCTTTTCAATTTCTTTTTTAAGGAATTTTGTATCAGTTGATAAATCCTTGTATTGATCATACGCTAAAAGGATTTATGAATACATCATTGAAGCATATTCTTTGATTCACCTTAATTTTTATTATTATCGAAAGGGAGAAGCTTCCGCTTAAATGAATTTTTTCCCCTTTGAATCTGTTATGTAATGAAACGATACGAGGTTTCTTAATATATTTAGGATATAAAGATAATGCATATTATCGAAATCTGTCTAAAATTAACAAATTTGTAAGTGTTGTAGTGATCACATTAGTTTAAATAATAATGAATAGAACTCCAACAATCAAATCACAGCAAAAAGTTTGAAGTCTTTTGTACTTTATAGATTGATTCAAACTCGCATTTTTTATTTATGTAGCAGGGAAATGACGAAATTAGGAATTTCATCAAATCCCTAAGGGATGTGATCAATTGACGGGAGATGTTAAAAAACGTCTCTTCAAGGTCATTTCCCTGATGAAAGTAAGTGATTTTATCAAATTCCTAAACTGTTTCAGTGAAATGATGAAATGAACGAGTCAGGATTTGCATTAGCAAAATGGTGTCCTTGAGGAGGGGGGAAGAACGACTCCTTGTGCTTCCTAACCAAACAGGTAATACTATCAATCCCCTCTATTTTTTTTTTTTTTTTTTTGCTTTTTCTTTTTTAACCAACTACACAAGTATAACATCTGACTATGCTCAACAATACGTTAAGAAGAAAAAATAAATAAAATCAAATAAATGTATGAAATACGGTCTTTATACAGAAAAAAAAATGAATCATATATAATCTTTTAGTTTATTATAACATTAGAATATACATGTTTTGAATTAGGATTTTTTTTTTTTTGCAGAAAATTCAAGAAAATTATTGATTTGCAATGCAGCTTCGGAAGAAAAGGACTTATTAGCATAAAAAATATGAAAATGTTTAGAAAAAACAAATAAAACAACTGAAATATAATATTTCAAAGGTTTTGAATATTTTATGATTTTGCTATTGAAGGAATTTTACTAGCCCTTTAAAAGAGAAATGGATTTTGTATACTCTGAAAAACATAAAAAAACGGAATTAAGTTACAACTGTAATAAAATCAATATAGAATTTATATGTTAGTTGGATTATAGGAAATATATTACCATGCGAAAAAAGGACGTCTAGAAGTTGATATAAACAAAACTTTTATTCATCCCAACTTAAATGTATTCAGACATATTGACAAGTGAGTTTAAATATTCAAGACTACTTAATTTTGAAAAATAAGTTAATTTGAAAGATAAAAACATAATGTAATCTTATATTACTTTTGCTAGGTAACATTCCTATGATCTAACAATAAAAAAAAGAATGCAAGTCGTCTTTTTCAATAATGTATTCCATAAAAAAAATACCCGATTTTTACACACATCAGAGTGCCTATATAAAGAATTCAGACGTAATGAATTATGTATGAAACAAATTATGACGCTCCAGCCTTCGTCAAGAGAATCAAGTAAAAATATTTCTCCCTTTCTTTAGCATGCACACCATCAGCAAGAAACCAAGACCGGGATCGGTGACAGAAAGGAACGTAGAAAGTAAATAATGTTAACGCATTTATAAAACCGATTTCAAGGCTTACGTAAACCATGGAAGAAAGCGCTGCGCTAGATATTTTATTGCATTTATCAGCGTAAAGGAAAGATTTATTTTGTACTTGACCCAGAGAATGCCAACGATAGGGAAAAAGCGCCGATAAAGGCCTTCGAGATTTTGTGTTTTAATGTGTAAGACAATATATGTTTACTTCTATCCTTCATAATTAAAAGTTTGATGCTTTTATATATGTATGCTTTTTTATATAGGTATATAATGCTTTTACATTAAAAAATAAACCATGCGTACTTTTAAATGGTAAAAAGAAAACGATTTTATAATTCAGAACTATTTAAGAATTTACATGTATTGGGGAGGACTACCCCTTTCCACCTAACGGTGGACCAATCCTCGTTGTACAAATTATACAACTGTTCATACTCATTGCTCAAATTGTAAAACTGTAATTTACATATATTATGTAGTTCTAAGCAAAGCCGTCCCTTATATTATAATGGCGTTTCAATGGAAAATTGGCGAAACATTGGGGATACAGCCAAATTGGCATCATTTTTGGCGACTTGGTGACCATGCAGATGCTTCAGGAAATTACTCGAGAAATCTTTAACATTACGATCTGTGACGTAAGAGTACTTTTCGAGAAAGTGTTGGAAGGCAGGAGGGGGGGGGGGGCACGGCAATTTGTTCTTGGCGCTCCTCTTCAGTTAAATTCCATTTTTTGTGACCCCTTTTTATTACAGGCATGTTTCTTTTGTTCAAGAGAGTTCCCTTAAAAATGAGGCTTGAGGAAATCAGCTAGGAGGGATGTGCAAAAGAGGTTTAAAAGACAAAAATGCTCATGTCTAAGAAACATAAATACTGTCCTTTTTAACCCTTTATCTACAGCATTATGATTTACTGCAGTTTTTTTCATGCAATATTTTTTTTAATCACTACATTGAAAATTAAGGGATACACATGAACAAAATACTCAACTTTGGGAAATTTAATCCGTTAGAGATCATTAATTAAATAAATATATCCAACTGTAAAATTAATTATATACACTGTTCACTTAAAATAAATAGTCATATCGTTTTCTAAGGTCTTCATTAACATACAAAAAATATAAGACACTTTTGACATTAACTATTTTTTCGGAACAAAAATGATAATCTTCGCAATCCGCTGAAAACGTCGTCAGCAGAAATAGCAATTTCTGCTATAAAACTATTCGCCTTCCCCGCTAAAATACTTATCATAGAACCCGTGCTACCATATATCTTGGAAGAGTGGATTTCAAAGAATATTCCTGTTAAGTATCATCAGAGAATTCGTAAAAATGGATATTCTATGTAATTTTAAAGTGAGTGGTACTTATAAGTACTATCGGTAGATAAAGGGTTAAATCAAGAGGCAATAGCGAATATTTTTCAATACGATTAAACTCTTAATTCTTGGACTTAGATAACAATAACCTAAAAAAATGTATTGTCTTATAATTTCATGAAATACCCAGCGAAACAGTCTGGTAATAGCAAGTAGTTGTATACTTTTTATTGATAAAAAAATACAGAGGCTCCTGGGTACTAAGCAAATGATACAGAACATTAATCAGTTTTTCTATGAGATTTTTAAAAGATTTCTTTTAAGCTATGAACTTTAATTAAACTGATGAAATGAAACATTTGTATGAATACATAGCAATGTTACACTAATGATAAAATTTGAAGACCTTTTATAAAATGTAAAATAATACTCATTGATTCTTATTTTAGACGGATATATATTCATTTAAAGATATTACACGAGATTATAATATTCATGAGTTTGTTTGGACTGACTTCAAATATGTGTTTACGGTTCTATTTTTAGGTATAAAAATATTTGCTTTCTTTACAAAAGATATATTTTCTTCTATGCGTCAATATATTTTAAAGCACGATTTAAATTATGCATGCAATATGTTTTCTTGGAACTCACTCATTTTTCTTTTACAAAAGACAGAGAGTAGGCGTGAATCGAGTTTTCGCCTACTCTCTATTTCAAGGGATCAACTTGAAACTAAATATTGGTGAAAAGCATGTGTTTCGTAGAATATTAAGTTATTCAATTTATTAAACATAGCTTACAATGTTGCTTTCAATACATGTCTTTTCACAAAAGTTAAGATGTCTTCGCACAGTTAATTGAACATTTCAAAAGACTACCTTTCACTACGCCAACTAATACGATTGATAGTAGATTAAAATACCTTGAAATATTTCCGTAGTTCTCTCTAATAGATTATATAACCTATAAGTCACAATACATTCTATGTACTTATGACTATTCACTTTAAACTTTACGACATTCGCTTTTATGACTTGTGCTTACTCTTAATATAATTTGAAGTAAAATAAAAATTGAAGCATAAACTAGAAAGCACATATGATAAAAATTGAAGTCCATTCGTTAGCGAATCATAATACTGAGATTAATTTTGTACATACAGTTTTTCATTGTTATAGATTTTTAGGAAAAATATATATTACAAACTAATAAATAATAAAGTTATGTAAATAAAAAAAAAATTATTTTTACCGAAGTTTTAGAATAGCTGCTGTTATTAGAAATACAATCTTAAGAGTGATTGGCATTGAATGTCTCTTTATTTCAAATAATTATTGTCAATTATTTTTGTTAATTTTAGACAGGCAAATAGTCATTTTTAATAAATATATTAGAAACTAGTGTTAAAATAAAGTACGTGTTAACAAGTGCTCTTACACATGTAACAAATGAATGGAGATAATTTGATAAGATATATTTATATTATTTCGGGATCATACTTATTTTGTTTTTATATAAAAATGAAATAAAAATTCCATTTACTCAGTTTTTAAGGCTTTTTTTTGTATTAAAAACGAGTTTTTAATATTGTTTTCCTTCATTATCTGGAGACGTCTCATATAATAAGTAGTAAACCAATTAAATATACTCATTGCCATAAAAATTTGCTCACCAAGAAGTGGTGAAAATGAAACGAAATTTTACATATGTAAGTACTATTTTGATATAAGTAAGCGATTAGAAAATCAAAGAAAAATAATCATTTATTGCACAAAAAAGTACAAATGAATGAAGGTTTTAGTACACTGTTGAGCCCCCTCTATCACGAATGTTCGATGCGATAGGAGGGGCATTGAGGCATACAAGTTCCGTATGGTGTCCGGAGACATCTCATTCCACGGTTGCTGTGAACTCACCTCTAGTACGACCAAACTCATAAGCTGTCAGATTCTGTCCCAAATTAACCAAGATATTCTCGATTGGTGACAAATCTAGTGATCGAGAAGGCCACAGAAAGGTGGTAATGTGGTGGAGGTAACCTTGTGACATCCTTTCTGTGTGTGGTTGAGCATTGTCTTGTTGAAAAGTGGCTCCTGGGAGCCCTGCCGTGATTGGCAACACATGCGGCTCAAGGATGTCATGGATGTACCGCTGGACTGTCATTTTGCCATGGATCAACATTAGAGGTGACCGTGTATCGTAAGCAGTGGCACCCCATGCCTTCACACCAGTTGTGAGACCGGTGTGTCACTCTAAAGAGAAGGCAGGATTGAGGCGTTCACCACAGGGCCTCCACACACGACTTCGATTGTCATTACTAATGATATTGAATCTAGATTCGCAGCTGAAAACGACCTGGTTCCATTCCGTTGTAGTCCAATCCCGTCATGCGTAACACCACTCCAAACGGAGGTGTCGTTGGTGGGTGTTATTGGCAGCACGCGTGATGGGCACCAAGATATCAGATGTCCTTCAGCCAGGCGCCTTCCGATGGTTCGGGAAGACACAGGAGCGTGTAGTGAAGGAGCTACCTGTGTCTGGACAGCGGCCAATGAGGCAATTGGTTCTATGCGTGCTGTCGTATGATGTCAAAGTTTTCTGGGCAAGTCTATCGAGGGCGTCATGAGATTGGTCGCTGTGTAAATGAGGTCTCTTTTGTCCACTGGCCCCAACACCTCCTCACAATCAAATCAGAACGGCCTACTTGACGAGCTACTTGCAAAGCTGATCATCCAGCTTCCATAATACCGATGATTCTTCCCCTCTTGAACTCTGACAGCTGCTCATACTGTCTTCGATGGCAGTGTAAGGACATCTCTACCTCAGCGCTTCTTTTGCAAAAGATTAAGTACACTCAACTTACTTGTTTCATACTCCAAGAGAACGAAATTCAATGCCCTTTAGTGGCATTACGCAATCAGGCTGCATTTCTAATCATTTGCATATCTACCCGACATATACCTTCCTGCCAAGTTTCGTTAAGATCCCACAATTATTTCTTGTTGCGCAAATTTTTATGGCAATGAGTGTATTTAAATGAGTGGTTGTACTTTCAGGTAAAAAATTTACATATTCAATTTGTAAGTGATATTTACTTATTTTCTGCTTTATTGATAAAAGGAAATGGATATCTTGAACTTAATTTAATATTTTCAGATTCTTATTCTTCAAAATTCAAAATTGTTTTCCCTATTCAATAAGAACTAACCGTGTGGTCCTGGTACCCTAGTGGTTATGGTCAAGTACCCATGGACAGATTGTTTCGGGTTCGAGTCCTGGTGCCACTGAAAACCTTTCGTACAGAGAGGGCCGATTCACGTTGAATCTGTTGCGGCTCAATGTCTTTCAATCGGTGTGTTGTAGTAATTAGGAGAAAAAGATACCTGCTCAAGTGTCGTCCTCGTCATTTGACTGATACTCAAACTTACGAGGTTCATCGCCAATGGCTCTTGTATTATTTTATAGTGCCATGTTAATATAACTCTCACACACTCATGAACTGTCCGTGTACGATTAGATGTGTCCAGGACATGTGTTATTTAAGTCTAAAGCTTCATGAGTTGAAATCTGATTCGACTTTTTAGACTGTCCTGATGTAATGAAGGATTATAAGGCAATTTTTAATAAATAAGCTGAACATGAATACTATCTTATTGTGCCAAAATATTGAATTTCGAAGGCTTGAAATTAATTTATTTCCAACATCTTACTACAGTTTGTGCAATAAAAACCGTTCATAAACATTTTCTTCTAACCAATGCATTTACTGTTTATTATTTTAATGTTTTTTGACTACACATACTACTATGATCAAAGAGTATCTAGAATACTTCCTTAAGAGGAGTCAATATCCTAAAAATCTTCAAAAAATCGATTTAACAGATCGATTAAAAATCGATTCAGCGACATAACAATTTTCCAATTTAAGCATTAGAAGTATGTCAATATGACTTTAAAAAAAATAATCAGCTGACGTACCACGCCCGCTTTGACAGATAAAATTGTAAACATTGACCTTTTAAACCTGGGAAGCAGTTGCGATGCTTCTACCTTTTTTATTTATTCATACGCAATTAACTGTCTAATAATTGTAAGTCAAACTGTTAGATTTGTTTATATACTTTTGGAGCGAGATTTGCACTTTTTTTTGAGAATTTTGTGCTTTGAAATTTAGTTTTAAATCATTTCAAATTGCACACTATTTTAGATTTATTATTACTAGTTATCTCAAGCTGCCAAGGTTTTGTAAATTGTTGAAAAAACGTAGAGGTACGTTTTTTGTAGGTAGAACTAATGCTACAGAATTCCTGATTCAAATAAGTTGATTCATGGGAACTCTTCAGCTGATCCTGATTCAAAGAAGTAATGTGCAAAAGGAACAAAAGTTTCCAATTTGAATAAGAATTTTACTTTTGAAAAAAAAAAACATTTTAACGTTATTAATCCCATAATGAATTTATGTATATTCAAATTTGTTTTTAAAAATTAAGTGCACTCGAAAATGTTATACACTGTCTAAGCTTCCCACATCTTAAAATAACAATTCAGGATAGGTTGTTACATCTGTCTTTAAGTGCTGTGTTTGTACATATCGTATAGAATTCTCTTCAAATTTCCATGGAAGGATATAAATACTACAGTTATCACTCTGTTTGTATATGCCCTGCGTTCCATTGGAAGGGAAGCAAAAGCTGGGTGAATGTCTGGTGGCATAATGAATCTTCCTGAAACACACCTACGAGATCTTATCCTTACGCTGAGAATGCTTATGCTTTTAAATGTTGCAGAACTTGTTTCTAAGTACTCTTGTTTAAAATTCCATGAAGGAAGCTATTTGCGGAAATGAAAATAATAAAATATTCCAGTTGCTTGTAGATGGAACATTGCAGAAACATGGTTATACGTCTCTGAATGTTGCACTTACTGTGGCTAGCATAGATGCTGGTAATATATAGCATAATATGTATAATATAAGCATATATAATGTAAGCATAGATGTGTTAAAATAATAATAAAGGGAATTTCGTATCATCTAGATGATCAATAGAGAATGATTTTCATTATCTTTGCATAGTAAGGCAAAAACAAGGATTAGTAAATAGTGCAGGATTTTTTTAACGTGGTAAGATTTTTTTTTTTTTTTTTTTTTTTTATGAAAATTTCTGTGTTCTAAAAATTATTTGTGGTCTTTTATGTAAATCTGCTGCATGCACGGATATATACTTGTATAAATTGAAGGTAATTTTTTCAAATATTTCTAAGGCATTTAGTTAGAAAACAGATGTAACGAAAAATGACAATTTTTATTAAATTATACTCTAAAAAATCTTCTTTAAAAATTAATTTTTAAAATTTCACTTTAGTATATTGATAAGTGTTTATTTAATGTAGAGACAAGTTCTTAAGCCTTAGATTTTAATAGTTTCTTTGTAAAATAAAGATACTTTAAATGCAATGTTCATTGTCGTTGCAAGAAGCTTGTTAAATACATAAAAATAAGGAAATTTCATATTTTTTAAAAAAAAAAAGTCTTTTTGTGGCTTTTTTAGAAATCACTTGTCTAATATATAAACTTTAAATATAAATAATGTCTACTTAATATAAAAATAATGTTTTGAGTCTTTTTGTTTAATAGCTTCTAGAAAATAGTACATAAAGTTTGCTCAATTTAGCATTGTCGTTATAGGGGGTACCGACTCCCCAAAATACATACGAGGGTTATCTAAAAAGTATACGACCTTGAAATTTCCCTCGCACAGTAATAATTCTAGGCTGGTGCCACTTTTTACAGTGAAAGGTGACGGCTTAATGCACATGCTTGAACTTTATTTTCTGCGTTCAAATGCCAGTCACAACCTGCCATCCATCGAGTGAAGTGTTGTTACAACTATTCATCGGACTTTTTATGTCTCTCAAGAGATAAATGAATGAGTTGAGCTAAGATATTGCATCGAAAACTCGTTAAAAACTCGGTGATTCTTAAGGCAAAACAATTCACAAAATTTGGCAGATATTTGGAGAAATGCCATAAATGTAACACAAATGAAAGACTTGTTGAACCGATTAAAAAAATGGCTGCACATATCAGTGGAAAGTGATCAATGTTCTGGGAGTTCACAAGCCGTTTACAATACAGCTATTGTTGAGAAGGCAACAAATCTGGCAAAAGTAGACCATTGTTGACCAGATTTCGATGAGATTGGGATCAGTAAAAATTGCACGCGTGCAATTTTACGGGATAATATGAACATGCGCAAATTGATTGCGAGATTTGTACCCAAGCTACTATTATCAGAACAGAAAATAATCCGTGTTCTTGGCGAAATATGAAGTTATAGTGATTCCTCAGCCTTCCTACTCTCAAAGCATGGATCTTTGAGATTTCTGATTGTTTCCGAAATTGATGATGCTATTCAAATGATCCTGTTTTGAGATTCAGATAAGATAATGGAGAACACCACGACGAAGAGAAAACATTCCGAAAGAAGCCTTCTAGAAATATTTTTGGCCGGGGAAGGATCTATGCGCTGAATTTTCAATTTGCTGGTTTTCTAGCAAAATGTAATTAAACGAAGAACATGAATTACATTTTATTTTTACATACACATTTGAAATGTTACGCAAAGCTTTGAAAGAAGACTGTCAAAAACAACAATATTTGATGAGCATTCAAACACCAAGGTAAAATTAATTGTTTTCTCTATTTGTCCTGGTATAGAACTTCTTTAAATTCTTACAATTGACAAGATGGTCAATAAAGATTATAACTCTAAGTGTTTTGCTCTCTTTGTATGAAAGAGTTCTTCGAAAAACGACCTGAATTGTTGTTACGCAACTCATGAGTTTTGCATCACGATAATGTGCCTCCTCAAAGTACCATTATTACTCGCCATTTTTGGCAATGGATAGTAGAAATGTGGACAAACAAGCTCCTTGTTCATCTTATTTCGCACCGTGGGACATTGTCTTAATTTTATGGTAGGAACTGTGTCTTCGTGGTTACCATTTTGAGTTTATACATACAGTATAAAAGGAAATTTTAACAACCTGAAGGGGTGTCATTAAAATAACTGTAAGGTATTGCTTAACCCGCGGTCACTCGCGCCTGTTTTTGCTACCTTCGTTACTCGCGGGGTGTAGAGAACACCCCAAACTTTTAACTCGTGTATTTAATTATAAAAATAAAAATTAAGTCATTATGATACATATTTATAAAGTACAAGATGTGTTTTGTATTATACAAATAAAATTATTTAATTTATTGTACACAAATGAGACTAACACATTAATTTAAACTAAACATACAAAATTTTCATTTTAAAACACATAATTTTATATTTTTTCATAAACCAGTAAAACGTATATGCCAGTAATAAATATACTTCATAATTAATGAGATAATGATAGTAGAAAGTAGAAAAATAATATTTTA
>BMAV01016339.1:413997-505106 GCA_019973955.1 Trichonephila inaurata madagascariensis
TACAAGATGTGTTTTGTATTATACAAATAAAATTATTTAATTTATTGCACACAAATGAGACTAACATTAATTTAAACTAAACATACAAAATTTTCATTTTAAAACACATAATTTTATATTTTTTCATAAACCAGTAAAACGTATATGCCAGTAATAAATATACTTTATAATTAATGAGATAATGATAGTAGAAAGTAGAAAAATAATATTTTAATCATTTTCCAAACTTTCAGAGCAGACTATACAAATGCTCAACTTCTCGTGGGAGTTCTCAGCCCTCCAGATAAACTTTTCAAGGTCATTATATTCCAATCGTTCCTTAAAGAGGGATTGCATCACGCCTGAAGGTTCAATGACCTAAAATGTGCAGCTACGGAAAAAATCGTGGTTCTGCACATTCTTTTTAGAAATCTGGGAGGATTTTCTTGTTGCTGGGGTGTACAGAACACCCCGCGCGAGTGATCACGCGGGTTAAGAATAGAAAAAAAAAACATTGGAAGAAGTGCATTGAAGTCGAAGGAGATTACTTTGAAGATGTAATAAAATTTGTCCATAAATTCCTCACAAATTGACAGGGATAATAAGCCTTTAAGGTGACTTCCTACCTTGAAAATGTCGTTTTTCGTTTACATAAGGCATTTTTTTTATTTAAAAATCTTATACTTTTAACATTTTTCTTTTTCCAAAACAGTTTTTCTTTTTTCTTTACGCGAAATAGAAATAAAGTTGTAGTGATTTTAAAAAGCATTACTCTCAGAAAAGGACAGTAAGATAAATTTTTAAATGAGTTTTTCTCAAAATTATGTTTTAGAAAGAAACTTTTTTACAAGATACATGATATCTTAAGAACCAAAACAGAGATAACGTTTTGAAATTTTCTGGGAATGTTTATTATACTATTTTTCATAAAGTGGACCATAAGCTTTGTTGTAGGTTAAATATTTTTTCATTTAGGGTAGTATAAAAAAAATATCAAAATTTTTTATATTAATATGTATAATTGCCTGTAATTTTTTGTATTTTAATATTTCTCTTAGATTTTGATTCATTTTGAAGAGCACCATAATTTATATGTTGTGTATAAAGAAAAGTAAGATAATTTGTATTAGAAATTTTTATACAGTGTTACACGTTTTAGTAAAAGTTTTGTAAAATTTCCTTGAAAACAACCAATTTTTCTAAAAGTGTACAATATTTATTTAAAATTTTTTATGTATTTACATATTTTTTTTTTATTTTTCTTCCTAAAAACACTCAATTTGTCTCAAAAATTTGTTTTTATAAAAAAAATTGAGTCCGACGGTAGGCAGTCACCTTAAGATTCAATGAAGAAATCAATTAAAATCTTTTGATAAGTTCTTACTCATATTGAAACATAACTTAAATATAACCATTTAATTTTTCAGGAATTGTTAAAGTACTTTAAAACACAGCAGGAATTTTTCTATGCATTCAGAATTCTAAGCAAATCTGAAGATTTCATAGAATGTACTTCTCTTTCGAGTGCTATTAAGAAAATTTGGTATTATAACTTGAAAACACATTTTCATTCAATAACATTGTATGAATATACATATTCAGCTATTTAATATAGCTTTTGTAGCGTGTTATTAAAATTAGATATGATCAAAAATCAGAATAGAAAATTTAGCAATTACAGTGGTAGTAATATCTTTCGTTATGAATGCTATTAGATAATAGTTTATTCAAACAGCCAGTACAGCTTGTGATGCGAAAAATATTGGATGGGTAATTAATCGATTTTCTCTGAAAACATTTAATTAATTGCACTTTCTACGCTACTAAATTGGTGAAATAAATTACTGAGCGGAAACACGATAATATCACTTATTTCGCTGAATAAATGAATGCATGAAATCCTTTATGAGTTTAGGAGCATGCTTAGGAGCATACTACGCAGCAAGTATTTGATATTGGTGAGTTGCTTCATTAGCAATGATTTAACATGTATACTTTGTGTGTTGTTTAAATATATCTTATAACAGTTACCAGTATTGCTGAGTTAAATTAAAAAAAGTCACATTTACCTTTGAATATATTTATAAGAATATATTTCCATTAATAATTTGTGTGTTGAATAGTAAGCTATTCAAATGCTGGTAAAAACAATTTGAAGCAATTTTACTGTAAGATCCGTCGTATAACGTGCCCTTTTAACACTAATAATAAGATCGAAATTTACGGGTGCGCGTTATACAATGCGTATAAATAAGCGACTTCTACATAGTTCGGGATGTTGTTTATTTATTAACTTGAATTATAGTTCTAGAAGCTTGCTATTTTTTCAAAAGCTTGCGATAATACCTCAAATAAATGACTTCAAAACACAAGAACATTGCACACATACATTTCAAATTCCTTGGTAACAAGTAATGTAAGAAATTAGTTTTTAAGTCAGTTCCTACTTAGATCAACAACGAAAAACTTTATTTTAGCTGCTTTTTATTAAATAGTTACAATTAATATAAACATGTATATACATAGCACAGAATCACAACATTAAGTGGTAATTAGTTTTTTTAATTACCATTAAAGTATCGTAATGTCCTTTTAATTTCAGTCCAACTGAATGCTTTAACACGTGAGAAAAAAACCTTTTCAAGTTTTGACACAAGTCTCCAAATTGGTCACTAAGTCGCCAACGTGGCTTTATTTGTAATTCTTTAAATAATTAGTTTTAATCAATTTTTATTAATTATAATTAAATTATTGTATTGTCATCCAAAATGATCCTGTATATAAAATTTCAGCTTAATTCAGCGCTTTAAAATGTATTTTATTAACGATTGAAAATTCCACCATGATAAATATATAAATATACAAATATATAAATAAATAAATATATAGACAGTGCGAGCTAATAGTAGGAATTGAAAAGAGAAGGTGTGCGTAAAACGGCGAATATACCCAAAAACTCAAAATTGCTGCTTGGAAATATAGATGTGCGTTATACGCTGGATTTTACGGTAAATCTGAAAATAATTCAAATAAGTGCAAAAATTGCTTCAGGAATACATGCTTACAAGTCATGAATTAAAACGCATCAAAATATCCAACATTTTTTTGTAGCTTTAAAAAAATGTAGCAAAACATTTTATGCTTATTAATTTTAATTTATCAACGAAAATTTTTTATTTTAGTTATTTTAATTTTCGTTAAGAATTATAAAAAAATAACAAAAAAACGAAATATAAATTAAATTTAATTCTTATTCTATCACGGGATGTTTAGTATTGCTTTAACGCTGAAAAACTAACAAAATTACTCCTGCATTTCTAAACTGTCCCTGACATTTTAAACGCAAAAATTCAATGCAATTAAATTATTAGAGTTAAAAGCCCTTAAACTTTTGCCCCGTTTAAAACGCACTTCTTAAAGTAATAAATTGCATTTTTAAGTTCACTGTGAGATTATCATAGATACTATCAAGAAACAACCCAATTGATAGAAATCAAACTTCAGATTTTATCTTCTTTTGCTTTGAGCGTGAAATCAAAGAAAACCGAAATCAGTTACAAAATAAAAGTACTTTATCGTCTTTCCACAGAAGAAAAATTTTCCCACATTCTTAAGTTTAAACCTAAGCCAATGGGTTTGAAAGTTTTATCTCTTTTATTTTCTTCTCTTATTGCCGAAAAAAAGGTTTATATATAAAATATATTTTATGGCTAAAAAATGTCGGATTTTACAATGATTGATAACCGGGTAATCAGCGCATGCATAAAATCGTTATAATATACATTATTCAGACCCCAGCGCCTATGTTGCTATGACAACGAATCGTTAGAGATTGAGAGAACAAGAGGAGTTATCCTAACTTTTCAAAATGGATCTATTATGTATTTTTTATGTGTTTCCTTCTTTATTTTTCTTTATTTATAGCATAAGAGAAGTGAACGACAAAGGTTATTTCCACAAATCGTCAAAGTTTTATTTTTCTTTCTACGTGTATTGTATTGCTTTCCTTACAATGTTTGGAGAGCAGGGGAAAAAAAAAAAAGAAAGCACTGGGAAAGGGGATTTCAAAGTGTCGGATGCTGAGGTTAAACATTTTATTGATTGTTAAGTAATACTCAAGCATCCTCACATATTGGGAAACTTACCTTTTTCTGGTTTTATGCTCTTGATAACTTTGTCATGTTACTCCCATCTTCTTGACTTCAAATCAGTTGGAGTGTGTGTGATTTGTTTTAAAAGTAAAGTGTTATGTACTTAAAAGGAATTGGGATTATCAAACTATCTCCTTTTTTTTATTTTAAAGATTAAATTTGCTTCTGAAATTTACTAAGAGGACTTCATTTACAAATATTTCAAAAAATTAAACGCTTTTGTTAAAGGAGTGTTTTTATGTACGAGTATTTTTGAATTTATTTTTGGTAATGTTTTATAAGCTAAAATAATCTGTTTTTACTGATTTGAAATGTAAGTTAAATGTTTTTCATAAAATGAAATATTCAAAAGTCTTGGACAAATACTCATTTTTTATATCTGCTTAAGGTATCCGACTATATTAAAAAGTGAATTTAGCTAAAAAAGACAAAAATGTCTTGATTTAATTTTATAAGCCACTTTGTTAAGTTTATAAATATACCAGGCTTTTTATAATTTCTGTTAACTAGTACAAAATGTACAACTTTCTTAGTTAGAGTGGATACCACTTCCAATATGCAGTTACCGACATTAAAACTCCTTTTACGTAAAAGGGTTTTTTTCCCAGGAAAATTTGAAACGGGGACAGGAGTTGCTGAAAAAGTTATGAAAATAATTAACAGAAATATTTTGTGAATGTGTTGTGCAATATTAAAATGGCTTCCGCCTATTTTATTTTTAAATTACTATTTTATTAAAAATAATTACAAGCACTTATATAAATGTAACATATATTTTTAATCGATTTCATATAATATCTAAGAAAAAGTGTACAACTTTATATAAAAACCTCTTATCATGTAGTTAATTTCAAAAGTAAATAATAATGTAACACATGAAAAAGTTGAAAAGTTTGAAATTTGTTCATAAACTTTTTCTTAAAATGGGCCGTGTTTTCGTAATTTTTTTATAAATTTTCACAATTTTTTTCCCATTTTGATAACAAAAAAAATTCCTTTACAACTTTAGCGCTTTTTAGTTGTATAATTATTTTAATCAATCTGTAAAGCTTATAAAAAATTCCTCTCATATAACATTTTTTAAAATATATATATATATATATATATATATATAGTAGTTGGATACATCACAGAGTACTTGACAAATGAAAATGAACATGTTTCGTTGACTGAAATTGAAGTTTCATTCTTTACTCTGAATTTTATTTAATTACGCATGCATTTATGAAATTATAAGGAAATGTTAATATAATGAATTTTTTTATATTTTCATTAACTGCTTTTCATGATTTTGTTTTCTTAGCGTACTATTTTATTTCATTTGTAACTGAACAATGAATTATTGTTTAATCTATCATTCACTGCAAATTAAAGAATAATCACAGGAATTAGAAAATACAGAAAATTATACAGAAAATTTGTTATAAGTTGCTTGTTAGATGAAATTTCATTTCCCGTTATATAGTTAATTCTTTCTGTTTTTTGTTAACTCAATATTTTTCGCCTTAATAAATAACAATTTATTTAAGTTCTAGTGTTACATTGTTACCAAGCTGAGAAACTAACAGATTTTTTAGAGTTAGTAAAACATTTATCCTGAATATAATAATTCAGACTTAACATCATATTTTATACTTGTATATTTCTTTCTCTCTCTCTTTGTATATGCATATATAAACACACAAGGACAGAGAGAGACAGAATGACAAAGAGAGAGAGAGAAAGAAGTCTGTTTTACAGGATTATATTACAAAGACCAACCTCAATTAATATTTTAATACCATTTTATTTTGGAAAACTAATTTTTAAAAAATATAACAACTTTGGTTTAAAATCAATATAATAAAACTAATAACGACAGCATTTTATATTTTTCTACGATCTTATATCTTGGAATTTCGACTTCGTAAAATTCTAGTTTTTAGAGCTTGATATTGCGCAATAAAAGTTAAACTTAAAGGAAATTAATTAAAGAGATAGAGAAAAAAAAGCCTATAAAGAAACCTAACCAAAACCTCCTACAAAAAAAACAGCTCTATAATTCTAACAATTAAATTATTGAATCATTTATCACTCTAATGACCTAAGAATATAATTTCTCTCTAACGTTCATTTAAGGTATCCGACTACGTTCGGAACTGTGATTTTTAAAAAACGCATAAATCGATAATTTTGATCATATTTAGTGTCACTTAAATTAGAATACATGTATAAAACTGTTTTATAAGGACATTTTGACAAAAAAATTATTTAAATACAATATTTCGGCAAAAAATTAACTTTGAATAACCTTTTTTCAAAATGTTCTTCTTTTGTGAAAAGTGCTTCTATTATAATAATATATTGCCTGTATATAGCTCAGACATCTGTACAGAAACTCAACTTATGATTTTTGAAAAATTCACATTATTTTCAGAGTTACAACCCATTGAAATAATTATCAGCGTTTTTTTCATAAAACTTCTTCCCTCTGTTGTCGTAGAACATGGATAAGCCCACTTCTAAATTATATACTTCAAAAATTCTAGTTGAGCCTCTGTACAGAGGTCCGAGCTATATACAGACAAAATATTATTATAATAGAAGCATTTTTCACATAAAAAGAATACTTTGAAAATGGGTCATTCTATGTTAATTTTTTGTCAAAATATTGTACTTAAATAATTTTTTATTGTAATACTTTTCTTAAGATAACTTTATATACATTTTCTAATCTAAGTGAGACTAAATATCATAAATATTATCCATTTATACGCCTTTGCAAAATCACGGTTCCGAACGGAGTCGGATACTTTAAATTAAATGTGGTAACATTTAAGCCCATTACCTTTGTACAAAGTTCAGCTCAATAAAGACAAGTTATTGAACACCTTTCTAAACTCTCAACATGACCTCAGTGGGCAAACTTCAGATTTACTAACATCATCATTAAGGAACTAATCTCTGCAACACAACGACCTACTCAACACAGGTCAATGACACTTAGCTAAAGAGATTCATCCCTTAAGATTCATCCTCGAAAGCCATCCTCAATTTATGTCTTCTAACACGTGCGTTCATTATGGGGCACCGCTTCATTTCTCTTGACCATGTCGTGCACTTCCCCAAAATGGCATTTTAATGCTTTCCGTAGGGATCCAGCATATCCATTAAGAGAAGTTTTGCTTCAATCTCACCGACCAATACTCAAGCACTTTTACCATAATAACACAATTAAAATATTTATGAAGATTTCATTAAAGCGTATGATACTAACTATCAATGAGAGCTAATTATATTATTAACAAATGCCTGTTGAGAGATACTTCTACAAATTCCCAGTGATACAAAGTATGGAGGTTTAAATATGTGTTAAAATATTATACTACGAGATACAAATTAAGAGTTTTCTCTGTTTTAATATATAACTGGCTTAATAAATAAAAGGTCTTTATTAACATTATAAATAATTACATATTTTATAATGTTGGGGTTTTAAGTATCTAATAATATTCTACTGTAAACTAAAATTTCCAATGTATTAACTTTTTTATTGCACTCTATCGAAAAAAAAAGTCTTTGATGATGATTAGTTATTTTGTGCATTGTCTCTCTCTTATACTTTCAAACAAATATATATTCAACTTTATTCAGAATTTTGCCCTTGATTTTCCTGTGTAACTATGCATTAATATCTTTATGACTGAAATCATTTATATAGTTTGAAAATAAGTAATGTGTGTGTGATTTTGATAGTGTCCTCTTTAAACTGGTGGATTGTACCTTAACAACAACAAAAGATTAGTAGTTTTTCCTCCTCATAATTCATTTCTTTGGCTTAAACATTAAGAGATATTTGGTATAAGATAGGAAATTTTTAGTTATAAGATTAATTTTGTAATTATACTCTTTATGAATTATAATTCATACTCACCGTGTGAGCTAAGTGTGTTCCGTATAGGATATAGTAGTATTAGTAAGATGTGTGTGAATGAGACATCTATCTAGATCCGATATCTAATCTTACACTATTGGAAAGTACTATTCTTTAAACATGGTATTATTACGAATGATCAAATAAAATCGCATAGAGTCCATATCAAGAAGAATCAAAGCATAAGATAGTCATCAAAGAAGTTCTGAAATTTTCCTTTTTTAATAAAGCAGGGTATTTTTTATTTTGTTTTTATCAGCTTTGAAAAATAAAACGCCGAATATATGTATTGAAAAAAATCTGATTATTAATAGGGCATTGTTGTAGAATATTATTGTTACATTAGAATTAGCTTCATAATTCAAAATTTTCTTTCAAATTTATTGTTAAACGCCTTTCTTTTAATATAATAAATATAATTAGTTTTTTCCATTTGATACATATGATGAAATATACATTTAATTGTGTCAAGAAGTTGGACATTAATTAAAATTTTATAATTTAATAATTTTACAATAACTTGAGGATTATAAAATGTTACTTAGAAAATGACGTATATCTTCCATCAAATTTTTCGTTCATTTCAAAATCCATTATTTTCTTATATAAAAAATAAAATGCCAATTTCCTTTAACTACTATTACATTATTTACTCAATATGTTTTTCAGATCTGGCCAATATCCCTCAAAATTGTAGCACATATTTGTTAGAATTTGAAGAAAATTAAAATGACCATTATTTGTCCCTCTTTCGATGAATATATGAATTCATTCAAATTTTCCAATTTTCAGTGAAATAAGGTTCAAGTATAAACACTAAATACACTTTTCAAAGCATTTACATTTCATTCAATAAACCATTTCATTTCCTTACCCTTATTGACTCTTTCAATGTATGGAAATGATTTATCAGAATAGCGAATGCAACAAACTATTGAATATCAATCAGAATTGAAAAGAACGAACGAAAGTATTCCTTCAACGCCAACATATCAGAACTCCTAGTTGTTAACATTTCTAAAAAGTAAGAGTCATATTTTATTATTTATTTAAGGGATGTTTTAAGTTACAATAGCTTCATCAAAGTGTCTTAAGCATATTTGTAAAGTACGATGCATTTTCTGCACTTCTTTTCCTAAAAAAGAAAGAAGCATCATAATACTTTTGATTTTTACCTCATTTCTAAAGAAATTTTGGATATCTTATGTCCTGTACATAGCTTAACTTAAACGTGAATATTGTAGTGAATAATGAAGGGGAAATAAGTTAGTTTATCACTCATGTCTACAGAAAATTGTGTGAATCGGATACATTTATTATGTGATTTTGGATTTATAAAACTTTATTTTTTAAAACAAAATTTTATTGCTTTGCTTTACATTGTGTGTGTGTGTTTGTTATTACAATACTTGCTAAATTATATATATATGGATAATTAAGTTAGATTTAAAACTAAATTCCCTATATAAAACTTAACTTTTATTTTCCATTACATCTTCAAGTAATAAATTAAACACCCAATTATTTCTCCGAACAAATGGTCCAACAGAACACTCCTAATACTAGATCATTATTTTTATAGCCCATGTATCAACATTAACTTTCAAGTAGGACTCATAATTTAAGAGGTACTTAACTAATCTGGAAATAAGTCATATAAATTCATTTGGGCGTCTTTTTTTCTCAGCTACAGACCTATAGATTGCTAGCTGTATAAAAAAGTTTTTAAAAAAATGCTTGGTGTTGACTTGAAATATCGTATACATATATATATATATATATATATATATATATATATGTTGTCTTTACTCCTTATAAGTTTTAGCAAAACAAATAAATCATGTGCTAGGTTAACTATTTAAGAAAAGTACGAATCCAGATTATTTAAAACATAGGAAAAAAATTGCATTCTTAAGATTGATTTGAAAATTTATAAACTTACATTATGCTTGAATTGAAACGTAGATAAACTGCGTGATGTTTCCAGAGATTTTTATTGAGTTTTCAAATTGATTCTGGCTAAACCACTTTTAAATTTCTAAGCAAGCTTCTATTTAAATATCAAATTATCATCATATGTTCTGGTTTTGCAATTTTGGTAATCTTACAGTTTTATGAGGGGTAAAATTATAGATTTATGCATGGTTGCTTGGTCTAGCCGTCGTATCGCTACTGAAACGTACATATACGAGTTCCATTATGTATAATATTTGAAACAAGCTAATAAAAAAAAGTCGTAGGTGGCACGAAAGATTATGCGAATCTAGTTATACAACATAACTTATGGGTAAATGTATCCAAAGGAATGCGCCACAATTACTGGAAAGAATAAGTTTGCTACAATTGGCTGAATGTGGTTTGAACACAAGCTGCTTGTTACAAAGATTACCATTTTTACTAATCCACCGACGTGGAAGACTGTGATAGTTTTGGGAGAGTCACCTGGACGACTGAATTGCCCGATGTGGAGCTTAGAGACAAATTTTGGTTTTTTTTTTCTGATGATAGTCGACGGGTGAGAATATGGCTAGATAATACATAAAATTCCAAGTCGTAAGAACATCGGTAAAGTAAACAAAACTTTCCAAAATATATCCAGAGGATAGCATGGAATTTTATTGAAAATTAACTTGGAGCACAACTGCAAAGAAAATTGACAGGTAGGTAACAGGAAAAATCCAGCCTTTATTAGAGAGTATGTTCCTTTTTGACTGCTTTGAAGGATTTACATAATTTATTCATGCTCCCCTAGGAGCCCATATTTGTTAAGTTACATTTAGGCCCGGAAATATTGCCAGCTAATCTATGTGTATTGTATTCCTTCACTCTGGAACATCTCTTCGATACCCACTGTACGAAAAGGAGTAGTGTTGTCTTCCACGAAAAGGAACTGAGTACTCGAACCTCTTTGGAAGAAGTGAAGATCAGTGTGGGTACCAAACATGGAACCTTCATGAACGAAAATTCCACTATCTACAAAAATGTCTCTTTCAGTGATGTTGGAGGTGTTACGACTCTTTTCTCAGCTAAATCTATTTTCATCTATAAAGAGTACTGGGTCCCATTGCTAATCTGTCCAGCTCTAGTGTTTACAGTACCACGGAAAACGCCATCTCTAATAAGTAGGCATTTAATGACATAGATCTTAATACACTACCATTGTGAAGCATTTTAGTCAAGGTAAATTCAATTTCAGTCTTCCTTTAGTTTGTTGCATTTATCTCGATATTTCTTCCGCAGTCTGTCGCCTATTCCTTCTCGCCCATAGGATAGTAAACCTGTCATCCCCCTCAAGGGTTGCTGGTTAATTATTGTAACTGAACCCTCGGACAGTTGTTCCTGTAGTTTGAAACCTTTCCCAAATGCGTGGGACGATACTGTGAGTGATCCCAAACTCCGCAACCATTTTGCTCACATTTCGACCATCCTTCATCTTCTCACTGATTTGACCTCTAGTAAGATCATTTAGATGTCCTCCGCAAGATTATCTGTTGGATATATCATACTGAGGAAGCTACTTGACATCATTTAAGCTGTTGTAAAACCTGCAATGCTTTTCAAAAAATTGCTAGTGTGTTTTATACCCTTTCGACACTTATCCAATACGCCGTGCTCCATATATGTGCACCCTAATTTAACTGACTCTTATTAGAATTTCAGCTCGTTCTCTCTGCCTACTTCTTCCATTACTATGTTAATTTCACAACTTCGTCTATAACTTTTACACACCAATTTACATATAAGAGATTTATGAGATAGATCACACACAGCCGAATTTAGTGTGATACTGAATACTCGTTGCAATAAAAGTTACTTCTCATAAAATGTCCTACAAATTGAATTATTTTATGCTTTAAGTTAAAAAATAAAAACTATTCTATCGCAAAACAACATTTAAGTATTATTTACATTATTATTCTGCCATAAAGTTTTGGTCAAGGATATTTTTTTATCTTATTTAAAAATTTTTTATGAAACTGTTGTAAATTTTGTGTTAGATACATATTTAATAAATTCAGTAAACCTCTAAGAAAAAAAAGTATCAGTAATAAAATGAAATATAATCTTTGAAATAAAAAAAATTACTTTTAAATCAAATGTGTCTCAATCAGAAAACACATACTCATTGCATTACAGTCAGATGATGCACGAAGCAAAAGTACTCATTCATATTACCATCCTTTAATTCCTTCCTTTCCTCCTTCCATAAACTTAAAATTTGCGGCTATTTTAGTTGAACAGCGGTTGCAGAGAGCTAAGAGATTTCGCAGGTAGTTTCTCATAGGTAGATTGCAATCATCCTAAAGATTAGTTTAATCTTCTAAGTTTCCTGAACCACTGATAGCGAATACAACAATGCAACAAAGCACTACGAGTTGAACATTTACATGTCTGTAGTTAGCAACTTAAGCGTCGTGAGATTGCTGTCAGCTGGCCGGATAAGGGATCAGACAAAAATGACGTTTATGACAATTCTGATCAGATTTCTAAATGGGGTTTTGAAATGTTTCTAGCCTAACCAGTTATGACACAAATTAAATTTATTGGGTTTTCATCTTTTTAAAAAATATAATTGTTTAAACCAAAATAAATATTTGCTCGGGAATTTACGTATATATCGTAATTTAAATTTGCTACTTCTTTTTTAATAAGAATTATTCTCTAAAATGAATGTTTTGCTTAGAAATAGCACCATTCTCACGTTATTTCTAAATATTTACTGCATCGTCTTTTACAACTCTGAAACATTTTGATAATGAATTGTTTTGTTTTATCCAACTGTTATGAAGTGTGCATTTGGATCTGTAAGATTTAAATAATTTTGTATGCTTTTTGTATTGTTAAGACGACGAAATTGTTTATTAATTTTATTATTTTTTCATAAAATATATTGGTGTTTTTCTCATAAGATTGAGACACTTAAATGAAAAAAAGTCATTGGTACGTATTTAATTTTTTTAAATATTTTAATATTTGTTGCAGTTATATAAAATAATTAAACATTGTAATGCAATGGAGATCGTTATCCATTTCATAATTTTTGCTTAGCTTTTTTCGCTGTTTATTTCAAATATGGAAAAATTACAAAATTAATAAAAACCGACAGGCAAAAATGTGAGAGAAAAGTTAATTTATATATATCTTTTACATAGTCAAAATTGTTAACACATTTTTAATCTCAAAAACTCTTTTTTAGTGATTAAAATGCCCATTTAATAATATGGAAATAAATATGTATCGAATATATTGCATACGACTGTAAAAATTACGAAGTACTTAATAAAAATTATTTTTAATATACAGATACTTATAATTCAACTTACAGCTATACATTTTTAATCCCACTTTTGAGTTATTTTACAATGCTCTGTGTATAAGATTTTTCCTGATAGCTGCAAGACTTCACAATATGTTACAATTTACATATATAATTTAAGTATCACCCAAAATCTTAGTTTCTCAAAATTTAATTATTTTCAATAAGTAACATAGATGTTTTTTTAAAATAGTTCCATATTTTTTAAAAATTTCTTATGCAATCAGCATTTAAGTAAAGTATTTTGTCTTAAGGCATGATAATAAATTATTGAAAACCATTACAGAAATTCATATCGTGTTCCGTATGAAGCATATGTTTAAAGACCATTAGCTAAGATATGTTTCGTTCATACTTTGAAATTTTTTCTTCCATTTTAAGAAAAGCTTCTTCTCTAGTACTTCAGAAAAAAAAATCAGAAACTTTTATTTTTTTCATTACAAATAAGTTATTCTTGAAACAGAAAGCATTTTTTATTTTCATTTTATTTTGTATTGTGTGTTTTATTAGATTATATAGATAAGTTATTTTTGATCAATTTTAGCATTTCTCTTCTTAAAAGTTATCTAGTATTTCAAATAGTTTCATATAAAAATGCTCTTAAGCGTCAACTACAGAAGTTTTAAAACTACTAAAACGTAGAAAAGGAACAAATATTTCTGTCTAACACGACTCCACTAAATTAATGTTTTTCTTTCATAACAGAAATTACTTTATTTTCTATGACAGAAATGACAATAGCTATTAACTCTGTATCTGTGGGAAATTCAAGCAAAATGATCTAGCTGAGTAATTAAATTATTCTATTAAGATCTCAGCTTAGATATTACTATCTACGTTTAAAAGTATTGATGGATATCCCCCTTATGCTCTGCATTCTTTTTACTAAATGTAAAATAAAACCAATGGTACATAATACAGATTTTAACCGTAATTTGAAAGATTTAATATATTTTTTTTGTATGCAAAAGGGAAAAAAAAGAACCTAAATGGGGAGGATGCCATAGAAGGCTTTTTTAGGTATAGTGGGAAAAATATTGTAAAACGTTTCTGAATTGTATACAGTCTTTGCGTAAAGGTTGAAATTGAGAATAGCATTATTTTTTATTAAGGTATCCGCCTACGTTCGGAACCATGATTTTAAAAAAGAGCATAAATGGATAATTTTCATGATATTTAGTGTCACTTAGATTAGAATAAATGTATAAAATTGTTTTAAGGACATTATGACAAAAAAAATATTTAAATACAATATTTTGGCAAAAAATTAACTATTTTTATTATCATTAAAGTATCGTATTATCCTTTTAATTTCAGTCTATGATGATTGTGGGTATTTTGGCGCAAGAGCCGATTTAGTCTATACTGCGCTAAACATTTGTTGTCTGTGATCTGGACGTGAGAAGAAGAAAAGGAAGAATGGGATGACAAGAAAGAGGGTAAAAAATAGAGAAGGATCACTAGGGTACCCCGGGTTCGTGAAACCCGTGTTTACCAAAGACAGTAAATCCCTTGGGAAAAGGAAAAGTTCACTAGGGAACCTCGGGATTGTGACACCCGTACTCACGTAAAAAAGGTGAGCCCTTGAGGGGTAATTTCAGTCCAACTGAATGCTTTAACACGTGCGAAAAAAAAAAAAAACCTTTTCAAGTTTTGACACAAGTCGCCAACGTGGCTGTGTCTGTAATTCATTAAATAATTAGTTTTAATCATTTAATTTTTATTAATTATAATTAAATTATTGTATTGTCATCCAAAATGATCCTGTATATAAAATTTCAGCTCAATTCAGCTCTTTAAAATGTATTTTATTAACGATTGAAAATTCCACCAACATAAATAAATAAATATACAAATGTATAAATAAATAAATATATAGACAGTGCGAGCTAATAGTAGGAATTGAAAAAATGAGATACTACATTTCTTTTGAAAACGAAAAATTTCTTTGCTAAACAAGCTCAAAAAGCTGTTAAAAGGGGGGAAAAAAAACAAAAAAAAAAAAAACGATTAACCCCAAAGTATTGACCACATTTTTTTTTCTTTACAGATATTTGAAAAAAGGTGCTTTCACTTTTATTCTTCATTAAAAAAATTGTTTATTTCTGTAAGGTTTTTGTGAATTTGAAGTTAAAGCTCTGTAGTTATTTTAATAATTCCGTAAAATTGGCGTATAACGCGCACCTACGCTTTCAAGCTGCATAGCTTTTGATTTTTAGATATATTCTCAGTATAATGCCCTCCTCTTTTTACAAAGAACCCTTAAATGTAAGTGCGCTACGCTCTTAAGTTTTTAAGTCATTTATTCGAGGTATAATTCCAAATTTTTGAAAAAAAATAGTATATTTCTGGAATTTCAAAATTTTAAGTTCATAAGGAATATTATTTCTTTTAAATAAACGATATTTTGATATTAGAAGTCTAATTTTTTCTATGCCAATCTTTTTTTTTAATATATTTTTAAACTCTCATTTTTATACCAGGCGTATAATTCGCACCCGTAAATTTTGATCAATTTTTTTGTGTTAAAAGTGCGCGTTAAACGCCGAAGTTTATGGTAGTTTAAAGATTATATAAATATCTCCGTCTTGATAAAAATAAAGAATTGTAAGTCTACCCCCTCTCCCAAATTTTTGAGAATATGCAAAGTGTGCATTCACTCAATCAGCACTGTATGTAGGAATGTGCATTTTATCTACATTACGATACACGAGACAAAACAAAAATTACTCGTAGCGTGCTACTCTGTATTGGGTGTGCTTTGAACTGTCACATTTTGACACAAATATATTATTACTAGATAAATAATACAGGATATGTGCTAAAATTATATTGTTCACACATTTTATTCTGTCTTTTTTAATAATTTAATGAAGTATGTGCATAACTTAGTTTAATTTTATGTTTGGAAGCTCCGCAGAATAAGATATGTAATCTACAGATAAAAATTGTTTTTTGCTTTAATGGCATTTTAGAAACTGTATGTTAGTAATAGTTATTTAGTCTGAAGTTATATTTTTCCCAGAACTGAGCAAAAGTGTAATTCCGAATGAATAATGTATATATTTAACTTTTCTCAACTGCTTTTATTTCACGAGCTGTATTAAGCTTTTTATAACATTTATGTACACCTAATAGCAAAGAATCGGAATATTCATATTCTCCACAAAATTAGAAGATAATGCAAATTCGAATTTTTGAGTTAAAAGAAAAAAAAAATTTGTCTACTAAAATTCCAAGAATATACTGCTATAATGAGATAGCTAATGCAATCTTGAAGACTAAAAATATATGTTGAGTAATTATAACACTCTATTTTAAAATTATTATAGTAACTGTACACATTAGATCACAATATTTTTGTATGCATTGAACTTGTTTGAAATAATATAAACTACTATTTGAGAGTGTCTGATTCTCCTTTTACTGTAAATATTACAAATTAAAAAGTTACAATGAGCTTATATGTTATAAAATATGAGTCTTTAAATTAAACACAACTGAAAGTTAAAAATAATAACCTAATTATTCGAAATAACTGAAGATTTAATACAAAATAAGCTTTATAATTTTAGTAGCAACCAATTTATTCCTATTGAAAACAACTTCAATCTATGAATCTTTTATATGTTTCCAAAATTTAAAACTTTCAATGTTTTATTTTAGTGCTTTTGCCACATTAAGTTTATTGCTAACTATGAAGCTGAATAAATTTTGTGAAACTCGTTTTTTTCTTTCTTTTCTCAATAAAGGAAATGCAGATTAACATGTTAAATTTATTCATGCTATGTGAAATTGACACATTTCCTTGATTCTTTAAAAGTATTCTTAGATGCCAACAGTTAGTTTTCATTTAAAATCGAATGCGTTTTCCCCGTAAATAAATACAAATAAATTGTATACATATGCTTAATTTAAAAGTAAATAGAGTATTTTAACACTTGCGCAAAACTGAATAATTAATTACAGATCTAATCTATTTTTAACGATAGTTCAATATGTTTAAAACCACAAAATACATTGTTATTTCAGTTTCATGATAAATTTTTCTTTTTTTCCTTGTTATACATTAAATATTTCTAAATGTTATTCGATTCAACATGTAAGGCATAATTTTTTTTTCAGCTTAAGATGAATAACCACAATTGATTTTTTCCAAACTTTTTAAAAATTGATTTTTTTGCTCTTAACTCATGAAACAAAACTATAATGTTTATATTAGAAACTTAATTAATTAATTTATGAACGAATAATCTGAATTTGTGAGGTAAAGAGCACCATTTAAAAATAGTCAAGCAAGATTTTATGTACGAAGAAATATTTTTTCGAAATGACCCCCTGTACTTTTTAGATATTTCCCGGCTTTAGCTATATTTTAAAGATAGTTCTTTATTCGGGTATATAAATTTAGATCATATACATGCTCACATACATATACATTTATAATTTTGCTTTTAACATTCTGCCAAAAAATTTTCTTTAATAAATTTTTTTATGGATGATACAATTTCATGTAAAAAATACAATTTCATGTAAAACGTAATTTTGTAGGATGCTAAAGGAATTTGAGTTATCTCTACTTGGAGGAAATAAGGCATGTGAGAAATACAGTTCTTTTGAATAATTTCATTTAAAGTTGATATGTGTTATTATATTCTTATTAAATTCCTTCGTCCTAAGAAAATCAGGATTTTTAAAGAAGTTCGTGCACCTTCTAAAAAAGGTGGAATTAGAAAAAGATTTTGATATAAGAAAAACAGAGATGTCTTGTCCTTTTTGACGATTTTTATATCTTGGTATTTGATTTTCTCAAAACAATTATTTTTAAAACTTTCTACCCTTAGATGACCGAAACTCGCTTACTTGCCCACACTGCTGCAAAATAATCTACGTTAATCTTAGTAAAAAACCGAAGGAATTTCTTCAAAACAAATAGTTAACATTTTGGAAATATTTTATGCGGCATGTTTTTTTTAATAATCATGTTCCTTCCAGGGCAAATTGTGGGAACTGTTAGAAGCACAAATTTTGCCACCTAGTTATTTTGCTGCTGTCTTCCTTCTACTTAAAATTTGCATAATAAAGCAGCGAATTTTTCCGCGCGCCCAGCTTCGCACAGGCGAGGAGTATTAAACTAATTAGAAGACTCAGAACTGCATTGTTAACGGTAAATTAAACAAATGGTTCTTATGATGAATGACTGGACGTTTTAATTTTTTCTTCAGCCCGGAGAGTTTGTATTGCTTTGGGTCTCCAGTTGAAAAGAATATTTGTTTTAATTAAGTAATTTTTTAAAGTTCTTTGTTCCATGATTTAATTCTGTAATTAAACGAATATTTTTTTTCCTCTTATAAAATACTGGAATCAAATTGAAATAATTTATGATGCGTTTCGAAAGGTTTTGTCTCGAAATTCAAATCGTATAAGCAAATCCATTCGAAAAATTTTCTGATACGAAGATTTTTTGATTGTACTGTTAAAAAAGTAATGTCTTTGAATGTATCTTGAATACGTATATGTTATGTGTTTTGTAATAAAAAGATACACTACGCATTATCATTTCCTTAAAAGGAACTGATTTGTGATTTAAGATGTATTGGTTCCGCAAATGCTTTTAGATAGCAAAAAAAAAAAAAAAAATGCCTTTGTAAAATCATTTACTTGAATCTGCCGATATCTTTTGTACGTATCTAAAAATCACTGCACACTTTTAATTTTTTTCCAAGATGTCGCATTTCTTGTTTAATTTAAATTCACTCACATCATTTTATTTACTAAAATAAATTGAGAAAATACGTTTAAATGAAATACTTAAATCTTGAATTTTGTTATAGTAAAAGAATAAGCAAGTTTTTACTTTTCTTTTTGAAAGTATATCGAATTTATTGTAAACAACGTTTCAAGTGATATTGTTCCATATTGCGGAACGGCCGTGGTAGCCGAGTGATATAGGTATCGGATCGTGGCTTGCCTTGTCACGAGTTCGAGCCCAGTACCACTAAAGACCCGCCGTGTAGGGCAGCGATGCACGTTAAATCTGTCGAGAGCTGAAACGTCCTCCCGTTGGTGTGGTAGTTAGGAGAGGGGGGTACCAGCTCAGGTGTCATCCACGTCACTTGACCATGGTTCAAATTTACGTGGTCCGTCGCCAAAAGCCCTCGTGTAGCTGAACAGTGCGACATTAATATTCAATCAATCAATCAATCCATATTGCGGATTGGAAGTTGCTCTATATTGGGAGCTACTTCCAGTCTACATTTATGACATTGTCATGTATTAATCATTGCTTTTTTCATTGGTGTTCAATGTTTTTAAGTGAACTGGATGAAATGTAACTATCGAATTGCAATTAGTTGAAAAGAGAAAAAGAAGAGAAAACACTCTCCCTCTCTATTTTAAATCAAATTTTTTGTATCGAATATTTTCATTCTAAAATAAGTTGAAAGAAGCAATAATTGGTTTGTATAAATTCTTCTACTAGCTTATATTGTAAAAACTAATTTATTCTTTCATAATCTCACATTTACATGTTTGTCTTGTTATAACTTTTATTTGGATTTATTTTTAAGACTCAGAAAGACATTTTAAAATCTTGATTAAGTGCTTGAACAATATGTAATTTGCTAATGAAACATGTGAAAAAAAACATTAAGACAAACAAATATATGAATACTATGAAGCAATTATTTTTATTTTTATATCTGGAACTTTGTCTAGCAAAATATTTGTATTCTTGATTTTATTACCTTTCTTTAACAAACTTAAGTAGATTATGAGACTGCTTAAACAATAATATTACAAATGAAAAGTCTGATCTTATTGTACCAAAGGTTGAAAATGATATCTGAGATGGTACGTCACTCTTTCGAAAAATTTTGAATTATGTCTAACAAAGTTTAAAAAGCTTCCTACACACACACATAAGGGTGGGTCAAAAACAAAATTCCTTTTAGATTTTTCAATCGCTGTATCCTAAAAAAGTTTATTTTAGTTTGGCTAAGTACAGAAAGGAAAATTAAATTTTTCAAATAAAGAAATATCTTACTCTCACGCATTGCACTTAAAGTCTTACAAAATTGAGAATTTTTTCTATTTTTGTCAATTTTCTTATAATTATTTAACTTATCAATGTCGTAATAGTATTGTTCTACTTAAATGTGAAATTTGGGATAGGAGGAGTAAGAAACAAAATTAAACTTGCAAATTCAAAATATTTGTTGTTCATTCAAAAAGCTCGAAAAATATCTATTTAAAAAAAATAGGAATGTTTTATTATTGTTTTCCAATTTGTTTTACTGTGAACGTTTTGGCGTCTCTGATCGAGCAACAGCTGTTATATCGTCATATGTCCTTCAAGATTATTGAGTAATAAATGTGATTCATATACATATTTTCAAAGTTTCCCATCACACCTAAGCAATTGAATTCTGTGTTATACTTAAAGAACAAAAAGCACTTGGAGTTAAGCAATACACGGTACAATGACAACTTTTTTTTTACCGAGATCATTATTATACAAATTTTTTTCAAAAATCTGACAGAGGCATTTTCTTTTGAATAAAAATATATTATTTTATAAATTTTTTAGGTTTTGGAAAAAATTCACCTAGTTTTAAAACTACTCGAAATGTAAAATACGTTTATTATTTATTTAGCTGTGTTTATTAAAAGTGAAAAATTAATTCGAATAAAATTATGAAATATTGATAATTTTACAAAATAAAAAAGTGTTTTTTGATCCTTTTGCTTGAACAATACGCATCCTGAATTTGCAGGTTTTAATTTTATTTTTCACTTCTCATATGCCAAGCTTCCGATTTTGAACGATAATAATTGTAAATTAAATAATTATGAAAAACTGACAAGAGAAATAGCAAATTTTTCAAATATTTAAGTGAGATGTGCGAGCGGAAAATATAACTCATGATTTGGAACTTTTCTTGCCTTCTAATTAGAAAGATAAAATGCAAATTTTCTAGAGTATAGCGATTGAAAAAAAAATCTGCCTACCCTAATTTACATGTTTGAATTTGAAGAAACATAGTTATATCAAATCAAAACAGTTGGTGAATCGATACTCTTACCCAGTACTTTCGGAAGAAAATACTGCAGACTTATTTTCAGATCACTCTGTGTTTTGTATCGAGAATTATTAAATATTGCATTTAAAAGAGTTAATAATTAAAGCTGTCTTCCACTAATGCTAAAGAATAGGACCCAAATTCGGAATCTTTGTTCATTTATAAAAGTACTCGAACATTAATATTATATTCTGGCTTCACACTTTAATATAGAGAATCTCTTGTTTCGTAATATTACTCATTTTTATCCTAGTTGTGTGTGTGTGGGGGGGGGGGGCCCTTGTTTTTCTTTTATAAAATGTGTTTCGCATTTTTTCTTCTGTACCGTAATATGTGTGTATGTGTGCGTGTGTGTGTGTTAAATGAGCTATCTCTTTACATTTTTAAAGCAAAAACTAATTATTTATGAAATATTTTGAAATTTTCAAAGCACCATATTATTAATATATATATGTATGTATGTGTGTATGATGAATACCCAGCCCTTTATGTGTCAGTTGGGTAAACTTCTTGCTCAGTACAACTCAACTCAACTCCCGCATAACTATTTTGACTTCGACTTCGGCTGACTAACTCCAACCACGTGGATGAACGGCACTCATTCACGATCGCAGCTGGAAAAAGACTCCTATCTAGTTATGGTTTAGGGTACAGTACGAAATGTAGAATAAACTGTCACATAATAAAAAACTGAAATTTTCATTATTTCTATCAATCACAAACAGGTCAACTTAGAACTACAAGCCATGTTATATATATATATATATATATATATATATATATATAATAATTTGTCGAGTGCAAGGAATTCTTTAATTAGCTCATATTTGTGATAGCTGATGTTGCTTTGTTGCGTTGATGTTATTGATGAGGCAATCTACTGGAAGGGTAATCTGGTTTATTGTACATTAAACACATAGAGTTCCGACGTAACAGAAAGCAGACAAGAAACACATAACAGACAACAGCTAGTTACACATGACAAAGACTAAGAGAAATATTTTCCAGAATCTCGGTTTTTAAACGAAGCGACAAAAGGAAGTACAACTCATATGACCTCCGTGGATGGGTATTTTTTATTGGCGGAAAGATATAGTTCGATATATTCCCGTTAAGCGAGTAGCTAGTAATTATTTACGTGTGAGTCCTGAAGGTCAGAACCATTACAAATTAAGAAGTTGCTTAGAGAAATTAATAGGAATTATTACACAATTTCTCTTTTTTTGTGCACTTCAGCTATAGTGACTATGAAGGATTCATCTCTCTATAGTAGAGAATATTAACAATATATATACAGTCGAATCTCTATATAACGAATCTATATAACGAACCTCTATATTACGAATTTTTCTATATAGCGAACTTTTTCCTGGAACCTTGAAAACTTCAAAATATTCTTCGTAAAATAACCTCTCTCTAGCGAAGAGCGTTTTCTATATAACGAACTTTTTCTTTTGTAATTCAATTTTTTTTTCTCCCTATTTTTAAAGTATTTCTGAACATTTCAAGTTATTCTCTCTTTAACACATTTTATGGTGGTCATAAATCTTGAACAAGTTTTATAAGAAACTAACTTGCCGAGAGCCATAGAGTTCTAGATGTTTCATCCAAGAAATGCAAATTTTAACTCCCATTGTCCAGTTCACTAGAAACATCTTCGATATCCCCTTTCCTACTCAGTGGAGTTGTTCCGTGTCCCCATGTTATAGTTATAAGATAATGTATGTTTAATATTAATTGTATGCTTTAAATTAGAAAATGTCCTTCAAATTCATTAATTTTAATATAAAATTATCTTCTTAATATTGAAAATACAGACATTCGACATTCTGTTTTCTTGTCTTCCTTTTGAAGTCTTTCTTTTTTTCTTTTGATCGGTAAGATATATAAGATAAACACATATTAATTTTAAAAAAGGTGTGAAAATTACTTTTTTTAATATATAGTGCTTACGAACTTAAAATTTGTCTTATGGGGTTTATAAAGTATATTAAAAGATGAACCTTTATATAACGAATTTTCCATATAACGAACTTTTCTCCGGGATTTAGTGACTTCGTTATACAGAGGTCCGACTGTATATATATATATATATATATATATTGTATATGTACAATATAAAGGTATATAGGTATATAAAGTTAAACTTAAAAATTAATAGAATAATGAATAGAACTCCTTACTACCGCGTTAGAACTTTAGGGTGAATAGGAATATTTATGAAAAAACGAGATGAGAGGTTGGTGACTCCTTGCAGTGATGATGTCTTTTGTTCCATCCGATTAGGCACTGAGTGGCCGCCATGTTGGAGTAGTTACGCTTGAAGAATGATAGATATATGAAGATGACCACTTCATTCTTTTTCCTGGGGCTTCATTTCCTTTTTCGCTATATATATATATATATGAAGCGATTTTTTACACGTGAGAGTTAAAACTTACTGGGAGAATCTTTTAACTTGTTGCAGACGTTGAAGTGTTAATGAGGAAGCTTCTTGATACTTTTTTTAATAACACATTTTAATTTGCACATGCAACACGAAAAACACAATAATAAACTGGCATACACTCGCGAACATTTAGAACAATACTCAAAAACGTTCTTATTTCTTTCCGGAGAGCTCAGCTTTTAAAGTTTCCTCAACAGGTAGCTTTTAGAATCATATGATTTCCATTAATGACTCATGTGATTTGTCGCCATACTTATAATTGCATCATTTCATTTTGAAAGGTGTGACGTTGCAGATTTTTAGGAGATAAATTTGTGGTTAACAGGATATTTCCCGTTTGGCAGGTAAACAAAAAAAATTAGTTGTCCCCCTTAGTTTTGATGGGTTCAAGAGCATTATGAATTTAACAAAATCCTTTGAGAGTAAATTTAACCGGTGAATTATTACATATATGTGCATAGATAATATATATATATATCTCTATACACACATATGTATTTAATATATTATACATACACATAGATATATTTGCATAAAGTTGCAGTTGTTAGCTCACATATGTACTTTAGTCTAAGAGACCATTACTTTCTCCCAATATTTTAAAACAACAGCATTTAAAATTTTTACAGTAATTCGTTTGGGACTCAACTGTATCAGATATACACAGTAACCAGTTGAGGAAGAAATTCTAATAATGTTCTCTTATGGTTTGTTATCTATCCTATTAAGGCTCCTTTTAACGATTTATAATTTTAAGACTAACGTATTTTGTTTCTTTTATTTTTGAAATGCCATCTTCCACTTCATCCAATTATTGTTATTATTCTTATTTTTAGTTCTTATTATTAGCTATGTTAATAAGGAAGCTAAAGTATAAAATAAAGACATTATGTTGAATAGATAGTAACCGAAAGTATAAAGGAAGATAAAATTCAAGCTGTTATCCTCAAAGGAAGCTTTATTTTCTAGATGAAAACGATAAATAAAATAAAGTAAAAAGAAACAAATCTTTCAAAAATAATAAAATAAACCAGATTATATTAATTAAAAAAGTTAATAAACATAAGTGATCAATTCAGTTCTGCATTTTCTTTAGAAAAAATGTAAGAAATATTCTCTCTATGCAACTAAATTTCCATAACGTTTCAGTGTTTTCAGTGAGGAACATGATTCGGTAACGTTTAAGTACTTAAGTAAAATACTCTACATTAAAAATTAGGAATTGTAAGATATCATAAAGTTTTTAAATGCTTATTAAATATTATTAAACTTATTTTTATAATATGTGATTATATTTTCTTTATAGATATATTATTTGTATAGTTTCTATATAAATAATACATTAAAAGATACATCCACTTTTACTTATTTAGAGCATTAAATAATGTCATACAGATATTCTTGAATTCTTATAGAAACAAAGATAACACTATGCTATTAAATTTTGACATATTCCTTACAATTCTTAGTTGGCCTTTCTGGAAAAAATTAATCACACTTAAGGTCAAGAGAAGATTCCGTAAATTCTTTTCTAGCACCCTGAAATAGTTAAATCTACACTAGGATGCCCCCTTTGCTGTCTTCAGCAGGATAAATATATCTCACTTTACCTTCCACTTTTAATGTCACCTTCATATGTTAACGCCCATGCTCTATTAAATAAAGAATAGCTGAAAGTAAACTTGTGTGGCTCTGAATTTAGAATATCTTAAGAAAATAAATTAAGCTTGCACACACTGCACTTGAAAATAGCTCGTAGAATATCAAGGTTAATTGGTTTAGTGTAATAAATACTAGCTGTGTGTGTGTGTGTACGGGCTATTAAATCGGCCGTTGTTGTGAAATCGGATTTTCTCGGAAGATTAATACACCTGTTAAGGTACAAAATACAAGTAAACGAAAATTCGCCTGGAGCGAGTTTATAAGGCGGTATTTAAGAAGTAATACAAATAGCTAGGAGGATGAACCCCGAAATTTATTCAAAAATTTAAAACTTGTTTACACAGGCGATTTTGGTTGCGAAAAATGTTTTATTCACATGAACTATTTACAGAGAGGAATAAATGATATCGACAAATGACAATAATAAATAAAATGCTATTGACGTATGTGTGGCATATTTTAAAACAGGAATTATAAATAATATTTAGGCAGCTACAATAAAGTCTAATTGAAGTAATCTCTTGTCGTTTATTACTCCTGTTCTTTCTCTCTTCTTAAAAAAATAAAAACACTTTATTTTAATAAAATCGCAGAATAAATAAGCAAAATCTTGGCTGTAATAGCCAATTAGTCACGTCATGTGCTTAAGCCTATTTTTTTAAGTCGAATCACACATTTTAGCTAAATTCCCACGTCTAACTGAGCGGCTGCTACATGTTAAAGAGAATTGGAAATAAAAGTCATCTCGAGAGGGGTTGAAGTTAGGTAAGGGAAACCTGAGTTCAAATGTCATTCTCTTCACATGTGCACGTGATTTGAAATTAAGATTTGTGTAGCTTTTTCTGCGATGTGGGTTGGGAGGTGGGTTGAGAGGTACAAAGCAGGATGCTTACCTCAACTAACATATAAGGGGCTGGGGATTCATCACACACACATGCATACATAGACATGCATGCAAAATGCTTCTTCGAAGAGTTGTATTTTGTTAATTAAAAAAAAATGGATGAAAAAGCTTGGTGGTTATTTTATGTAAAACATATTAACAAACACAGAACATATAACATACACACAAAACTGTTATATATATGATAAAACACTAACAGTTTCCATGGTGATAACCAATTAACTTAAATCTACCTGAACATTCTAGTCTTTTTATTAAATGACGCCGACCGGAAGTGTATAATTTCTAATTTAATTGTTAAGTGAAGTTCTGGAGAGATTAGGACCATTATAAATTAAAAAACCCTCTAGTGAAGATTAAGGTAAATTATTATTATTATTATTATATATATGTATAAATGTGTGTGTGTAAAAATTATACAGATTTTTAAAATTTGGCCTTAAAATAGCTCATTGTATCGAAACTTTAGATCAAGCCGAACTTGAAATAAAATCTGACTTACATTTCTTTTAAAATACTTTTTTAGAGGATCATACACTGCAAAATATCTCGACTTAACTGTTTTGGAGCCAAATCTCGCTGATATGCATAATCTATGAATGTAGCCTTTGTTAATGTAACCATCAAAGACATAACCAATATATTACTGGAAATATATACTTAATAATTCAAAAAGTTTGGGATTTAAGTAACCCCTAGAATACACAAACACCATCAGAAAGGTAATGTAATATTTACATAAATATACTTAAGCCTTTCAAAGTCAACTATATTTTTTATTGCATTATCTTGCATTGTAAAAAACATTGCTAAGATACTGATCTGAGCTTTTAAATTATATGTAAACATAATATGGATTGATGATAGTGATGTTATATCTTGTAAGTTTCCATTCCATTAATTAAATTTCACTATATCCCCGAACCTGGAATAGTGCCTCATGGAAAGTAACTTCTGTAATATGTCTGCACAATGCTCAAATAATGCAATGCGATTGGTTTCGAAACGTATTAGGTATACACATTAATTTTCGTTTGTTGAAACAGGAATCAGTAATATATATATATATACTCAAGGAGCTACTAAGGTTTTAACCTCCTCCATAACTTGTGAATGGTGATAGCTATTGCCTTAAGACTGTCTTCGCCAAATGTTCAAGAGCCTGAACTAAATGCGAAACACTCTTTCAGACAGAAAAATGTCTCAATTTTTATGAAAACTTGCAACATTTTAATTCATACATCTGTTTATGTTATAGTGTTTTTAAAATTTCAAAATATTCTATAGATAATTATTTCTGCCTTTGAACACGTATAGAGGCATATAATTTAATATTATGGTATAGGAGAAAAAAAATCGAAACACATTTTGTACCAGAAAAAATTGCTCAACTCAGAAAACAGTGAGTAGCATGATGAAATATACTGCTTTCTATAGGATAGAGAAGCCAGAATATAGTAATTAAGCTGGAATACTTTTTTATCCGAAAAAATCTTCCAAATATGTGTACTATTCTTTAACATTACGCCGAAGACAGCCTTGAAATGTGATGTCTAGGTGAAGTGGTTATGTGCTACAAGTTGGCAAGGTGTGGTAGTTAGAAGAGGGGGTGCCAGCTCAGGTGTTGTCCACATCGCTTGACCATGTTTCAGAATGACGTGGTCCGTCGCCAAAATCCCTCCTATAGCTGAACAGTGTGACGTTAATATTCACTCACTCACTTAACTGTACGAATTCATTATAATTCAAATTATTACATCAATTACTCAGCCGCATTCAACTACAAATTGATTACAAGGATGTAAAACGATCTAGATTTACCATGAAAAGATACTAAGTGTTAATAATGCTGAGAAAAAAACATGTAAATTGCTAGACAACTTGTCGGCAATTTTCAGCACTAGTTCTACATAAAGCTTTAATTAAAAATAAAGAACTAGTTATCAGCAGAAACCTTTATTTTCTATTCTATGTATACTGTGCTCTCTCTTCCAGATACAATACATATCTTGACTTTTTGTTTTTGTTTCATGCTGCATATTTTGATATATATCAGGAAACACGCTGGTACAAACATCAGTAACATTTCGTTCAAAATCCTGCAATGTTGAGTTGATACTTTGAAATGTACATGGTAGTGGTCGGAGAGCATATTGAACATTAAAAATGAATATCTCGGCTTATAACTAATTGTTCTCTTTTCTTCTTTCTAAGACTGTTACGGGCTTAACAGTGCTGGAAATTATACCCAAATTATTTAAAATTTTAACATGTTATGTTCTTAACATTACTGTTTGCAAGATGCTTTTTTGAATCAAAGACAATCTACATTTATTTATTTATCCCCGTATTTTTTACCATTTTCGAGGTAAGAACACTAATTCTGCTTTTTGTTACCACGTGTCTCTGTAATTGATCTCACCTTGTAGCACATACACATTTTATTATATTTGGTTACCATGTTTAAAGTAGTATTTATCATCGTTCTTAAGTTAATGTGGGAAGACAGGACTTAAATGGGGGTCCTGAATATAAATCCCTTACATATTTCAGAATTTAAGAGACGATGAGTTCATGCATAATTAAAGTTGAATAATTTAGTGATTATTCAAAATACAAAGAATGATTGTAAACTCAAGTATTCCATATAGAAATTGTATTGTTAATTTCAAAAAATTTAATTACAAATTCTAATTTAATTTCACGAAAGAGAAAATTGAATTGTAAAGTGTAATTAAATGTCCAATATTCATTATTAAATTATAAAACAAATGGAGGAAATTAAAGTATTCCACTTTCTTGTTCAAAATATTTGTCCCGAATTTCCTGTTTTATAAGATAACAAGAGAAGATATTCTTTAAGCTTGCATGGTTTGTAACCGAATATTTAATGATTTTCTATAGATAATTTTACGTAATTACTAAGGTAAAACATAATATAACGATTTTTTTTATTTTTAAAGGGGAAATTTTATTTTACAAAATAACTCTTTGTCCATCAGTAAAAATGAGTTATTGAAAGAAAGGGTCTTTTTTGATAGTATACTCTGTGCTTTTGTTGCAATAAAACGATTAATGAACTCATGTGTGCTTCTTATAATGTATTTAGTACCTTCTTAATATCATTTCGGAAGTACCACAAAATCTGGCGTATAACGTGCCCTTTTACCACAAAATGTAAGATCGAAATTTACGTTTGCGCGTTATACGCCGGGTATAAAAATGTGAGCTTTGATTATAAAAAGAGATGAGCATAGGGAAAAAAAATAGATTTCTTCGTATATCAAAAGACTGTTTCTTTAAAAGAAATGACATTCCGTATGAATTTATAGGGTTGTGTTTCTAGAAATATGCTATATTTTTCTAAAGCTTGGAATAATACCTCGAATATAAATGACTTTCAAACATAAAAGCATCGCTCACGTAGATTTCAGGTTTCTTTATAAAGAAGGGGGTGCGCGTTATACGGCGAATATACCTAAAAACTAAAAATTGCAGCTTGAAAGTATAGGGGCGTGTTATACGCCGGATTTTACGGTATATTGAAAAATCGCTTCAAATATAAAGATAGAGAAGGAAAGTGAGAGAAGGGAGCTTTATTTTGAAATATTATTTTATCATTACGTAAATTTTTTAAACGTACGCAAAGTTTTTTAATATTTCACAGACATTAAAATTTTAATTTCGCCATATTGGGCTGCTGCTTGCATTACGGTAGACTTTTTTAAAGAGAGATTGTTGGTCACATGGCCATCGAATTTTTTTAAAAAAGATAGACGTGTCAGAAAACGTAACTTATTTTTCAACCCTTTCTTGCTCTGAGTGACTATACATGCTTACAAATAGCAACTGTATATATTGCAGACTTGAATGTTGAGTTACAATTTATTGTCAAAAAAAGGATGAGTAATATTTTTTGTTCAAATATTAGATTATGAATTTACCTCAAAACTCAAAAATACAAAAAAAAAGACAATCCGATTTTTATGTTTTACCTAATTACTAGAATAAGTCACTTTCGCAGAATTCTTACATTTTGGGTTAATATTTTAAAAAAAACAATTGTGTTTTTACTCTGCCACTTAAGTGTGAAATCTTTTCTTCTAATGAAACTTTCACATATTATATATTAAGTTACATTATATTTACCATAGCTCTGTATAAGTTTTGGAATTTAATTTTAGTCACATTTATCTATTATCAATAACATTGTATGTATTGATTTATTTATTGTTTATTAACGCGTCACAAAATTTGAAGCTACAGGAGAACTAAAACATGATACATATAATTTTATTTACTTTTTTATCACATAAGTTTGAACCTGGGTCAAACTACGAGGACGAAACTTGAGCTAAGCCTCCTTTCTCAAAACTTTAACACTACACTAACGTGAGGACTTTCAACCTTGACAGATATAGCGTGTATCAAGCCTTCTAAATGGTGGGTCTTCAGCTACTTAGGACATTATACAATTCGATAACGTGGGTCACGATTTCACGACCATGACTTCTCGGCTACCACCAAGAAGCAAAGAGGCATGATATTAACCCCTTAACTTCCACCGGCGTATATGTACGTCTCCTTCAGCCAGTGCGTAAACTGTCCAGACGTATATAAACGTCTTTCCTAAATACAATCTTTTCTTTGCACTGTTATCAGTTAAACTATTTCAAAGGCTTTGGAATACAACACTTTGGAAAGACAGTACTTGCGAAGGATTTACATATTTCAGATCCCCCCTTCAGACCTCTAACGCGTGCCTTTGTGAAAAACAGGGACACTGGGGAGCTAATCGCTTAACTTTAAATCGGCAGTTAAGGGCTCAAAAGTATATGATGGGAGTCCAGATAAAGAAATGAGATAAGAAATTTTGTATGATTTTATATTCTTGTATTTTTAGTTACTTAGATACTTATTGTTAATTAATGTCTAGCAAGAATGACATGGGTTATATATATATATAATCAAACACTAACAAATTCAGATAATCTGCCTGTATCTTTTTTATATAAAAGCCTGTTTTGGGTTGTGAAATAATTATATATAATTAAAAAAATTCATGTCTTTGATAAATATCAAAAATATTCTCCTACATACATTTTTGAAGTAATTCATACAACTAGGTAGACAGTTAAGATGTCTCTTTTCACAGATTGAAGAAATTTTTTGCACGTACTTCGTTTAGTTTTATGATAATGCGTTATCTTTCAACAGAATTTCCTTTCAACTCAAATAAAATAATCTTTTTCTCTTAGCTCAATATTAACCTCGTTTCGACTAGAGCAAATTGGCATACCCTGTGGGATATCCAGCATTTTCTCTTTAGAATTTTTATATCGTAAGAAATAAAAAGGTCAAAGATAGTCATCTTACTTTTTATATTCTATAGTTTAAATTTAAAATTTCCTTTTGAGAGAGAGAATTTTTAGCAGTTAGTTTTCGTGTCATTTTATGTGAAAATGTAAAACAAACCTTCGGCATCATATTTTCAAGAAATAAAAAAGTTCATCTCTATCTATATATGCATATGTATTCTGTATATATATTGTAATAATACACATATACATTTATAATAAATTGAAGTATTTATTTAAAATGTTGGTGTGTTCAGGTATTATTTTTATAGCTTTTTTATATTTTTTTAAGATGTTTGTTTTCTTTTTTGTATTATATAGTACGTTATGTTACTATTTTCGCATTTGGGCTTAGTGTTTTAGAAACTTATTTATTATTCCTGAGCTGTTTTCCCTTTCTCTCTTTCAATGACATAGGCAAATTTAGTGGAAGGTTAGCAACTATTAAAACTATGTTAGACTCACAATCTTATTTCTTAAGACCAAGAGTTAGCTGTTTTTCTAATGTGTGAGAATGAATTTAAATTAAAAAAGATAAAGTTGAACGAGTAAAGTAAGTTTTTTATTTTATAATAGTAAAAAGATGTAATATTAATTCTGTCAATGTTTTATGAATTTCTGTTCTAATAAATCAATAATATAAATGTAATAGACAAATTCTCTTTTTGAATTAGATTTGACAGAAGAGTTTTAAATAAGAAAAACTTTTCAATATTTACAAGTGCTTTTTGTTAGATTGTATTGTGCGCATCTTTGATATATAACCTAACTCACAGAACATTTAAAGATATATTTTGTTTTATCTCGTTTAAATATTTTGAGTGAAATTGGAAAAGGACAAAATACTGCCAATAGGTAGTGTAAATGAATTGTATCCTAAATAAAATATGGACATTGTTATTTTTTGAGAAAAAAACTAATTTTTATAATGAAGGATTAAAACAAAAACAAACCATAATGAAAAAAAGTGCTATATTTATGTCGTATTCAGTAAGAAATGAGTTCTATATAAATATATTGAACTCCCAACTGTTGTAATCTTTCGTTAGCTAGTAATGACTAACAGCTATCAAACAAAGCTATTTATTCTAACAGTAACAAAGAAAGGGTACAACACAATGATACAAATACTATTCTAAGTTAAATATTTAAATGCACGTCGTTGCCAAGGGGCTAAAGTTCCTCGTTTAGGTAGATGGTTCTGCCCCTTGTTGTTTCCATGTCCGTTTTGGTCTGGGGATCACCACTCGCCTCCCTGTGAAGCGAGCTGAGTCATGTATCAGGGCGCATGCAGTGCTGCCCTCCCATGAGTCCATCACATTTATATGTAGCATTATATTGTAGATTTTACGTCTGTGCAACTAGTCTTGGTTTTGAAAGTGGAATCCAACACATTGTTCCTTCAACACTATAAGTTGCTTATTTTTCCTAGAGAAATGAATCCCCAATTTGAATCTCAAATTTATTCATATAAATTAAAACAATTTTCCTGCTAATAAATACATTTTAAAAATAAATAAATAAAGTTAGTATCAAAAGTTCCTCTTTTAAGAATAAAACTTTATTCTAAAATTAGTAGCTCATATCAGAACGCGTTGTGCGCTCTCCGGATATTATTTTGACAGATTAATGATGCTTAATTCAGATACATTCTAATTGTTAATTTTAAACTTTAGATTATTTCTCCTGAGGGTTGCAATTTGGTTAAACAACTAGTTGGTAGTAATTATTAAAGATTTATTCATTATAAACATGAGCTATTCTTTTAAACATAAGCTCCCCAAAGAGAGCCGCTTTTTAATAAAACTAAAGCACCTGTTAATGTTTACAAATATCGATTATTTGTAGTTATAAGACAAACCTGTGTAAAAGGAATTGCTTCTAACAAGTAGTCAATTTTCTCTCTAGTAAATTACTTAGACGAAAAGTCACTAATCATTATCTAACTCTCGCTTCGGCTGGGAAAGAGAAATCAGTTTCCTCCACATTTTGGAAGCTTTTATTTTAAATACATCACGCTTATCTCTAGTAATGTCTTCAAAAGAGATTATTACTCCAAGCGGAGGAATATTTTCGGTGGATCTGAAGGATTAAAAATATTTCCCCGTATTCAGTTTCTCAAAGTAATGCTTATGAAATTCGTTGTAATTCTGGAATGCAAGAAACAAATGTTAATTAACATGATTATGAAAACGTTACTGACTGTAAAATAAAGTAATTAACGGTAATGAGAGAGAGAGAGACAAAATTCAGTTAGGTCATTAAGAAATTAGAGGGAAAGGCTCATTTCAGACATTGCAAGTTAATGCACCTCTTAAATATTAAGAAAGTTCAGAATAAGTAAGTTTGAAGAATATTTAAATGAGTTTTAAATAATTCTTTCATTGATTTTTATTTTATTTACTTAAACTTTTTTTTTCTAACATATGCTACTACTATTTATCATCGAGATGAAAATACTCCTTATTTTTTGGTTTTTTAACTTTTTACGAAACAAAATAAAAAAAAAGAAATCTTCCTCTTTCGAGTGAACAAAATAAAACCCCTTTTATTTAAACAGCTTTTACAGGTATTCTTTATGTTTTTAAAATGAAACTTTGTGACTTCTACACTTCGTTGAGATTTTTTTTTTTTCAATTATTTTATTTCTTCAGGTTTTCAAAATATTTCCTTTGTTTATCTCTTATTTCGAATGCATTATTTGTTTTAAATAATGTTTCAGATTTAAAAAAAAAAGAAACTCAAAATTTGTTGTTTTATTTTCTTGTTTGAGAAATTCAAAAAATGGGATGAATCTTAATTTATTATATTTCTAACTTTTGTCTTTTGGTGGAAAACATAATAATGCTTCTGACGTTTTAATGGAAAGAGAAAAGTGTAATGCATCGATGGTGTATTTCTACTATTGAAATTTTATATAGAAGAAAGTTTGAACATACATTTAACAGTAAAATTATTAAAATAAAAACGTTTTGATTCTCTGAATAAAATTTATCTATTTTTTAATGTATTAATACCAGCTACATTCATTTTAATCTTTTGAAACGATAAGAAACTGCACTTTAAAGGGTAACTATAACTTATATACCTTTAAGACCTAAATTCAAACTAGAACACTCCACGTTCCAGGGAGGTAGCAAAATATTTTTATTATTTTTTCCTGTGTCATTGGGGTCAGTATAGTGTTAAAAACCAGAATATAATGTAATATTTAAGGATACAAATATTTCGGGTCTTAAGGTATCCGACTACGTTCGGAACCGTGATTTTGCAAAAGCGTATAAATGGATAATATTTATGATATTAGTGTCGTTTAGATTCGAAAATGTATATAAAACTGTTTTAAGAATATTATTACAATAAAAAATTATTTTCAATATTTTGACAAAAAATGAACATAGAATGACCAATTTTCTAAATATTCTCCTTTTGTGAAAAATGCTTCTATTATAATAATATTTTGCCTGTATATAGCTCAGAACTCTCTACAGAGGCTCAACTAGAATTTTTGAAATATAAAACTTAGAAGTGGGTTTATCCATATTTTAGGACAACAGAGGGGAGCAATTTAAAAAAAAAAACATCGCCGATAATTATTTTAATTGGTGGTAACTCTGAAAATAATGTGAATTTTATAAAAATCCTAGTTCAGACTCTCTGGAGAAGTCTTTACTTTATATAAACACACACACACACAAAATATTATTATTTTAGATGCATTTTTTTATAAAAGGAGAATATTTTGAAAAAAGAATATTCTAAGTTAATTTTTTGACAAAATATTGCATTAAATAATTTTTTTTGTCAAAATATCCTTAAAAGAATTTTACACATGTATTCTAATCTAAGTACACTAAATATCTTGAAAATTATCCATTTCTGCGCTTTCTTAAAATCACGGTTCCGAACGTAGTCGGATACCTTAAAGGAATAAGAATGCTTAACCCGCACGATCATACTAGCTGGGTTTTAAAGGAATAATACTGTGTGTTCTGAGTTTAATCTTCTAATAATGATCAATTAGAAATAAGTATATTTGAATGCTAAAAAGACGATAATATATTTCCTAAAAAAGATTAATAGATTCAGCACAATTTATTTAAGCACTTTAATCTTCATATTATAAATTCAAAAATTAGTAACTTTAAAAGGATTTTAGAAATTTGTATCTGTACTAGGTTTGTACAGACCATTTTCGGTAGATCTTTATACGCTTTCGAGAAATATTATGTCTATTTTATTCCTTCGGAATATTTTTCTTACCTTTTATTGATCTATGACATCATTTTATTCAGCATTTTTGGAATTATTTTTAGTTCATTTTTTATAATAAATGACAACATTTTTTAAATGTAGGAATAATAGTTATAATTATACATTTACTTTTATTGATATACTTTTGTAAATGAATTTAGTTTGAGGTGGAATATTGATTGTAAGATTTAATTTCATATTTCAATCAATATTTTCAATTTAATAACCATAATACTTTTTTTATTTAAAATGTTGCCTTCATCAAGAAAGCCCATTTTCAGTAGAACTGAAGTATTTCTATCTGTGCTTTCAGCTTAATGAAATTATTGATTCTGAAAGAAACATAATATTTTTTTTTATTTCTTTCATCTAATTTTTTTTTATTTATTTGTAGATAACATTTTATCATTACACTGAAAACAATTAAACACATCGTACAAAGCTTTAAATATCCTAAATTCTTAAAATATTTAAAATGAATAATTATCTTAAATCTTTGCACACAACTCTAAAACACTGTGGAATTTGCATCTAATTTTGGACGGAGAAAATTCGCTGCAACTCCTTAAGCGTTAATGATTTGAAACAGCACAGCCCCTTATACTTATAGCAAATTGTAAACACTAATTTCCATCGGGATTTTTGTTACAGTCTTTCGTGTCGTCGTCGTGTTAAGATGGTTAATCAATTAAGTCACCGTACAGAAGGAAGAATGAATGGCTTGTTGATAAACAGAGATGACGTTACGGCCGTTTGATCGATGGTGATTTTAGGAGCAGACATGCTGCTCTGTCTTAAGAATCTTAATAATTAGATACTACATAATTAACTCATCCGAGTTAAACACATAAGAATATGTTTTTTAAGCTTATTCGCATCTTGTCAAGTTTCCAACTACAGTTGAAAAGATTGATTAGATTTAATGGAAAGATATATAACTATATATAACTGCTTATATAACAATCGCTTAAACAGAGAAATACATGGAATTAGATTAAATCATTTAGCAGTTTAATATGAGTCAATCTGAGGTCTAAAATTATTATTTGTAAATATATTAGTTATTTATTTTTTAATATATTTTTTCAGTTCTTTTTTTTTGATAAAAATAAAAAATATACACGAGTTTTTAATTTGATGTTTTCAATGTCCACATCTGTTTGTTGATTTTATTCTCAGTCGTTCATTATCACAATATTATTTTGCTAAAGATTTAATTTAGGTAAAAAATAATGTTTTATAATAAACTGCATTTGAACACCAGCAATAACTTCTTAATAGGTGAAAATATAAACAAGTTCGACTAGATATAATTCTTTGAAATTCGAGTTAAATAGTTCGATTTTTGTACACATTATTTATAAAGGAATAAGGTTTCAAAAAATTGTAAAGTAATTAAAATATATTCATAATTTAAAAAATTATAAGCATATGAAAAGAAGAAACATTTCTGTAAGAAGTATTAGTTAAGTTTTACATTGCGCATGATATTTTTTAAAGTAGAAGCTCTAATTATTAGGAATAAGTTGATTTTTAATCTTAATTATATCTTTGTTATACCGTAGCATTTTTATATCAACAGATTTATAAATAATATTTTTTAAAAAACTAAAAAAATTACATTTTTAAAAAGTTTTTTAAAATTTCAATATTTTTAAACTGTTTTGAAATAAAATAAGATATATATTATTAAAATTAGGTAGGGTTTAAAGAGTATGATACATATTACAGTCTTATAAATTTTTACAGATCAAAAGCTCGTATTTTAGAAAATATCATGCGGAACGTTAAATTTATGTAAGATTTCTCTCAGAAATATTCCTTATTTTCATATTCTTATAATTTTTCAAATTATGAATATACTTTATACATTTTACATTTTTTTGAAACCCCATTCCTTTACAAATAATGTATAAAAGAATCTAATTATTTAATATCAACCTCAAAGAATTATATCTAGTCGAAAATTGTTTATATTTTTAGCTCTCGAGAGAAAATTAACACCCCTGAGAGTTCTTAATATTTTAAAATCCTTCACAAAGAAAACTTATAAAGTAAAACATTTTTATGAGACTTATGACAACCAGAATATAAAATAATATTAGATTAACAAGTAAACTTTCCCATTCAATTTTTCGCTAAGTTATATCAACTCAAGAAATATAAGAACTCAACTTAAAATTTTGTCTACTAAGTAAATAAAGTGTATTTTAAACAATCCTATCAGACTCTGAACTTTGTTATAATTACAGAATATTTTTTCAATTATCTTCGCTAAAACTAGCAAAATATTCCCTACATTTCTTTAAATTAAAAGATTAAATAAAAATGAGTTTTAATAAAATTGAAATGTAAAACAAAGCATTCTAGTTTCTTATCAAAAGAAATGTTACAAAGATTCTGTATCCTCTGAAAGAAAAAAAAAATACAAAAGAAAGAAAATGTTTTCGAAAATAGATTGAAATACTATGATTTTGATAAAATATGTTTATAATGCATGCATGAAATTCTATATTACATGTAATGAAAATATTAGACACTAATTGTGATAAAGTTTTAATTATTAATACTTTTAGTAATTCTAGTAAATTTCCTATGGAACAGAAATTTAATATGCTTCCTGAAGTTTTTAACGTAGCTGGATTTTAATGTGTTTTTGAAACTTCATATACATTTCGATAAACAACTTGATGAGAAAATCGAGTCATTGTTTATTTGTAAAATAATAACTTACCCAACATGTTAAAATGTATTTAGTCACTGCACTTTTTAACTTTCCTTTTTTTAATTTCAGAAGAAAATTTATTAAATGTGCATAAAAAAAGACAGGTATCATTTTTTTAAATTATTTTATAACTAGTGTTTTTATTTTTAAACCTCCTTTCGGTAAAATCATTCTTAAAATTATTTACTAAGGAAAATTTTGTATTAATTTTACTATTTATTTAAATAGAATTGCCCGTTTGTCAATGAATTATTTAAAATAAGACTAATTAAATTATAATACTCAAATTAATGAAATGAATTTTTAATGGAGTTCGAGCAATAAGCTACCCATCTTCATTTCAAAGTACAAATAAATAAATTTCGTCTTACTAAATTCAAATTTCTTTGTTAGAAAAATAATCATTTTCACGGTAAATAAATTATTAAAAGAAAAAAAAAACCGCTTTATAATCAATTGTTTTCGAGACATTATTAAAGTGTCATATAAGAACATAAATAAGGAATACAATATTTAAAAAAAACGATCTAATTTAATCAAAATATTATTAAGTATCAAATGAATTAAATTTCTTTAGATAACAACACATGTATTGTATTTCCTAATCATGAGAAGTCTGCTTGAAGCTATTTTGTTTCAGTTTCTTAATCAAGTGCGCTGTTTCAGGCATTGCTGAAAAGTTCACTGAAACATGTCTGCTCACCATGATGATTAAACCTAATCTATCAGTCTAGATAAAAAACAAGTGATATAAAAAAAATTTTTGTAAGTCAATTCCTACTTAGATCAACAAAGAAGATTTTTATTTTTGCTACTTTTTATTAAATAGTTACAATTAATATAAATATGTATATACATAGGACAGAATCACAACATTAAGTGGTAATTAATTTTTATTAATTATCATTAAAGTATCGTATTGTCATCCAAAATAATAGTGTATATAAGATTTCAGTTCAGCTGAATGTTTTAAAACGTGATAAAAAAAAAACCTTTTCAAGTTTTGACACAAGTCGCCAAAAGGGTCGCTAAGTCTCCAAAAATGATGTCAACGTGGCCGTATTTATAATTCTTTGAATAATTAGTTTTAATCAAGTAATTTTTATTAATTATAATTAAATTTTCGTATTGTCATCCAAAACAATCGTATATATAAGATTTCAGTTCAACTGAATGCTTTAATAATGAGAAAAAAAAAAAAAACTTTTCGACACAAGTCGCCAAAAGGGTCGCTAAGTCACCAAAAATGATACTAACGTGGCTGTATTTGTAATTCTTTGAATAATTAGTTATAATCAATTAATTTTTATTAATTATAATTAAATTATTGTATTGTCATCCAAGATAATCATGTATATTAAATTTCAGCTCAATTGAGAGCTTTAAAATGTATTTTATTAACGATTGAAAATTACACCAAGATAAATAAATAAATAAACAAATAAATAAATAGATAGAGAGTGTGAATTAATAGTAGGAATTGAAAAACAGAGTTTAGGAAAAGGGTGTACACATATATTAAAAAAGCTAAACGGAAATTTGTTGCGTCTTTATGACTATTACTAGAATAGGCAATCGATTAAATTTAAGTAATTTACTAAGCATTAAGTAATGGTAGTCATTATGACACAACAAGTTTCCGTTTAATTTATTTGATATATATAGAGAGGGTGACTGACTCACTAGCAAAGCGACAAACTTGCAGGATGTATAGGGGATGTGGAGACGACTAGGAATCACATAGGAATGCAGGGTTACAAATGCTATAGTTGCGAGCTGTGGTGCAAAGAAGTAGAGAAAAAGAACAGAAGCAACAACATATTAAAGGGACAGAAAACATTTTATTGAAAGGTTTTACTACAACAGGTGTTTAAAATTATGATAAGTCCTCTGGCAGGCCTAACAACGGCACTCCATGGAATTCCTTACGTTTTGGTAGGTTCCTCCTGGCAGTGTTAAGGTAGATAGCGTTGAACGGAAGGTTTCGTGAAAATAGATCCTGCTAGAAGTCATTATTTTGGATACATTTCCCTAAGTAGTAGGATGAACTCGTATTGAAACGAAGAACTGGTCGATGGGCCGGTCTTGCGTAGAACTGCTGATTATAATAGGCGTGTTGTAACTCTAGTTCAGCGGCGCTGCAGTCGCTTGTTTTCAAGTGTATATAGTATTCCTGTCTGTCTTGTTTGTGTTGAAAATAAACGTTTGTCCCTCCATTCGACTGGTCGTATCATTGTAGTCGCCACAACTTCTGACAGGTAAGAGCTAATTTATTATATTTTTAATTCATGATATCGAATTGAATTGTTGAAATACGACAACGAATGAATTACGAATTTGAACATTATTTCGAATTTGAATTTGAACAGGGCGTGCCGATTGGTGGTTGTATCAAGGACGTGATTTGAACAGGCGAGTTCCCCATCACACGACCTGTGCTAGTGTAGACAGAAGATGACGTGAGTCTGGGTCTGGTCACATGAAGATTTTGGTGTTCGAGACACCCAAACCTTCATCTCATCGCTTGAATACTAGAAAATGCCGGGACTATGCGTGACATGCTAGGAATCTTCAAAAACGTAAGGAATTACATGCAGATGTTGTCAGGCCTGCCGAACGAATTCTGGTCGTAATTTCGAACACCTGTTTCAGTATAACCATTCAATAAATTTTTTTTCTGCCCCATTTACTACTGTGTTTCTGTTTCTATCACTTTTCTCTGCTTCATCTCCCCATAGCTGGTAGCTACGGCGGCATTTACGAACCTGCATTCCTGTGTTATTCCGAGTCGTCTCTGTTCCCCCAACACACACTACAAATTTGTCAGTCTGGTAGCCAATCAACTTGCATACTCTCTTAGTAAACCTTTTTTGTAGTTCAAATTTTTGTAACAGTAGAAATTTCGGAATTAGAAATGATGGATAGAAATCAAAAATAATAATTGAAACAGAGAGAAGCGAAAACACGCACACACAGAAATTATATAATTATATAATAATTTAAATTATGCAATACTTTATTTATAAATTATAAATATTAAATTATATAATAATTTATATAAATTATTTTATATACAAGATCTATCCTGAGGCAGCAATTAGCAATGTTTATAGTACTGCAGCTTCCATAGATTTTTTAAACCCTAATATTTTTATAAACTCTAATATCTGTTTTATATTTCAATTTTTGTTTTTGTATGTTTCCGCTTTAGTGTTCTAATGATTGTCTCTATAGTAGAAAATATTAACCATATATATATATATATATATATATATATGTATGTGTGTTTGTATGTATTTAACTATACTAGTTTAGTCATTTTATAGATTAAAATGAAAGATCTGAAACGTGGTCCAACAAGATTATTAGGTCTCACAAATAGCAATAATACTTGCACTTCAGCAGTTTTTGTGATTTTTCAAGTATGTAACCATCGAATCGAACGATCCTTAACATCTCAAATAATTTTGCCTTTACTTTTCTAGATGTAGTCACGGTTTATCTAAAAATAAGAACCAACCAGCACCATTAATATAAAAAGAGAAGATCGACTAACATATAGTACAATATTATTTAAAGAAAAGTTTTCAATTATAAATTCCTAAATGAAGTAAATTGAACAAAATAAACGCACCATCTTATTATTTAAAATCTTTTAGATATGAGATTACATGTATAGCGTTAGCTATATAAAAGAATTTTTTTTTCCAAAATTTTTTGGGGGGATGCAATTTTTTTATTCTAGTAAGGAATTGAATAAGAAAAGTTTAATCCTCTAAAAAGCTTTATTCTTTGAAAGACAAACCTTTTCGTGATATGTAATACACTCAGTTTGGAGTAAAAAAAATATTTGAAATAAAAAAGTGATGTTTTCTCCTCATTTTATAATTTATTCGTTTGTATACGGTAATTGGCAAGGCAGAAGATATATTATTAAGATGACAAAAACCTAGAGTTAATGCAAAGGACATGTCTCTATCACTTAATTTTTTTTCTCTCAGTATACTTTAGTGGTGATGGTGGTGGTGGTGGGGGGGGTTAGGATTTTGGGGGCCCAAAATCTTATTTTGCAGGGGTGCCCTAATATTCTTGGTAATGCCACTAATAATTATTTATGATTTAGGTATCAAATGCGAGGAAATGATTTTATAAAAACAAATATTAGTTTTGAAATATTTCATAGCATTTTTATTAGTTATAAAGGCTGTTAAAATGTGTTAATCAAAATATTAGTTAATAATACAATTATTGAACGATATTTTGTGCTCCGAAAAAATATTCTTAGCTTATATTTCAATCCACGTAAAAATGTGATTTTTGAATATTTTTTAAAAATAAAATGGAAAAAAAAACATATATCTTAATTTTACTTCAAGTATAAGTAATTTCTATTATTTCTTCATTATATATTGAGCTATGAATTCCTCTTTTTAAAATAATCAGGAAAGCATAAGTGTATTTTAACATAAGTAAACTAATCTCAATGCTGAAATAGTACTGTTTCCTTTAATAAGTTTTGAGAAACTTTTTGAAGAATATCATTCAATGATTTTCACTGAAATGTCAATATTTTCTATTTTAGTCTTTTTTAAATGAAAAGAAAATCTAAAAAGTGTTACTGAGATATCTTTTCTATAACTATGGATTAGAATTTCGATAAAAGACATGATTTATTTCTCTGGGATACAAATTGTACTATAATGTTGTAACACTATACCTTTGAGTTTCTAAGAAATATTTAAAATATGTAAGATATTCTCTCTCTCTCAAACTTATCGTATTATTAAAAAGGAATTGCAATCATCCAAATGTTTCCTCTAATTTTTGTAACACATTAGTTGTGCTATGATGGGAATTTTAAGAATTTCTCAGATTTATAGGTAAATATTTTTATTCTTTTTGCGAATAATTGAAATTTAACCATTGTTTTTTAATAATCTATATACTTAAAAAAAAGGAAACTGATTAATTGTTTATATTTTTTTGTTCATTCACCCCACATACTTATTTTAAGTATACAAAACATTCGGTAATGAAGTGTAATCAATAGTTTTAACTGTTGATCCCAAAAGTTATAAATCTAAAAATACCTTTGTCTACGAATTACATTTGAATTCTTAGTAGGATGCTTTTAACTGTTTATATTGAAAAAAACTGAGAAAAAATATACATCTTAGTGACAAAAAAGGAATTGCAGAAATCAATAAGAAACAAACAAGTATTCACAATTTCAACTCGTAAAAGTACATTTTTTTTAAATCAATCATTCATTGTTATATAGATCGGAGACTTGAAAAAACAATTTTGCAAGAAGAAAGTATTTTTTTTCTTTTTCACAAGAAAAAAAGTAAAGTAATTCTTAAGGTACCTTATTCAAATATGTAAGACATAAGAGTAACGCAGAATTAAAATTTTTAGAAAAAATAACTTTTCTTAGCATTAAAGTATCAGTATATGTTGCGTTTCCTGAAATTTAAGACACTCTTAATATCGATTAAGCATTTTTTCCCTTAGAACAAGATAGTTAAAACATCATATTTGTACACGCAATTATCGCATTTATTTTTTACCAAAAGAAATAAAAAAAAAAGTTAAAGGGAAGTTTTTTTTTAATTTACAAGAAATGAAATTTTTATGAAGAAGTAAAAACTTATCTCTAATATGCCAAGTTCTTTCTCGGGCACAGCTGAGCTTAATGATTCAGTTGATATTGATGGAAAAATAAAAAACACTGCCTGATGTAAAAACTTATATTTGTAACCAAAACATGAAATAGTTCTTACAGATTGAATCACTACTTCTTAATGCTATTATTGTTTTATTTTAAGCACTTGTACGGAAAGAATAATGATTTTTCTGCATGCTTAAGTTAAACTTTTTCTAACAATAAATCATAAAATGTTTGAATATAAGTTCATTATTGATAGCCGTCTTATCTCATGAAATAACTTCACTGTTCGCAAGAATTTGCCAAAGTCAAATAACTTCTTGATAGGAGTTAAGCCAAATAATTTAATTTAATGCTTAAAATATATTTTATTTATTCATTTTTCATAAAAAAAATAGTAAATCACCAAAATTCTTGAAACTAATATAAATTCATTATATATATCACTCTCAGCATAAATTACGGATGAAGCAATTTTCAACATTATGCAGTTATTACCTGTTTTTACACTTTCACAAATGACATACAAACATTCGTCTTTCTTATTTCACAACTTTTTTTTCCATTCAGATCCATTTATCTTTAATTATCACATGTAACTGATTATTTTTTATTCATGTTGATGAGGATTGAATGATGATACTAATTACATTTTTCTAAATTAGTACTTTAATTAATTCAAATTGATCTTAAAGATCATTTAAAAAATACTAAAAACACATAAATAAGAAAATCAATACATGAAAAGATAAATTATACAGGATTAAAAGTTAATACGCTTTGAATGTACTTTTTTAACGTCACATAAGCAGTAAAATAAGTTTAAAAAATAAGATTAATGATAAGATAGGTATATAAATGTGCATGAAAACAAAGAGCCTTATTTGAAAAGGTTTCGAATAAAAAACTTCAGAAACTTCAGGTGAAAAGATAATAATCGTTCTTCTCATCATCTTCAGTGAATGGGAAATTTTTTAAATAAGTATGATGCGAGGAACAGTGAACACAAGATTTTCTATTTGAATACACTTTTAATATACGTATGTCAACAATATAAAAAAATGAGGTTAATAATTCAGAAATTCTTAATGCCAGGAAAAAATATTGTAAGAGAATAAAAAAGGTAATATTTTACAACGTAAAATGTGTAAGTGAATGTTTAAATATTAATCCATTTCATGGATAAAGTAAACACAGTTTTTATTTATGTGTGTATGTTTATAATCAAGTTTATTTAAGTTATTAAATTCGTATTCAGTACTAACAGAAAAAATCTTGAATTCTTCACAAATATGCTGTTTTGCATATCTTTATTAATTTCATTGTAAAGTTAATACAAAATAACAATGCAAAGCAAATTAATAAAAACAAAAATACGCACAAGAGCATTAAGGTGGAATTCTGATGACACACAATTGACAACATTTGTTAGATATACGAGTAATTTAAGGCAATACAAATCATTTGTCCCCCTTCTATTTTAAACCACGCGTCACCAAATTGAATTTTAATGGTTTTGGTCGAAATAGCGAGTGAACTAGTATATCACCAACCTTTTAAATTCGTGACTAATTATTAATTTTCCATGTTTCAATGCAATAGAATGAACCTTTGGAATACAGAAGAAATAAAATTTATTATGGATACTAAAAAATTTGTTTGGATTTCATTGTATACTTCTCTACTTCCACAATATAGTCCACAAAACCTTTAGAAAGAATTAAAAAAAGTTTTTTTTTGGCTTTATTTTTACTGAACTTAAAAATTTCGAATATTTTTGGGGTTTTAACGATTGCATTTTATAAAATAAAATTTTTACTTTTTGATTTCTTAATGTATTATAAGTATTACATTACTTCTTTTCTACAATAGTGTATTGAGTTGTTCTTCAATTTTATAAATTAATCTTAGTTCTTACAAAATAAAATTACTCTCTATTTTCTGTTCTCGTTTCAGCCCAGTAATATAAGCAGATGAAAGAAGGTGCATATAAATTATGTTTAACTCAACGATCGTAACCTTAAGTCTAAGAATTTGTTATCTATTACTGTGGCCATATTATTATAACCCATACTATCTTGCTATATTCTGCACATCGTTTAACTTTAAGTTAGATTGATGGATTCATAATAAACCCTCTAAGTAGTAAATTTTTTTGCCTAAAATGTTCCAAAGAAAAAAAAAAAAAAAAAAATTTATTATTATATAAAATAAAGCATAATACTTAATAGAATACGAAAATAGAAGAATTTAATTTTAATTTTCAAATTTTAAGTTTTCACACACTTTTTAATTTATAATTGTGGAACACAAAAACCCTAAATGTTTGCTTTTTATGAGTGCACTTTGTATGCTATGAAGAACTTTTCATATAACTTGAAAGAATTTCTCTCATACATATAAAAAAAAATTCTTGCTCTTGTCTCTTTTTCAAATAGTTGAAGATTTTTTTTGTGTGTGTTCATATATATATATATATATATATATATATATATATGCACACACAATTTGAAACATGGTATAAAATTAAGTCTTACATTGCAATGGGGATAGAGATAATAACGATCTTTTTGGATTATCTTCCCATTTTCATTTCTACTGAAGAAAAAATTGCACATTGCCTTGCTAATCCTTTTTCATTATCGAATCTTTTCAAGTATCTAAATTCCTGCCTTCAATGAAAATTTCTCGCCTTCACCACAAACACAATTTCGTATGAGTGGTATTTTATTACCATGGATAAACTGCATACCTTAAAAATACTAGCACTAATAATCTCATTTTAAGAATTAAAAATATGTACAGATCTAACATAGAAAAAAGAAAATATCCGTATCTGTACAGCGTAAGGGCAAACCATTTAATGGGTTATTGAATACCCTGGTATTTTATATCACAGAAAACTCAGTGTTGCATTATTTTTAACTTTTATAGATGCATTCAAATAAGAGCCAGTTTCTATTCAAATATAATGAATGATCAAATATATGCATGCAATAATACAAATATAAATGCATGCAATAATACAAATATAAATGCATGTTTTTCTTTCTTTACTTACTTAAATGTGCTATTTAAAATTGATTTTCTTATATGGTCTTTTATTTACTATACCCATTTATTTGCATTTGTACAGTTTGAAATGTATCATACCAAAGTCTTATTTTGAAATAATTGTTGAATTTTTATTAAAGGAGATATACATTTTATACAATTTAACAAAATTCATTATTTCTTAAGGAAAAATGTATTCTACTTAAATTTTTAATCACTAAACTTTCTTATCACTAGACATAAAAAAATAAAATTTACAAAACGAAAGAGAAAATCCCTGAAAACTTATCGGTAGTATGGATAACGTGTTGAACTATTGACGATCAAAGACTTTGCTGATGGGAATGTTAGAAATTTAGTATGATATAAAGGTCTTGAACAAAACATTTTTACTAAAATTTGTGTGAATATTTTGTGATTTCATTAAAAAAAAAGAAGTTTAACGAAAAGAAAGGATTAAATCATACATTAATAAATAATGAAGTGTTATGAGAAATAATGAGTTTCTGCTCAATCAAAATATCTTCAAATATATAATTTATAAGTTAAAATATGTAAGACATACGTGTGGAACAAGAATAAAATATAAAATGTGAATTCTATTTTTGAAAATATAACCAAGAAACACAAGTGTAGTTCATTAGAGGCAAAAAGTTGTGAAGATATAGGATAGATCTGAAATGAGATGCAAAAAATTACTTGTCTTCATATTTGTAATTTAGAGTTAATAAGAAATTCTACTAGTCGTATAAGAAACACAAATAAAAGAAGTGCGCAGGAAAAGAGAAATGGAATCAAAAAGGAAAAACAGAAAGATAACATTTGCATATTTGATGATAATCATTCACTCAAAACAAGAAACTCTTCCAGAAGTTGAAGATACACCCAAATATTGAATGGAATTTGTACTCATCACTATTTCAAGGATAAATAACTTGGTCAGGAGTAATAAGACAGTTGTTTTCTGAAATTCTGTTACAAATATTGGGATTTTTAATGATTTTTTTTTGTAATACGTACCTTCTGCTTGAATAATGGAATAGATGCGTACCAACACACGTATGATATACGGAAAAATTTTTTAATATCAGCGTTATAAATTGCGTTTATTCGGATTTATTAGTTATTCATCTTCAAAAAATATTTTCTAAAATTTAAGAGCAATACGTTTATACAGAAATGCACTTTGAAACGATAAATAGAACTTTATAAATTATTATTTTACAAAGTTCATATAAAAATAGAAATGCAGAAACCTTGTGAATTGAATAAGGTATTCTCGGCCAAAGAAAAGCTATTTTTCCAGAGGTATGCCTTCCTTTTTATTCAAATAAGTGTATGTCGAAAGCTATACTTGTTTCATCTATAGAAATGTCACATTTTACAATATATTGTCACTAAATAACACAACATTCAGATTAGACACCATACATTTTTCATTAAATCGGACAATCCGATATCAAATGAGATTTTAAAAGAAGAGATAAGTAATGCCTTTTAAACTTAATCCACAGCAGAAAACTTTGCTTGTCCTAAGTTAAGAAAATTTTTGAATAATAAATCTACAAAAAAAAAATGGAACTCATTATTGTTTGAATATTTTACTTGCATTTTTATACGACAATGAATCATTACTTTTTACCAAACACAATTTAAAAAGCGGTTGTTTACTGATTTTTCAGTATTTTTTGTACAAATATCTACCACTTAATATAATCTTTAAATATTAATGTATTAATATATATTATAACATATTATAATTTTAAATATTAATGTAATTAATGTATAATGCTACACTGAGTTTAACGAAACTCTGGAATCTTTCATAAATATATTCAGAAGGAAAATAATCCTAGTAATAAGGTGATCCAATCATTTTTCATAAAATAAACTTCAGTCAGATAACCATTTATTCAGTAACAAGTTGTATATATATATATATATATATATGCAGATCAGTTACATTCATGGCGATAAAATTAAATAACGTATAAGAAAGTTAAGTAATATATTAGGGTAATAACAAGAAGTAAATTATAAGAAAAGGAACATTCCATCACCTAGAACTCGAATTTAGTGGGAATCAATTTTCAAAGGGAAATAAATAGTCAAAAAACATCACATTGTATTAGACCTAATACGGTATTTCCTAGAATTGAAATTGCAGCTTTATATGCGGCGTAAGTATAACTCAAACTCCCCTTAGAACTAAAAAATGTAACATTACTTGTTACAAACCTTAGAAATATTCATTTGAAATTTACTTTGCTTAAACAAGCATTTGAGTCCAATATGTCTATGATGCATCATTTAAAATATTATTTAAATGAAACAAAAAAATATCAATAAACGTTTATTTCTTTTTCAAACTCATGGAGCATTGGTTCATCTGTAGCTATTGTAAGCTTGTAGAGTTGAGGGAGAAAATTACTTTTTTAAAGTAACATAATAAACAGAATTTCAAAAGAGCATGTTGCAATACAGTATTTTAGTTTTACAATTGATTTCATTTTTTTAGACCAGATTAGAAATTACTTTATTTCTTACCACAGCTCACATACTTTCATTCTTCTTCAAATGTATTTTTAAAGTTAGCTTGATAACATGAATCTAGGGTCTTAGTCCCTAAAAGCTTTCCTAAACAATCAAACAACCAAAACTATTCGATTTCAACAGAACTCTGGATCGAAATAGTATGTACCTTTCAAAAAGATCTAAGAGTCCTCTAGACATAAAGTATTTCCACTTGGAACATCTCAGATATTTATCCTTCAATATTTTTAGGACGTTCCAAAGTTAAAAAACAAAACACAAACGCTTATTTTTATAACTTTTTGTTGTGTCTGTTTGACCTTTTTTAGTTTTGTTATCCACTTGCGTGGATCTTAGAGTTGGTTCTTTCTTCTTTTGATAAAATGAAAAGTCCGATATGGGATCGTGTAGTAGTTCTGCTTTACGTTAATAAGCTACGTTAAAGCTTACGTAGGTCTTGTTGATTAAAAGTCCGTAGTTTTTAGAACAAAGAGAAGTTATCTTGAGATATCGTCTTTTGTTGTAAGAGAGGGTAGGAGGGAAACTTACAGAAATGAAACATGGTCTGGATCTATTGTTACGAGGGATATCATCAAAAATAAACCATTGTTCCTTTCACAAAAAAAGGGCAAAAAAATTCTGCAATTATGATAAGAATAGTAAGGGTTCTTGAAATTACGTACAATCTTAAGATTAAAAGATATTTCGATAATTACTTCGCGTAATTGAAACGAGATATGCACGGTATTCTATACAAGATTGTAATTCGGAGCAGGTAGTGTGTTATGGCCATAACTGATCCGAAAAAAAATCTCATAATAATATAAACATTTTTATACGCTCTTGTGTTCAAATAATCATTGGGAGATTTCTACAATGGTTGAAAAAGTCATCAATAAAGAGCCATGTGAGAGAACGAAAAAAATAAAATTAATGTTTTATTTATTTCTTATTCAAGAAGGAAATGTTTTCTTTGAGCCATTTTTGACTAATTTTAAACAATACTATAATAGAAACATTTAGGTTGATTAAAAGAGAATTCTTTTTCTTTATTTTTTACTAAGCTGTTCTTTTAATGGGCAATATTTTGCGTGAAGAGAATGGTGTAGTTTGCGAATGTATAATATTATATTAGCAATAATAATATTGTTACGAGTTTTGTGTAAATAAGGTAAATAATTTGTATTTGGGTTTTAATGCATTTATATTACTCTATGTTATATTTATTTCATGTTAAAATTATACTATTCACAAGCAATGCCGCCCCTTACGTTATAATGGCGATTCAATGAGAACTTGGCGAAATCTTGGCTGTAGAGACAAGTTGGCGTCATTGGCGACCATGTTGGCGAGTTCGGAACCCTCTGGATTCTTTTAGAAAGTAGTGGGTCTCTCCATTAACGGCACGCTCGATGGCACGAATGGTTATATTTCTGAACGTTTCTTCTGCGCCTATAAATAAGAGTGCCAGCCGCAACCAGTCAGTCTTCATTAAACCAGCGAGTAGTGAGGATTGTTTTAACTAGCAATTAGCTTGGCTGTGCTTGTGAATAATCTATACTTACGGGTATTTTTAAACCTGATGATTGTATTTGATTGCTGTTGAAGGTGTGAAGACCTTCGGATATTTACCCTGTGAATATTGCCGCTTAATCCTGTATTTAAAGGATTGGATTTTTGATAATAAATTCGCATCGCTCTTAAAGAACTGTTTATTTTCTTTGTGATTGTTTTGCATAAAATCATCGAACCCGGATCTACTTAACAATATTAACTTAATAAGGAACTTTGATGATATTATACGTATAATGTTTCGTTGTTTTTTCCCAAAAATCTATATTTAATTAATTTTTTATAAAAATAATATTCTTATAAGACAATTTTATATGTATATTCTAGTTCAGGTGACACTAAATATTTATAAAAAAATTCATTTACCGCTTTTTCAAAATATCACATTGCTCCATATAATAAATTTGTCTTTAAATCACAGTAATTTGTTCGCGAATTCTAGCAACATATTACATCGACATATTGAAAAGTTGTTGAAAAAATACAAAGCCAAGTTTCAAGCAAATAGACACAATTAAGAATCCCTAGATTGCCAAATGTTGAAAGTTTTTCAAAACACTTTAAATTACAAACACTGAAATTCTTAAACTCTGGTTCCATCTCGCTGCAAAAGTTCCTTTTGAAAAAAATATGCGAGATAAAAAAGGTTATTTAAAAATCATCTAAATTAATAATAATGTGTTCTACTTAAAATATTTCGATTAAAAAGAAATTTTTATCAATGTGAGATTCCTTGTAAGTCTACAAAGCGTATATATATATTTGTATTCATAAAAATATTCATAACTTAAGATGAGAAGGAGGAATTTAAATCCATTTAAAGTGCTTTTACCAATGTCTTTGTACGTGTAGATTCTTTACTACGCTTTATAATTGTTAGTTTCCCCACCTAAAATAACGTTCATAAAATCAATCGTTTCGTCGTTCATAATGAGCTATACTCTATTGTGTTTCCCGGTGAAAATTCATTGTTTTCTCGAAAAATCACCGTTGACTAACCTTTCATTTTGTTTGACAGCATATTTTATAACATCGTAAAATCACAACAATCTAAAAAGAAATAGAAGGGAATAAAAGCATAATCATTTCTATGCGTTTTTACTAGGGTGCTAGGAATTACGATTTCCTTTATAGGGCAAAAGTTTAAAGATGTACGCTATTGTGATTATACCCTTCTGATTGCTATCGTAACAGGCCGGAAATTGGATTTTCAGAGGACACATAGCGTACAATGAGTGTGAAACCACTTAATGCTAGTTTCACGTCATCGTCACAGAAAGCTCTTCCGTATAATACCTGAAATACTATCACAAGTGATAAAATTATGAAAAAAAAGTACTAGAAGAACAAGACTAGATAATAAAAAAAAATTTATTTTTTACACCTTTTAAAACTGGTTTTTAGTAGCACTTTTATTGCTAGTTTTCTTTACAACATTATGGGAATTGTGATGATAATATAAGGAGAAATTGTGCTTAGTGATGCTCGCTGTGGACACCTTTGACGGAAATTTATGGCATTTATGATGTAACTAGAATTGAAGCGGTAAAATGGGAAGTGTAATTTTTATACACATAAAAAAACAATAAATCTTATTTATTTGTTTAGTTGGCGTGTAAAACATTATCGTAGTATTATCGAAAATATTAATTGCTTTAAATATTATTTTAATGCTTATAATGTTTCTTTTTCATTTATGAATTAAAAAAGAAACTCGCTTTTAGATTTACGAAAAATGCTTTGTACAAATAATTCAGAGCCAATAGTTTGTTATATTTTGAAGAACACGATATGAACGATTTGAGTGAATTACATAAAAAAAGGAAAAAAATTCAAAAATAAGCTTGACAAGAAGCAAACTAATGCATGTCCTGTATACTTGTTATGACTTCCTTTATTTTTTATATTTACATTTGTCATACTAGTCTAGCGTTTCTCAAACTGTGGGGCGCACCTCTCTAGGAGGGTGTGATAACCCTACGAAGGGGGCACAAACATGTTGAAAAACCGAAAACAAATTATTATTTTAAAAAAATTATAAATTTACTGGAAGTAAGCAAACAAACTACATTCTGACATAATAAAAAAAATAAAACTGATACATTACACTGATATAACACACTTATATGTGTATCAGTACTACACAATATATTTTATAGTTAATTTAACAATACTTAGTTAAGGTATATATATATATATCCGCGACTACGTTCGGAACCGTGATTTTAAAAAAGTGCATAAATGGATAATGTTCATGATATTTAGTGTCACTTACATTAGAATACATGTATAAAATTGTTTTAAGAACATTGTGACAAAAAAAAATTTATTTAAATACAATATTTCTGCAAAAAATTAACTTAGAATAACCTTTATTCAAAATATTCTCCTTTTGTGAAAAATGCTTCTATTATAATAATATTTTCCCTGTATATAGCTCAGACCTCTGTACAGAGGCTCAACATGACTTTTGAAAAATTCACATTATTTTCAGAGTTACAACCAATTGAAATAATTATCGGCCTTTTTTTTCTTAAAATGTCTCTCCTCTGTTGTCGTAAAATATAGATAAACCCACATTTAAGTTATATATTTCAAAAATTCTAGTTGGGCCTCTGTAAACTCTGTACAGAGGTCTAAGCTATATACAGGCAAAATATTATAATAGAAGCATTTTTCACAAAAGGAGAATATTTTGAAAATGGGTCATTCTATGTTCATTTTTTGTCAAAGTATTGTACTTAAATAATTTTTTATTGTAATACTATTCTTAAAACAATTTTATATATATTTTCTAATCTAAGTGACACTAAATATCATAAATATTATCCATTTTTACGCTTTTGCAAAATCACGGTTCCGAACGTAGTCGGATACCTTAAGAACAAGTTTATTAATTACCAGTGCCCCAATTGGCTTGTCATTTATAAAATTGTATGCAAAATTAATCCTTACCTTAATCTCTTAAATGCGGATTACAAATTCCGCGATTCGTTCCCCAATACCAGCGTTTAACATGTAGGCGAGCGTATGTGGTGTATTGGGTGGGAGAGGGGTAGAAAGTTAAATAAATAAGCAAATTCTCTGAAATAAGTAAATCCTTCGCAAACACTGTCATGCTCCCTTTATTGCATTCCAAAGCCTTCGGAATAATTTTATGTATAGCAGTTCACAGAAAAGATCGTACTTTGAAAAGACGTATATATACATCCGGAGCAATTAATGCACTGGTTGAGCAAGACGTTTATATACGCCGGTGGCACTGAAGAGGTTAAAGCTGTGTTATAGGTTTAGCGTCAAGGTGTGTTATTAAATTCAATACATTGTTATTGTATGGAAGGGAGGCGCGATAAAAACCATGATTGAATATTGAGTCGCATACATTGAAAGTTTGAGAGCACTGTACTAGTCTTATATGAATCTTTGCTTACAAAAATATCTGTCTGAAACGTCTCTCGTATAAATATATGTAATAATACGAAATATACTATTCAATTAGTACACTATTCTTCACATATTCTATATAATTAGAATTTTTTCAAAATCTTTTCAATTTTCGAATACATTGATATTTAAAATCTTTAAGGGAATGCTTAGCTGCCCCATATGCTTATAAAAATGGTTAAAATTAGCAATATATATGTAAGAGATGTAATATTTGTTAGGTGAAATAATTAAGTTTCATTTTTTCAGTACCTAATATACGGAAAGTAAAAAAAAAGGAGTTGAATTTATATTGAAAAACAAATTTGTTCCAAATAAATGTACTTTAAGATAGATAACATTTTTTTGTTTTTTAAAAAAATAGTGCATCGTATTTTTCAAAACTTAAATTACTTTTCCATACATTAACGAAAAATATACGGCTACATTTGCCAGTTTATCTCTTCATTTGTTATTTATATTACTTGTGTCATCCTTAAAAATTAGAAAAATACTTGAATTCTTTAAAAATATATTAAGATCAAATAAAAAATAAACAAATATAATCTTTCTTTCAAAAAAGTTATTTAATTTAATGCGAGACTACTGTAAAGTAAATTCATTTATTCTTCCTATTTAAGTGAAATTACTGTCTGTGTACGTTTACCAGCTAATTTTCTAAGCTCTCTCTCCGGAACTTTGTTTAAATTATTAATAAAGTCACAATGCTCAAAGTGAAACCAGCTACATTTAACAAGGTTTGTTTAACTTGTTTCAACTCTTGAACACGATAATAGCGTAGAACTAAAACAGTATTTACTTCACATTTATAACTGCTGCAGTCATTTTCACCTCTTATTTGGCAGTTATCCACTTAACAAATTCACGCCTACAATGTGGCTGAGGAAACTTGAGGTGACGTGTATGATCTTCGTGTCATTGTGTTATGGCAGTGACACACCAATATTCCCTCCAGTAATCTTTTTTAATTTAAAAATACTATTTTTTGGAGAATTTATAAAAGTTATTACGATACGAAATTGATATGTAGCTAAAAATATTAGATGCACGAGTTTCTTTAAAAATTTTATTCAGTGTAATTAAAAGATGTAATTATTAAGGTATAATTTAGAATATAATCTTATAAATATTTTAAGAGAACATTTTTTTTTCATAAGAATGAATACTGGTGATTGTCATGCTAATTCCTTGTTTCTGCAACTATCTTGGCTTAGAATATCTTTTGATAAAAATTTCATTGAGATAAATTATAACTAAAATTTTACTCACTTGCAAACATACTTTATGAAATTTTTTAATAGGTTCCAGATAACTGTAAAAAATAGGCATGTGAAATTATGTCGTGAAAGAGTAGGTTATATAAAAATTTTCCTTTCAAGCATAGTTCCAGATTACACAGGAAGCCAGGCAGATGGACAAAGACAAATGGTCATGTATAATATGGTCATATATATTATGGTCATAATATTGGTTACCAATTGCTATTCTATATTTAACTAAACAATTTACAAACTCTTAGTCTGAGAGGCTTAGTTGAACCAAGCCTTGTTTTTAAGCCAAAAATTAACAAAATTGTAAAGAAAATTAAAACATGCGATAATACAACTTGCCAAAAAATTGCTACAACATGAAGGCGGCATGCCACATTTGTGAGAATTGCTGAACGTGCTGTGCTATTATATGCAAGCGATTAACTTTTTAACAATTCTTGAAAAGCATCTTGCACAAATCTTGAAAATAAAATAAGGCATTGTACAGAAGGTTTTTCATGTAAGAATCGTGTTCGAAAGTTATTTTCTGGTGTAGAAAATTGTTATTATGTCTCTTGTCAGAAAAACTATTAACACGTGCCTGGTTTTGATTTAGCTAGAATTTCAGCAAACCAAGATCGTATTATTTTCAATGCTCGCATTGGTCGAGGTCCTCTAATTGTCATCAAAATATTGAATTGATTGATTTAAAAGGTCTCTACAGTACTCCGTGCAATATATCAGCAGTCCCCAATCCCCAACATCTGGAGAAAACAGACATGTTATCCGCATAGTCATACTTGAGTCAGGAAGTAGGATCATTTACCGAGAAAGTGTCTGCATGGACAGTAATAAGATATTTGTAGCACCATGAGCTGTCAGTACACCAACCATGGCTATGACTATTAGGGATTGCAATATCGGTATACCGGGATTCCGGTATTTTAAGCCATTTGGTCAGTTTTGTAATACCGGTATTCACAAGTTTAAATACCGGTTTTTCGGTATTTACAAGAATTTTTTTTTAAAGTTGTTTCCATTGTATGTTCAGAGATTGACAACATAGCAAAATAGTATACGTTTTTGTTTTTATGTCTCCCTAACGGGTGAAATTAATTAGACTGTGAATATAAAGTTGCATCGGACAATCAAGAGAAGAGATAAAATACGTGAATCATCCAAGGAGGCAGGCCAAAACTATCCTATTTTAGCTAAGGGCGATACTGTACACGTGTAGGATCCATAGTCTGATATCCGTATATATGACAAAACAAAGTTGTAGTTGTGAAGAAAATGCTCAATATTTCGATATTTTTTTAAATTGGTGAGTTTGTTGTTCGCACTGTATTTACACATCATACTTTAGAGTTCAAAATATTTTTCAGATTCATTATATATATATACTCATAAATAATAGCCCATATTATTGAATAAGAATAACTTTAAAGAAAAAAAAAAGAATCAGTTGATAATACATCGGTTTGGTTTCATTATTTATATCAGAACTAGCTGCAAGAGAGTACCCGGCTTTGCCCTGGTTTAAAATAAGGTTTTCTCTAGAAGCGTACAAAACTGTTTATTTGCATGCATTAAAAGGGTACATTTATCTTAAAGCAATGTGATAGACAACAATTTTGACAGTTCCATCTGGAGTGTGTACAAAAAGATTTTCCTCTTTGCCCGCTCTGGAGCAGGCCATATACAGCCGTCCATGAGAAAAGCATGGTGTCAGCAAGTCTATACGAACAATCCCAAGAGACTGGCCCTGTGACTTGTTGATTGTCATGGCAAAGCACAGTTTCAAAGGGAACTGTATTCACTTCAATTGTATGGTGTTGTCTGAGGGAATGTTAGGTATTCTTGGAATGAAAATATTCTCACCCTTAGCACACCCTGTGAGTACTGTGGCTTCAATGACATGTTGAGTCAGCTTTTTCACAATTAATCTTGTGTCATTGCACAACCTGGGTGCATCAATATTTCGGATCAGCATTATTGGAGCACCAACTTTCAGAATCAAGTTGTGGGCTTGCAAATCAGGAGTCTAGATGGAATTCAAGAACTCAATGGGATATTGTAATGCTTTATCATCATTAAGGATGCAGTTTATGAACTTGTAGGCATATTCTTGCCCTGAAAGTTGCTTCTGAATGGTGACATTGAGCATTGAGAATTTTCAGATTCATTCTCTCCTGTCTATTTGAGAAAATGCTCTTGTATACTTAATTAGAAAGTATATCAGACTTCCATTCTTAGCATATTAACATAAAATAACTTAGAGAAATGGACTTTGGTTCGTTGGAAGAAGTAGAATCAATAAAACGTAATAAAATCGTATTAAATGGAACAACAGCAAAAATGAACGGACCTCACAAGGAAGAAATCGTGTATCATAATAATAACTATCAATACATGTTAGAATCTATAAAGGATGGCATATACATGAGAATATTGACTCTAAAAAGAGATTTTGAAACAATATTTTTTTCCATCTCAAACAGAACCTGAAAATATCTCTCATGACATCCACATGTATATTATAACAAACTCGAAGCAGAATTTTTTATATAGAATTTGCTGAAAAGATATAATAGAAAAAAATTATACACCCACTGTTCTGTATATGTTCAGCCTGTTTGCATTGTACTTCTAATTGGTTATTAAAGTCATCCAGAGATATAAAAGTGTTAAAAATGCCTTATAACACAATTTTGTAGTTTTTTTTCATTAGTAGAGTAAAAGTAATGTAATTTATTGAAAATGATTAATTTCAGAATTTACAATACTGCATTATTTTTCTGAAAATCGAAGCTGTTTATAAATTTACAGTACATAGATCATCTTAAAAATTTTAATGCGGTTAACTAACGTACTTAGGACAATATAACATGTCTTTATATATAAAAATTTAAAATATACTAACCATAAATAATACTTAACCTTATTTTGCAATGTTTAATAAACTTCATTATGTATATTAATGAGAAAAGTTTTCTAATACGCTAAATATTTAAGAATATATTCATGCAATAAATAAACTATAGTTGATACGTATTTATCATAAATAATTCTCAAGCAGATTCCAGAAACTCTAGTGAAAAATTGTGTTCATTCATTCAATTTTCTAAGAAATCCTGGTGTACTATAGTTCAATTTTGTTTATAAGTAATTAATAATGCAAATTTAAAAATTGGTTATCTAAGTTTCAAAAATTTTGAAGTATATTTAATATTACAGAAAATAATATATAATTAATTAAAATTTGTACATCATTTTGTAATGAATAAAATTTTTAAGTGTATTTCCTTGTACATAATTAATGTGGTTAGTTTGAATTTAAAATTAAATCAAAAAATGTATTTAATTATAAAAGGTGGCATTCAAAAATAAGGAAATCATTATGCTTTCCTTTTTGAACAGTGTCGTAGGAAAATTTATTAAGATTAAAGTGTCAAATAAAATAATTGCTGTAAATATTTGGTAAGAATTTCCGATTTTTGTCAAAATAACACGAGGTACTGTGATTAATAAAATGAAACTGTTATATTTGTTGTACTTCTTAAGCTTTTTCATTAATTATAAAATTAAATTTCATTAATTAAATTAAACCAAAAGTAAATTTAATTATCTATGCATAAAGTTATAAGCACAAAACTGCGTCAGGAAGATATTTATTTCTCTAAGCAGACACATCCTTTTTAATACATTTTTGTATTCATTTGATTAATTCTTCCGCAATTATATTGGAAGAGAATTTATGCTCTGTAGTAAATATTATTAATTATAACATAACTTAAACTTGGTTTAATGCAGTGTTTCTCAAACTTTCAATACTGGTGCCCCCCTTTTCAATCAATATTTTTATCGCGGCCTCCCTTATACATTAATAATGTACTGAATGCAATAGTAATGCACTTTGACGCTAAAGCTACAATCTTTTTATTATAAACCGTACAAATTAATAACATAAGTATTAAATTTTGTAAATGTTACTCTTAAGCAAAAAAAAAATTAAGCAATAGGATAATTATTATGTTATTTTTCCTTTCTGTAATTTTTAAATTGGAACGTATTGCAAAATGCGGTGGCTGCTTAGAAGACAAAATATAGATATCAGATAAATATTGAAAAAGAAAGAGGGCCAATTTCTAATCATAAGCATTCCTTTGAAAAACTTTGCTGTGCAAGACGAGCCCATGGAAGTCGCTAATACTTATTTAACTTGTTTGTTCTTAATTTAGTATTTATTAATTAGTTATAAAATACTCTGTGAAGCCCACAGACGCACACACACACAAACTGACACATTAAAAGTATACAGGCTAAAGTACCCGCTTTTTGCACGAGTTCATTCATAAGAAAATAAAACATTATTGATATAATCGCTGAATTGTTAGGAGAGCAAAGCCAAGTGTGTGACAATGTTTACAAAAATGTAAAATGATTTTTTTTTAAATGATTGCTCAAGTTATAATTAGTTTTAAGCGAACTGTAATTTTAAGCCTCACAGAATTAGCATTTAGAATTGATGTTAAATAATGAACAATAATATAAAATTCTGATTAAGAATAATTGTATTATTTTTAATATTTAAAGCGAAAAGGCTTCAACATGTTTTAACCCTGGAGCAGGCGCGCACTCGATACTAATGGTCGAGCGGGGTTATTGAGTCACCCCAATCCTTTTTTTATAATTATTTTTATAGTACACAATAAAAATCGTAATTCCAGTGAATAATTTAATGAAGAGAATATATACTTACCTACTTTCAAGGACTTTTCAATTTTTATTTGATAATTTTAGAAAAAAATCCAAAGAAAGAAAGAAACTGAATCCAAAAGAAAAATCAAAAGAAACTGAACTAAAATGTTTCAAATGTGCGTGACCTTAAAAAAAAGACACAAATCACAAACACTTTTCGCTAAAATTACATGAATGTTATTTGCAGGCAAAACTGTCATATTTTGTTCAAGTTATTGTAATTTTACTGTCCTTTGATGTGCGACAAATAGCATGTTGAACTTTTGCTTGCTTGTGTGTTTTTGACAAAGTAAAGTGTGTCTTCTGATACTTATGGCTTCATATTTTAGTTGATGGAGTTCTTTTGGTAGCATTTGAAAATTTTTCTTTTGTTTCATGTTCATCTTTTTCCTTAAATTTACTTTATTATGCATTATTTCAGCAGGTTCATCCCTTTTTTAATCAGTTTTAACTTCTTTCAATAGAGATCAAAGATGGGCATTTCTTTATATATATATATATATATATATATATATATATATATATATATATATTCTGATCATTTACCAAACATTTACCTGCTTATCATGCTCATTTACCAAACCACAATAAGTCGTACAACAAGGCAATCAAAACCACTAAGTTATTCATGGGGGGATGTAGCATGAACACAGAAAATATTTTGGTAAAAAAGTGATCGCACCGGGAACTCAGTCAAAACAAGTACCTTAAGATTATAAAAAAATACGTTTGTCACTACCAAAAAAGAGGGAGATATGTGGCAAATATATTTTAGTTCACGTTTAGACTGTCAAACAGGAGGATAGTGTCAGGGCCATTGGTAACAATTAAACAGTTTTGTCGGAATTACCGATTTCGTGCACTCTGTGCTTGGCGTGACTGCTCCTGGATTAAAATTGTATTTAATGCGGTATGGATGTTCTAAAAGAATTGTGTAAAACGTTTTTCATTATGCTTTATATGTTTGGGAATACTCATAAAAATAAATTTTGTCCAAGTAATCCTTCAAAGTGCTTGCTCTCCGTGCTTTTCCAAAAATTATAAAAATATTTTACAAGGAAAAAAGAACAGCAGAAATAGTTTATTTACAACTTCCCTAAATGAAAAAACAAATACATAAGAGCAGGGACGTAGCTAACCGTACAAGTATGTTCGAAGGTCATACCGCAGCAAATACATTCTGCTGCCTACAGCCAATGCACAATATGTCAATAATATAACAGTGATGAATATTTTATCTTCCTAAAATATTTTGATTATGGGTCTGGGTTTTGTTTTTTCTCGGAAAGAGTAGTATTTTATTTTTGAAAAGAAAAGGTAATAAAAAATCTCTCATCCTGGGATTACAGCAAATAAAATAAAATGTTTTTTATTTGGTTGTAGTATCAAAGATAGCTAATGAGGTTTTGAAGTAGAAGCTTTTATTTTTGATGACGTAATATCGCAGATGATATACATAAATTATATCAGTGTAAATGTGTATTTTTTTTATTTTGTCAGAAAGTATTTTGATTTACTTCATTGCAGTAAATATTTTTTTTAAAAATCTTTTATTGTCGATATGCTCGAGCCCCCCTCGTAAGTTTATCGTGCCCCCAGGGGGTGCCCCCCACAGTTTCAGAAACACAGGTTTTATGCTTATCGTATAAGCCGCATATTTCCGAATATAAGCTGATAGATGTATAAGCAGAATTTTTAATAATTCCCATTCAATGTATTTTTTAACCCTGTAGTCATTAGAGAGCCAATATGTTGTCAAAGGGTGGAATATTTTCCAATCAAATTATTGTAAAGCAAAAAGCCAGACGCCAAAGACCATAATTTTATTTCTGATAGCCCTCTCTGAAGCAGTTAACACATTTTCTCTCTTTTCATTTGTTACCTAAAAAACTCTCACGCTAGTCTTACTTTCTACGCTATTTTTAAGCTGTAAAATGAGAGGGAAGAGAAATTCGCATACGGCATGTGATCATCGACCCATATTTCCTGCTCTGGAAGGATAACTTGCTTCATGATGCTCATTTACACTCAGATATTCCAATGAATAAATATGAAGGATTTATGTGACATTTTCTCTCTTTTAGAACAAAAAACTTAACACTTAAATTATTGTAATCGCTTGCACATATAAGCTGATCCCTTTACTTAAACTTCAAAAATCTTCCAAAAAATCTCGGTTTATACACGAAAATATACAGTACTTTTATAAAATTCGAAATGACAAACTAAACTAGATAACCCTTTTACTATTTTAAATAAGAATACATCATTTTCTTCTCACGAAATTCTAACCTAGCAAAGTGTGAATCGAAATTAAAACATTCAAATTATTTGATTTATTTTAAAGATAGATATTAAAGAATTCTTATTTCACATACATGCTGCCTTTGATTATTAAAAGCGACCAAACATTTTAATTATTTGAAGTAAATTCAAACGGCTGTATACTGCAATGCAATTTCGACAGATCCATCTAATGAACTTTAACAAGCATTTTCAAATTAGTTGAAAGTGGAATCTCATATTTGTTGAGAAGCGAAGTAATCAAAGAAGATACACAGGAAGTTGGAAATTCTGGCTTCCTTTTATGTCTTGGGGGCCAAATTTTCAGCGTCTATACGATGTGAAAATGTCCCGATTTCTCATCAGATAACACATACTTGATTTCCAGCCCATCGAACCACAAATTAACCTCTTTTATAAATAACCTCGTTTCACGCTTTACGAGGCAAGGCGAATTCTAACTCTTTTGACTAACAGAGCCTTAAAGACATTAAAGTTTAAACAAAGTTTTGTTCTTAGCTAGTGCAGGTGAGAAACTAGAACCTACCATTTCTGTAAAACCTAATATTTGCTTTCTTTATTTAATGATTCATTTCAAATTAGAGTAAAAAAAGTTTTTTCACGATGAAAAAAAAAGAGAAGGAATCGATGGATGGCGTAGAATAGAATAAATTTTGAAAAGAATACATCACATCGGAGCTAAAAGAAATTATTTTGGGCAGGTGAGTTTCAGGTTGAAATAAGTGAAGGTAAAAGTATTAAAAATCAAATTTGAGTTTTTTAGTCCTTAATCCCTTTCTGCTCTCTCCCGTCAAAATGATGGGTGAGGTTTCACCCTCTGTTTCTCATGCCCGTGATGTTTTCGGGCTAGAGGGTTCAAAAGTAATGCATCAAAAATAGCATCTTATACCCGAAAATTTTTTTTATTTCCACTCTTATTTATCCGATGGTAATGTTAGATTATTTATAATATATTAGAGAATGTTGATGATTTATATTTAATTAGTTTATTTTAAAGTATTCTTATTTGTATACACTTCCCTCCAATAAAGATTGACACCTTTTTACTTTTTTCATAAAAATTATACGGTTTTTAAGGGATTAAAGAGCAATCATTTCCCAAAATAAATTTCAAGTAATAGTTTTATGTATAAACTATAGGGAGCCTTGTAAAGTTACAATTTTGCTATGTTACTAGTGCTAACTTACTTTGCCTAAGGTTTATCTCTCTCTAAATTTGTGCAATATAGTATAATTTATTTCATCGAAATTTAAAAAAAAATATATATATATCTGCATTTTTTTTCTAAAATCGTTTAAAATTTCCATCCTTATATACAAGGTGATGACAGTTAAAATTAGCATATTCAGAGAATTGTAGGATTGTAACTAATTTGTGGATTAGTTTGTAAATTTCCACAGACAGACAGACAATTCAAAAGAAGTGCTAAAACATTTCTCAAGAAAAAAAAAATGTGCAAGGGAGTGAATGCGTTAGAGCCAAAATAATTGAAAACACACATTCAATAAATAGCTGTGGGATTTTTTCAAGCATTGTGACACTTAAAGCTGTTATTTTTACATTTTTAAGCATTATGAGAGTACAAAAGATGACTCAAAGAAGGAAATAATCTGATTTGCACAAGCAAAAAGAAAAAGGAAAAGATAGAGCGAGTAGTATTCTTTTAGTTACATTAAAGCCACTAATTTATCAAAACGTGCAATTATCGCGAAACGTTTTTATGAAAATCGATTGTATGATTGAATATTAACGTCGCACTGTTCAGCTACACGAGGGCTTTTGGCGACGAACCACGTAATTTTGAACCATGGTCTAGTGACGTGGACGACACCTGAGCTGGCACCCCCTCTTCTAACTACCACACCCCACCTACACGGCGGGTCTTTAGTGGTACTGGGCTCGAACTCGTGACAAGGCAAGCCACGATCCGATACCTATACCACTCGGCTACCGCGGCCTTTTATGAAAATCGAAGAAATGCTGTAGCAGTTCTTCGAGCACTTCGATATTGAAATAAGGTGCGTCAAGAACCGATGTCTCTACAAGATGTGAAAGACATGGTAACTCAATTCGAAGAAACCGGGTCTTTATATACGTTCAATGTGGTAGTTAACGAAAGTCTCTTAAATTATGGAAGTTGTTTCATATTTAGCAACGGCCGTTGTCAAGCAGTTATTTCCCAGTTTATCCTTGTATTATTCCTTTTCGAAGAAAATGACGACATTGGCCATGTAACATATTTTGTAACAGTCATCGGGTATCGTGAAATAATCAATAGTTTCGTTTTACCTCAACTTCTTCAGCTACAATGTCTTACATCTACCACTTTTATGTAGGATGGTACCCACCACAAAATGGACTGTGCGTGGAAAGATTTTTGAGATTACATTTTATCGATGACAGGGTGATGAGTCATTTATATCCACTCTTTGGTCACATCCCATTCAACTGATCTCACTCTGTGATTTTTGGTTCTGGTGTGATTTAAAGACAGTGGTTTATTGGTAGATTGTTGCAACTTTGGCTGACCTGAGGGACAATAAAAAAATACACCCGTGACTGATTGCTGGCAGTCAGTATTTCGATATAATGCTCCACTTGGTGGAATTCTTTAGAACGTTTCTTCTTTTTCAGCAGAGTATTTCACAGCATTTTTTGGAATGTCTTTCTATAGAATTGAAATCATTCCACATTTCTGTCACGGCTACAGAGTGCTCTAAATATAGTCTAAGTTTAATTACAATATATATAATCCTGTATTTACAAATATTACAAATAATATATTCTTAGAACATAAGCAGCCTTCATAAAGAATAGTTTTGGGTTTATAATTATTTAAATGAAAGAGATAGAATAGAATGAGAAAAAACATGCTTAAGTATATGAATCAAAGCGTATGATAAATAAAAATAATAACTACAGAAATGAAGAAAAAAATGCATACTAAAAAACATTGCAATAAAAATGCGTATGAGAGAGAGATAAAACACAGAGTTAAAATGGATGTTAAATGAGTGAAAAATATGAAATGCTGATAAATCTCTAAGAACAATAATCTTTTTAATCTACCAATTCACAAAAGTGAGCAGTCAGTTTACTGATGACTTTCAAGGTGTCTGATCAAGATAACACAGGGAATCTTCAAAAGATAAACGAAAGCTCTTTTTCCAACATTCCTTGGTAATTGTAGTGAAAAATGATGGTTCTGGATTCATGTTTTATTATATTATTCAAACAAAATTCCAGGAATCCATTTGTGAAATATCAAGCTACCTATAAACATTTAACAACAGATTGAAATCGGTCGATGGATTCACCCAACTCCCAATGGATTCATCCAATTCCCGATGGATTCATCCATTCACAATTGTATTCAGTTTAATCGTAAAGTTCTATTATATTCACAATGCAACACACTACTTTCCAGAGAAAGGGGAAAATTATTCGAAATTAAATCGCACGGCTTTAGTGAGAAACATGGTTGTATTGGAAGTTTTGTTCTATAAAGGCTGCTTTTCGGAATATATTCATCATGATTCATTGCGATTACCAATTCAGGCAAATAGTCTAGGACTTAAAAGTCAACAAATAAGCACATATTTCCTTAGTCAAATTATTAAGGAACAACTGTGGACATTACATATGTGGAAGGAGACGATGAGTCGTAGGTAATCTAATGTAAATTTTAACAATTAAAATATCACAGGAAGAATAAGTAATAAAAAACTCGGCATTTTGAAATAACTTACATAAAAATTCTGATGTTTTTAATAGGACATCTCTAATTATAGCTATAATCTAAGAAATTCTATTATTTCAATTCATTATGTTTCAAACCGAAATTTTGTGAGAGTTACATCTCTTTCAAACTTCATAAATATTTAATAAACTTAAATAAAACAAGATAAGATTTTTTAAAAGTTTGAAATATTTAATTTAAATCTGAGATTTTTGTTTGTGTGTGTTGCATATAGAAAATTAATTATTAACTTTCCAAATTGAAATAAAGATAAATAAGTTGTTTAAATAGACACTGTTCGATGATGCGGGTATCACGAATATTTTTTTTTCATTAAGAACACCTTATTTTACATACATTAAGAATATTTTCGTCACTTAATATTTACAGTTTCTTGCTTAAGGTATCCGACTACGTTCGGAAACGTGATTTTGCAAAAGTGTATAAATGGATAATATTTATGATATTTAGTGTCACTTAGATTAGAAAATATATATAAATTGTTTTAAAAATAGTATTAGAATAAAAAATTATTTAAGTACAATATTTTGACAAAAAATGAACACAGAATGACCCATTTTCAAAATATTCTCCTTTTGTGAAAAATGCTTCTATTTTAATAATATTTTGCCTGTACATAGCTCAAACCTCTTTACAGAAGCTCAACTAGAATTTTTGAAATATATAACTTAGAAGTGGGTTTATCCATGTTTTACGACAACAGAGGGGAGAAATTTTAAGAAAAAAACGCCGAGAATTATTTTAATTGGTTGTAACTGTAAATAATGTGAATTTTTCAAAATTCATAGTTGAACCTCTGTACAGAGGTCTGAGCTATATACAGGCAAAATATTATTATAATAGAAGCATTTTTCACAAAAGGAGAACATTTTAAAAAAGGTTATTCTAAATTAATTTTTTGCCGAAGTATTGTATTTAAATAAAATTTTTTTGTCTCAATATCCTTCAGACAATTTTATACATATATTCTTATCTAAGTGACAATAAATATCATGAAAATTATCCATCTATGCGCTTTTTTAAAATCACGGTTCCGAACGTAATCGGATATCTTAAAGGGATTAAAATTTGCACCCAGAAATTAGAAGAACAAGAAAAATTCCTACATATAAAATTTAATTATGCTTTCTCAGTACGATATATTAATATTTTTTTTTTAAATTTATACATTCATACAGAGAATAATAAAAAAATCAAAATGCATTAATTACAAAATTTGAGCAATGATACATATGTTATAGGTTGTTATTTTAATTTTTGTGAAATTTGTACTTTTTCACTTTAAACTGAAAATTAAAATAATCTAAAACTAATCCATGTAAGTCAGAATATTCCCACATAGGGTTCATAGAATTTTGTGTGGAATATTTCATCATGTTGCGGTATCCCCTCCGTTGGGGATACCCTCTCTCCACTATCCACGTGACTTACACCTAAGAGAACAAAGGATGCACCACTAAACTCAGTCCTAATAAAATCAGTTTATTCTTATCTTAATTTATATATAATACAACAACAATATTAGTCTAGGAAGATATTGATCAAGAGTGAGTAGACACTAAAAGTATTACTGATAATTAGTGCAATTAACAACTGAATCTATATTTATATATTAATTCCTAACTTAATAATATCCGCACTATCCTTATAGTTAAGATGAAGTAGCTTACCGCTAATTCCTGGGTAAACAACTACGGTCCGCAAAGCGTCAATTCAACCTTTAATCTAGCTGGCTCTATCTTAGGCAATGCTCCGCTGGTCTCGGACCCTCTTTTGACTTATCTACACCGGCACTGTTAGGCCAACTCCCAGAATGAAGGCTCCTCTTCTAGACTTTATCTAACTTCACTTAACTTACTTAGCGCTCAGAACTTCACCTAGCGATCCTCGCGAATGCTAACCTTCCAATATATATGATTCCTAATTTGCATAAACACGCTCTCTTCTTGGGTTGGTTGGAAAGAATTGCCATTCAGGCCCCAAAGAAATCCCAAGAGGACAATGAGTGGAAATACCGATAAAGCCCCGTCACAACGTGCCTTCGTAATGATAAATGAAAGGTTTATTTTGAGTAACAAGTTCTAATCATTGATTTTATTTAATGATATTTTGTAGTTCATTGGTGTCCAAAGGTTAAGGTGCAGCTCCGTTTTTAACTGAAAGAAAGGCTGATTGTTTATTAATTTCGAACATGGAAGTAACACTAGAGCTATTAAGCTATTGGCGAGCTGAGCTTTCAAACCATGATCAAAGTAAAGGAGATGACTGGAACTGTGTCAATTTTTTGACATTTGTTTGCATAACTATTTGTGTTGTTTATTTTTACTTTTTCTTGCCAATATGCCATCGTCACTGGATTTCAAAGAAAGTGGTACTGAATGAGAATATTTGCCGCAAATCGATGAATGCGACCTTTTTACTAATAAGGGTTTATCTATTTGTGATGAAGAAATGGAACAAAAAGGACAATACACTTATGCAACACATATGGAAAAGCTTTTTTCCCCAAGGAACATTTCGAGCAATTCCACAAATATTTGTAGTTTTGATTCTAATTTTACTGTTTTTTCAAATTTTTGTAACCCAGACATTTTGTGACTTAACTTTTATAATTTTATTCAATCCAAATAAAAGAAAACCTACCTTATAATGCTTCTTGTGCTGGTTACACTGGTTGTACACCTAAATAAGCCATGTATTCACATGAGGTCACAATGGGATTCTGCCCTATACATGGCATGTATCCACTAGTGGTTACATGGGTCGCAAGGGGTTAAAACAATAAAAATAGAGGTAAAAATATGCCGCATGTGGATGATCATAAATAAAGAGAATGCATGTTAAATGGGTGCAGGGGGTTGAAAGAATAAAAATAAAGGTAAAAATACGGCTTATGTGAACGATTATTAATAAAGTCAATAAACCCTTATGAAACAATTATGACCAAAAGCTATTTTTAAAACGTTGGACACATATGTATCAATTGAAGGGAACTGTTATTTAAAAAACCCGGTTTTTTTATTTTTGTGCAACTTTTTATTCCTGCTAATCTTTAATTATTTGTACCAAGATATTAATGGTTATGTCTCGGAAATGTGATTTATTCTATTCTTTAAGATGACAGGCAATTGCTAAATAGAAATATGATTATTATAAGCTGGTAAGCAATTTAATAGGCCTTGCAATGTCAAGGGAACAAATTTGAAACCAAAAATTCAGTATGAAGAAAGCCTGTTACAACCTTTCTCAGTAAAACGATTTTCAAGATCTCTTAACCAAAAAGTGGAAAACTCAGCTAATTTCCGATGATTCTACAACAAGGACGATAATATCTGCTGGTACTTTAGGCAGAGGCTTTCAGAATCTAAAATTATGCAAGAGGATCCCTTGGGAGCGTCCCTCTTGATCAAAGGCTTAGAAGTTCTGCCTTATGTCGGGTAAAGATAACAAGTAAGCTGGATACGTCATGAATTGGATTCTGTATTCTTTTTTAGATGAGTTTATGTTCACCTAGGAAAGTGATTAAGGTCATGTGCTTATCTGGAGAAATAAAAAGGCACCAAATGCTACCAATCTAGCATTGTTGAAAGACTCAGTTATGTAATCCGGTAGAACATCTTCGGGATTATCTCACTAGACAAGGGCCTGACTTAAGTCCTCCTCCGAGGCCGTTAAATGAGCTGAAATAAGAATTGTTCCGTGTATGAATGTTACTCCCCATTCGAGTGGCCAACAATATAATTTACAGCACCATTTTTTTTTCTCTAACTGTGGGACGCGCCGCTCTAGGTGTGCGTGATAACCCTATAAGGGGGGTGCGAGAATATCGAAAGGTCGAAAATAAAAGGATATTTAAAAAATTTCTAATTTACTGAAAGGAAGCAAAACAATACATTCTGACATAATAAAAAAATAAAATACACATTTACAATTATGTAATATATTTATAAATGTATCAGTACTGCTCAATGTGTTTGCTAATTAATTCATCAATACTAACTCAAGAACAAGTTTAATAATTGCTAGTGACTCCTATGGGCTTGTCATATACAAAATTTTATACTTATCTTGATAATTTGTACGGCTTATAATTCTCTCTCTCTAGTCGTATTGAAACTTAACGTTAGAGTAAATTTTTGAATTCAATACATAGTTATTGCACGGAGGGGGACGCGATGAAAATTATGGTGAAAAACTGGACACAAATGTTGAAAGTTTGAGAAGCACTGATTTACAGTACAAAAAATATATGCCTTCAATGTATTACAAGAAGGGTCACGACTTTTCATATTAACCCTTTGGCTCTGCGCAGTTATTTTATCAGAGTAGGTTAAAAAAAATTGCGTATTTTTTATTATGTATTTCAAATCTACATATTAAATCTACATTTTAGAGTTAAAATATATACAAAATTTTTGTAAAAGGGTTTTTATTTTAAAATATAGAATGTGAGATCATAAAAATATAAACATAAGAACATAAATGAAAGCATAAATAAAAACAGGGCTTCACAACTAAATAGTCGGAAAAAATGCATACCCGTGGAAATAGCGGGATGCACAGCGAAAGGGTTAAAACCCGTTAATTTTATTCTACAAAAATGTTCTGTCATTTATTTTTTCCATCAAACAGTGAAGCAATGTAATCCTTTATTCATAAATCAGTATCGAAGTTAAAATTAGGTAAAATTCACTAGATATCTGTGTGTTTAGAAAACAATTCTTCCAAATGTCATAATTTTCATTTTTTCAAATTTCACACGCTTCGATTTTATATCATATTTTCAAATTAGGAACGAAAACCAGACTTTATCATAACTTTTAAAGGACAGTGTATTATAAATAATTAAAATCGAGGATTTCAAAAGAAAGTAAGATTTAAAATAAAAGTATTTAAATAATTCTGCTTCAATATGTATAAAAAGTACGAAGGAACAAAAGTTAAAACATAATATTAAATAATGAAAATCACAGGAGTAATGAATGGTAATCCGTCTGGATTTTAAAACGCAGAAAACTTTTAACTTTACATTCGTTGTTTAATAAATTCACAGCAGACTTAATAAATGTCCTTATATAATACTAACCACATTTATTGATATTCACAAATTATAAGTAATACAAATTTATTTCGTATATTTTAAGAAGTACTCTAGACAAAAGAATAAAATAAAATTAAGAAGATTATTCTTATTATTGATTAAAAAGTTCAACTTATACATACATTTAAAATATATTTTGATTTTGTTGTACTTAGATAATTTATAGTTTTAGAACAAATCATAAACATATAAAAAAATACTTGTATCTACTTCCGGCGTAGTTTTATGTACACCATTATATTTAAAATGCAATAAATTTTTGAAAAGAAATTTGTATAATTTAAATATCAGTAACATCTCATTTTTTTAATATATTCCAACACAAAGCATTATAATCCTCTTCAATAAATTCTTCTCTGTTCAATTTACTATGATGAGTGGATATTAGAGCTTTCTCTAAGGTCCCACGTAAATGTATAACCGTTACCGTTACCGTAAACTTAATTCTTTATTACATTTTTCAGAGAAAATATTCCTGTTATTTCTATTTGCATTTCTACTTTCTGAAAACATTTTCCATTGTATATAGTTTGTTTAAAAAGTAACTGAAAACTTTCAACTGATGGTTTTAAGAACCGATAGTAAATTTTTCTCAATGAGAAGAACGCAAACACTCATTTTTGATTTTGTCAAGATGCGATTGAATCAAGTATTTTCCTTCTGAGACTTTTAAAAGTTCCCAGAAATATCAGATTTTTAAATTTTATCATCCTTTTTAGCATTGTTTGACAGAGGTATTCAAAACTTTTTAGGGGAATATGCCGAAACGTAAATCACACAAATATGTTTTCAAAATTTTCTACTAAAGATGTAAAACAAGATGAATACATTCTTAATGCGATGGAATCTTCAATAAAAACATTGATGTTTTCAGATATTTCTTATTTTTAATGAAAAAGGAAATTGCAAAAATAATTCTGGAGGACACTTAAGACAACCGTTATTTAAAAAATAGCCTATGGTCGAATGAAAAATGTTTTGATCCTAATTCAAAAGGTATGTATTGAAAGATAAAATGCTTACTAAAAAGCTAAATTTTATTTTCTGCATAAATTATACGAGCAGCATATTTATAATAACGATGAAAAATATTTGTGCCTGCGTTGTGCAAACATATTCAAGTATAATTTTTAATGGATCTTAAGTAATGATTTTCGAGTCAGATAGACCACCTGACCGGAACATCTGCTCATGCACCTGAGCGCCCAAGGTCACATACACTGAAATGGGCACAGTAGGCCTTTGCCGTCTAGGGCTCTTGCGCATCTGAGTTTAGTTCATGTAATGAATTTAATGATGTATGACTACTGTATATATTTCTTTATATAAGGTGGCTCACGTATAAGCTGAGAGAGCTTCAAAAATTTACTCAAAATTCAAAACCCGTATATAGGCTGAATTGAGGGGCAAGAGGAAACCTTATAATTTTCAAAACTGTCACCATGTGGGTGATGATTTTGTTAAGCAGATGAGATATTTTTCAATCAAATTACTATGAAGTAAAACATCAGATGCCAATAGGTGATAGATTTATTTCTGGTAATCCTGTCTCAATGTTATAAATTATTTCCATTCATTTGTTATCTTGGACACTATACTAATCATACTTTCCACGTCATTATATTTTTTGAAAATGGGTTGGAAGAGAACGGTATGGATATGTGATCGTCGACCTATGTTTCATTCCCTGGAGAAAAAACTGGCTACAGGGTGATCATATATGCATTCAGACATTCCAGTGAGTGAATGTGAATTTTACTAACTATTAAAAAACTCGGATTCAGACGTGATTTTGAAGAATTCGCACGATTTTCTTTTTCCTCTTAGAATAAAATTTCCACTCTAAACATCCAACTAATTAATAGATTAAAATCTCTTGCTCATGGCTGAAAGAAAATGTTCAAATACGTTTTTTCTAAACTATGTCTTTTCAAAAATTATCGGATCCCCATGTACACCAATTAATGTACTTTAACTTTTAGATGTTCCAAAAATTATCGGCTTAAGCCTGAAAATATACGTTGTAACAACTACATTTAAACTCTACCTCCCTTGACGATTAGAGACAGCCAGGGGGCACCACTTGTTCTTTTGAGAAGCGGGAATTCCTTCTTCCCTCGCTCTTCTGCCCTGGATCGCCCCCGGAGAAAGTCGTGGGCACCTTGAGTCTGGGAATGTCTGTTTCCCTTCTTTAGTCTTTAAGATTATTTTCTATAACTATTTTAATAGATGTGTGTTGTTATTTTATTAAGTGCCCCCTTGTATTGTGGAAAATTAAATATGATTTGTTCCTGTTATACAGTCTTCTTTATTTCCAATAAAACGAAGACACGACATGGGGGATTGCCATAGTGGCGCCCAACGTTTAAACTGGACCAGGGAACCGAAATGCTGACCAACGTTTTCCTTGAGCGGACATGTCGCTTTTCTTCGACCAACTGACCACGTGTATGGAAATTTTGGTGTGTCGCCCCGACAGTCAACGTGGAAGTGCGGTTTTAGTATTGTCCTGATACTAACGTGAAAGTGCTTGAAATCTTTATGAAGTGACCCCCTTGTGTTGTGGAAAATTAAATATGATTTGTTCCTGTTATACAGTCTTCTTTATTTCCAATAAAACGAAGACACGACATGGGGGATTGTCATAACGTTATATTTGCAAACTAAGAGCACATGAAAAAGTGTGTTGAATAAGAATGGATGAAGATATATCATCACTACCTCGTGAAAGTAATTTTGTCAAAAAGTATGAACAGAATTGATCTAGAGATGAAGTATATTCAGTCTTATTTGTACATTTTTTATTTTTATAATCGTATAATTCAATCACAGGATAAAAATCTCCTGAAGAAATAACATGATACGAATAAAATATTATTCTCATGATGCCCCCAGAGTAGAGTGAATTCAAACTATCCTTATCAGTAAGTTTACTTTAATAACCGTAACTTAATTTTTAAACTATTGTTAATCAATCCCTTTTTTAATATTTTGAAACACAATTTGAAAAGAAATTTAATATAGCGTAAGAGTCAGCTTAGAGTTCTATTATATATTTGTGAAATATTTTTTTAAAAACTATATGTCTTACATATAGGTTCTCATAAGTTAGAGGAACAATATTAAGGCTTTTATACTTATTAAAAATTTATACAATTTAGAATATTAAAGAAAACTAGCTGTAGATGGATTTAACACACACAAAGCGACTAATATAAAGCAGTATTGCTTTTTTATAAACTCTTGAATATTATTTGGAACAAATAATGTAAGCCGAGAGAATATTATATATATAATTGTGTAAAACTTCTTAAGTGTAATGAAAATGATATGTTTGTAATGTGAAATACCACACACATTTAAATTTTACTGTAGTGGGCTCTCACGCATTTTCTCTTAAACTTACCTCTGGTTTCTTCATGTCGCCATTTGATTTGAGAACTCCTTGAGAAGGAGTCGTGATTTATTCAAATAAGAATAACGATTTAAACAGATCTGAAGTGAGAAAGAAGAGAGGTAGATAGATTATCAGAGTATATACAATTAAACGCCATTGTAGCGATAAGTGAAAATGATCAATACTCTGTTATAAAGACAGATTTTAAAAAAATGACTTGAATAACTCTACAAAAAGGTAGAAAATCTTCAGGATAATTGCACAGCGATTTCCTTTAGATATAAGTAAAATAGGGGATTCGAGATATTTTTATGATCTGATTTCTGCTATATATTACGTATCATAAATACAATAAATTATCATTACCACATCATCACATACCATAGTATTTTATGCACCGCCTATTCGGTATATGAAAAGCTCTAGTTAAATTATGTTTTTCTGTGTCTGGGAAAAATTATAATTTGATTTATATATTCAATGTACTTCAAACTTTTGAATTAATTTTGAATCTTAGTAATTTAATAAGAAATTACAATTTTAGAAGGTCATAAGCAAAAAAGCAACACTGCATATGAAATAAATGTTAAAACAGTACATACAATTTAGGTGGATTAAAGTTAAAAATATTTGAAAATTATATAAATATGTATATGCACTTACTTTTATAAATTAAAAATATAGATATGTACTTATAAAACAAATGACCTATATTTTTTAAGTGAAACAACGTGAAAGTTTTTGTACTTCTATACTGGCACTATCAAATTACATTCAGAATACTGACACTTACAAAATTGTTGTTCCAACTTGCTTTTTTTTTCATAGACAATAACAAAATCATGAAATTATATTGTGCTTTGCAAAATTATCAATGAATACTGAATTAATTAGGGTTTATCTGAAAAGGTTTGTTAACTTTTAAATAATAAATTAAAAGTTAGAATATTCCACAAAATTCCAAATGTTTCAGCGAGAAATATCTAAAAAATAGTTAAATAATCCAGGTTCTGTTTTCTCAGTTAAACTGCAAATGATTTTCATTTTTTTCTTTTCTGCGAGATCAAAAAATTATACACATTCTAATATTACATAATATCGTATTAGTATTAAGCAGTGGAATGAAAAGAGTTATCTGACTATGCTCTAAGTCTCATATAATCATAGTCTTTCAATCCCACATTTCAAAATGAATTCAAAATAAAATAACGAGAGAAATTTATTAGAATAAATCTTAATAATAATGACAAAATAATGTTTGTATATTAATTATACAAGAAATGCTAAGATATTTATTAATGTGTTTATACTGATTAAATAAAAATGAAAAAGTTTCAGTTATTACTTCTAATTTGTGATTATGCTGAATTACTTATAATTACAAAAATATTATATAGAAGTTTAAACATAGCATCAATTCAGAAAGTTTTTTTCTTTTTTAAAAGAAAAGTAAAATTACTTTTTATTTCACATAAAAATTCTTCATACTTACATAAGTAATGCTGTTTTACGGATAAATTTATCACTAAATTGATTAATTTGATTATTTTTACAGTAAAAAAAAAGAGACTCGTGTTTTAATTTAGTTTATCGAAATAATTATGTCTCATGCTTTCGTTGTTTTTACGATCCATTTAATCCTTTCTGCAGCTATTCTAACATAAATTTTTAAAAAGGAGAATAATTATGCAGAATAATTTTTGAAAAAAAAAGGGTACATTTTGATGGAAAAAAATAGCTGACAAATTCTTAAACACAATTTTTTTAATTTGATCATTTATCATTATTTTCCTTAATGTCAACAAAATATTCATTCATAAAAAGTTACTTATTTATGTGTCAATAAGGAGGGATATACGTTTCTTTAAATTTTTTTTAAAGTAATGCAGCGTTTCTCAAACTGTGGGGGTGTGCTCCCCTAGGGTGCGTGTTAACTCTTCGAGGGGGGCGCGAGTAAATTGAAAAGTCGAAAACAAAGAATTATTTAAAAATTATTTATTTACTGAAAGTAAACGAACAAAATATATTCCGACATAATAAAATATAAAATACATATTTCTACTGATATAATACACTTATAAATGTATCAGTACTTCACACAATGTATTTTATAATTAATTTAAAAAATTTAAGTTAAGAACAAGCTTAATAATTACCAGTGACCCCATGGGCTTGTAGTATATGAAATTATGTACAAAAATTGTCACTCATCTTGATACATTATATATTTAATCCCTTAACTGCCAATTAAAAGTTTCTCGTTTCACTCCCCAATGCCACCGATTTGCCCGTTGGGGAGAGTATGTGATGTATTGAGGGGTTATGAAAAGTAATAAATAAGTAAAACCTTCTCCGAAATAAGTAAATCCTTCTCAAACATTGTCAATGTCCTTTGAAAACATTCCAAAGCCTTCGGAATCATTTTATGGATAGCAGTGCACAGAGAAGATTGTATTTTGGAAAGACGTATATATACGTCCGGGGCAATTAATGCTTCGGGTGAGAGCTTTTTATATACGCCGGTGGCACTTAAGAGGTTAAATTCGTGTTGTAACTTTAAAAGTATAGTATTATAGAATTCAATACATTGGTATTGCATGGAGGGGGGGGGGGGGGGGGAAAAAATATGATTGAATTTTGGGTCACAAATATTGAAAGTTTGAGAAGCACCGAAGTAATATATCACAAAGTTTTCTCATTTTCACAATTTCTCATTTTTTTACAATAATAATAGGCAGCGTTATCAAACTTTTTCCATCATATGTGCTAGCAAAAAAATTATATTACGCGTTTGCGAAAAATTGTTTAATTTTTTTTATCTCATTATATTTAATCTTTAATATAAAATAGTCACAGAATATAGTCATGATGCAACATATTCCTTCCTTGTTTTCTGATAGGGCTTGTGATTTGAGACGGAAAAACAAAAGGGTGGTCTTTCAGCAGCGTTTGACAATAATAATAGACAGTGTTATCAAACATTTTCCATCTTATGTGCTAGCAAAAAAAAAAAAATATATTACGCGTTTGCAAAAAAATATTTGATTTTCTTACCTCATTATATTTAATGTTTAATATAAAATAGTCACAGAATATAGTCATGAGTTCAACAGGGGAAATTATACAGAAAAAAAATCATTAACATATGCAATCAATTTCCTTCCTTCTTTTCTAATAGGGCTTGTGATTTGAGACAGAAAAACAAAAGGGTGGTCTTTCAGCAACGTTTGTGATATGCGCTTTCAAGTGAAAAGCATGTTAGCCATTAAATTAAACAATTAGACTCAACTTTCGGTAATGGAAACTAATGGATCAAATAAATGAAAAAGAGCTTGTTCAAAGAAACGAATGGTGGAAAAGTTTTTATTCACTACCTGAGAACGTGGCCCATATCTAGCGACTTATTTTCAATGCCAAGAAATTTCCTTTGGGGATTTTGAAGCACTAAAAGCTAAAGTGTGTTGTGATGTCTCCATTTGATAAGTGAAGGGCTGTGGAGTTGTTCGGTTTTGATTTCCTATTTGGTGACTGTGTCTTCTTCATGACTCCGAAATATATGTTTTCACCCGAAATACCGTGTCTTTTTATTTATTTTGTAATTCGCTCGGACATTGTTTAGGGTGACGATCGACATTTATTAAATCAGATGAATCTCTATTTCTCTACCTCTATTCATTCAGTATCTTTTATCTTTCCTCTAGAGGTTATTGAATGATAGAGAGCTGTAGAATTTCGCTGTATCTCAGGGATTGTACTGTTTCTTTTTTGTGTCCAGAAAAGAATAAGAACAAGTATTCTGTTTTGGGGATATAAAGAAAGGGTGTTAAAAGGTGTAGTAGTTTGAAAGACGTTTGTCGTTTGATGTTATGTTTTATGAGTTTCGTAGTATTCCTTTTAACATTCTGAGTTGAAAGCCGTAAATATTTACGAGTTTTTATAGAATATTTATCTAAAATAATAGATTGCCTTTGCGGATTATATTTAATAGAAAATTTCGATATATATATACATCTTTTAACGGATGTGATTTACAATTAAAATTCCTGTATGATGATGATGACGTGATGGTACAGGAAAAATATACAATGTAGAACGAAACGTGTCTAATCGGTAGTGGTAATAATCAGAAAAAAAAACGTTGTAATTTTCTTAAAAAACTCATATCTTAATCAGATTCAATGTTTGAAAATGATTATTATTACAATGTGAGATGCTAAAAGTAATATATCCTTCTTGATTTTCAGATTTTTAGCAATAATTGTTACAAAAATAGGTATTTAAAAAAATAATCAAGTTGGGTATTGATTTGTTATGTTAATTAATTCTTACTTCCTTTTCAGAAAACATTGATGAGGGAGAGGGAATACTTTCATGAGATACCAGCAAACAACAAGAAGAACATATCTGTCCCAATTTATATTCATTTAATTTAAATGTTTTATGTCCTTTAGTTGTGCTACTTTATTAAAGAGATTTCATGAGTTAAAGTCAATGTTATGTGTATGTATATCTTTCTTCTATTTCTTTAGTGTAATGCGTGTGAGAGTGATTTATTCTTAATGTATAAATGCTGTTTTTACGTACAAACTTTATCGGTGGTACTGATTCAAGATATTTGAATCCGGAATCTGTGGCATGGAAGGGCGATACGCTCCCCCTCAACCACTGGGCTTCACATTTTTAATTATATCGAAGCTAAATTCTGGGAAATTTAGAAATGTATACTAAGTAGGAAAAGACCGCCACAAAAAGAATCGGTGATAATGAAGTAAAATTGTAGTTAGTTCCGAAATAAAGTGTCATACACAGTATTGATTTATAAAATTATTTCGAGCTCAGTTTTGAATCATCGCGTGAATGACACTTATTAAATTAAATGAATTTTATTCATCTCTCCTCTGCTATATATTATAAATTTTCAGAAGGTATTTAATTGTAAACGTAGAATTGTGATTTATATCCAAGTGATAAACTATTCTTGTTGTTTTACGGATATAATAAAAATTAGTTTCGATTTTTTCGGTTTTTATTTGGTTCAAAGAAGTTCGTTGTTTCAAAATATACTTGATAGTTAACCATTTTAACGAATTTTAAAAATCATGTTTATCCTATTACGATGTAAATATTAATAATTACATAGTAATTATATTGTTTAATTAAATATAATTAAAAATATTTACATTTTGAACGCTGTCATAAATAACTTACCTAATATTGCCTGAACCTTTATAACATATCTTTTTTGCGTAAAATATAACAGTTTTAAATACACTTGATTACAATATAAGTAATTAGACAAACAGAAATATCTCCTAATTACTGACTCACAGCAAAAGGTAATTGTTCAATTATAATAAATCAATGCACAAAAGTACGTTAATGCACATTCGTCTTAATTCTTATACTCTTTGCTCAAAGAATACAGCAAGTAATATGGAATTTATAAAAGGAACTTATTTTTGTTGCAGTCTGCGAATTATAAGAAAATCCCATTTATGCACAAAATGGAGGTTAAATTTATGAGTAAATATATTGAGTAAAATGAGTTAATCAATTCAAGTAGTGTATTTAATTCATGTAAAGTATCACATATTTTATTATAATGATTAATTAATTGAGTAACTATTCATATAAATAAATTTTGAACTTGAAGTTTATTTCATTATTTATTTAAGAACTTTCAAATTGATAAGTTTGAATTATCGAGCTTTAACTTGAATGGAATCCATTAAGATACTTTTCCTTCAGCTATGCAAAAGTATGAATTTATTTAATCAAAGGCTTGTGTGTGTGTGTATTGCTGAAGTTTTAAAATACATTTAGCGTTAATTATATGTAATTGTTATAACTGTCTCATAATTTCTTGTGAGGGATTTAGTTTTATAATTCTTCAAGACATTCAGCCCTAAAAATTGTGATAATTATTTAAGAAATTTCAGTAAATTTTCGTATTTTTAGGAATAGGCTCTTTGAAGCATTCATGTTTCTATAGATAAATTAATGTTACTTAATTTATGTTCGTTATCGCTTCCATGCTTTTAAAGCAGTGTTCAAACTATTTGAATAATGGAAGTTTCACTTGGATTTCAATATATTTTTAATATTTTGTAATATTTACTACATATAAATGAGGTTTAAACATGAAACTGCTTTGCATTTGTTACTGGCTTACAAAAATTTAAGAAAGTATTATTTTAGTATACAAATATTGACTTACAGTTTGTCATGGTTTCTCGATTACACAAATAAAATTCCTTTGTAATGCAGGGTGCTTAAGAAGGGAATTGTTGGTAAACACGATCGAATGGAATAAAATATCCATTCACTTTGGAAAATTACCATACATGGATTATATAAAATAGAAAACTCATTAAAACTAGCTATTTCAATCAGAACTAAGTATTTGAAGATGACTTTATGAGTATTTTAATGAGAAAATTTGTGGGAAATATATAAATTTTCCTTTATGGGAAAAATTCCTACCAATTAAATTAATGCTCATTCAGAGAGTCATTGGTCGGGAGTATGACTCTTTCCAACATATGTTTATATTTTTATTTATGTGAAACCTAAGTCTATAACATATCGTGAAAATTGAGTGTATTTCTGTTTTTGTATTCCAAGGAATTGATTATAAATGATTATTTCTTATTTTATATAAATATTTTGTTATATAACAATATGAAAGTACTAGGGTTCATCTGGACGTATTGTACACATGTTAACATGTACAAAATTCTTTTGCTGTTCTCAACAATATTGGATTATGAAATATAAAATGAAAACTAATGGTCTAATTTGTAAGTTTATTAATGTTATACAGTTATCGTTTTAAATTTGTAAGAATAATAAGAATATTATATGGCGTTTTTTTAAAAATCTGTAACGCTTGGGTAGAAAAATCAGAATAATTCTACGAAATATGTATTTATAATTTTTTTATTATTAAAAACATCATTAAAGATAAAAGAACCCGTCAATTAATATACTTTAATATAAAGCTCACATATGTGAGAAGTTAACATGCTCTAAATTAATCAATAAAAAATTGTTCTGTAATATTTTTTTTAATATCTGGATGTATTAAAACAAATTAGTAACAACATATGTGATTTTCCCCAAGTCATTTCTCGTTAACAGTGAATGTATATATTCAGTTTTTATTTGAATTACTTCTGAGAGCCAACAAATTTCCCCCTCCCTACCTCCGTTTATCTTACAGTAGGATTCAATAAGACTTATTTTCTAGCACATTTGGTCTATTTTTCGAATTTCTGGTATTTTTTTTCTTCCAAAAGACCTGATTAAAAAGGACGTAAACTGGAAGGACGTTAAATTAAAGACGTAACTTTAATGAGAACTTAATTACAATGATTAAAATGGCTCAATTCAAACATTGAAAAATATTTATAGGAATTTTACACATATATTTGCTTAATTGATTTACATATCCAGAACATTCCTATGAAAAAATGAGAATAAACTTTATTCATTTTTATAAATTAAACTCAGAAGTAACGTTTAGTGTTTTTCTTTATAAAATGAAGGTACTATTTATTTCAGCTTTCATCAGTTTCTAAAATTAATTAACATTTTTATTCAAAATATTGGAAAAAAAACCCACATACAAACATTTCTTTAAAGATAAAAAAGTGAATAATTTTATGGAGTTTAAATCACGTCATTAAAACTAATCAAGTGATATATTTTGTAAAATTATCCATTTTTTTGAGAAAGAGAAATCTTAAACTGAGAATTTTTTTTCTGACTGCTTGAAATCTCTTTTTCCAAATCGTAAGTGGAATTTGAAGCATTTTCAACGAAAAGTAAAAAAAAAAAAATCATATCAAGTAGAAAATCAATATAAATTTTCTTAAACATTATGAGAACTTTTCAAAAGAAAAATACGTTACTGAATTAAAACAATTAAATAATTTACTAGAGTATTTTTAAAGATGGAAGTATGTGTGTGCGAAAGAAAAAAGTCGCAACATCTTTATCATTTGAATTCTTATACAACTAGTCACTGCTAAAACATTTGTTTTCGAATACAAATGCACGTATTGAAAATAAAATAAAAAAAAAATTGAAAATTACAAATGCTGATAATATAAATTTTTAAATAGAATTGTTTTTATCTCTTGCTTAGAAACTCAATAATACAAAGACAAATATTTGTTTCTTATTTTTTTACTCCATTAAAAGCTTCGCTATTAATTCCTTTCAAAAATTTTCATCATCTTACTCAGTTCATTACGATTCATTAATATTTCACAATTTAATTAAATTATATTTTAAAAAGCGCGAAAAAATGTACAGAAGTCTCCTCTTCCGACAAATATAATTAAAACTCCCGTATTCGACGTCTGCTGATATACTCGATCCAGCCAACTTGACATATTTCGGAATACCTCTTAAAAGTCTTAGAACTCGTAAATAATTCAGCTGTAATCCTTATGCTCAGGAGTTCCGACCTTCTCTGCATTATTTTTCAGAACTAGAATTTGTTTCTCTAAATTTTGGGGGAATTTAAAACTTTAAGGACCATAGTCTGTTAATATCATTGCTGGGGTGTGCCTGTTTCAGAGAAAATAAGCCCGAAAGCTGGCGGGAAATACAAAGTCGATTATAAAATTCCCCTGGATATTAAGTTCGAATGACTTACGATTGGGATATTAGTTAAGGAGTAATCTTTTAAAGATTAGGGGAGGTAACTAATTACCTTCATCTGCATCTTTTTAAACAGCTTATTGTGAAATGATTGCAGCATCGCGTAGTCTAAAGGCATACGAATTTGTTTCACTTAATCGCAATTGTGGCATTGATTATAAATCTACACTTTTGCAAGCCCACAATGAAATAACCTGTGAAAAGAAATTTTTTTGGTACTTTGAATGCTCAACGTATGTATGTTTTGTAGTACAGTAAGCTAATATGTGTGATGATGCATTGACACACATAATTTTTGAAATACTCATTAGAGTGAACATGATTACTTTCCCTTTTGGACTTAGTCAAAGACACATCCTTTATTTTAAATTCTAACTATATTTTGATAATTGCGGGGATCTTATACAAATTTAAATTTTGATCCATATTTAATAAAAGTAGTATGGGACAGATAAAATATTAAAGTAAATTATATCATTAAACTTTAAAATTGAGAGAATTTTTAAGAAGTAATTTAAATCGGGGTTGCCGACCCACCTAGTATGGTGGTTATGACACGTGGCTTGTAATCAAGTAAGCTCGGGTTTGAATCCCGAGTAAGACATGGTTGTATCTTCGGGAAAAGAAATCGGACTTTCGCCTGAAATGGATTCCCGTCTCTAATGGTAAGCAGCGCACCCCTTCTGTTCTGTGCTGGGATCATCGTTTGTAATAAAAATTCTATATTCTTCTGAGTTTGTATTGTACATTTCTGTTCATCTGTCTTTCGTATGTATCCCAGTATGTAACACACGACATCAATAACAAATCAGAATTTCAAACCTAAACAGTCAAAAAACGTTATTTTTGTCGAAACGAATTTCGAAGCTGAACTGAAAAAAAAATTTGGTTTCATTTCGGTTCGTTATATCACCAGTCATTTTGTTACTGTAACCAACTAATCAATACTTTCTAATTTAACTTTAACCATATAATTATCATCATTTCACATGTACATTGCTTTTAGATTTCCTGTTTTAATTTTCCCAGGAGCATAGCTATGGCCGTATCAGCCATATCAATGATACTGGGCCCCCAATCTACAGGTGCCCCAACATGTGTAACTACAGTCCCACTAACAGGGCTCCCATACCTAAAAAGGGCACCGAAGGAATTTCGATACAGGGCCCCCTCAGAACTAGCTACGTCAGTAATTTTCACTAGGACATTTCTGTTTCAGTATTGATTGAATCAAATTTTAGAAGGCAGATTTTAGTCAACTGAATGAATTAGAAGTATAGATTAAGATAAGAATATACATATAAAATAAAATTATTCATTTGGAACTGAACCGAAAACCGTTATTTTCGTCGAACCGAAAACCGGAACTGAACTAATATATATATGTATATTTTTAGTTGAACCGGAACGAAGAATTACGGTCCGAAGACTTGGTTTAAATTATCGATGTATGTTGTATGAATGGGGAAATTAATATACTCACATATTTAGTTTCTTTTATATACAATCCATTCCCTAAGATCATATTGATCTTCATACTGAGTTATATTAGTCTCATAAATTTATGTTAAGCATTTATGATAATATAAACTTAAATATATGCATTTTTTTGGTTAATAAAAGTGTGAAAGGTTCTAAAGAAGGGGATTTAAACGTAATTTGTTAAGTTAATTATTTGTAGATACTACACGGATTTCATCATTCCTAAACAGAAAAAGAAATACTGATCGATGTCTTAAAATAGAGACTTCAATCTGTTGTTTATATATGTTTCAGTGTATCTTTTTGAAGGTATTTTTTCTTATTATATATTAGTAAAAATCTGTCTAAATACTTTTTTCTAATTTTAAAGGGTTCGGTTCAATTTGATTTTATTTAACTTTAATTTACCTCGCTCTATGAACCAACACGAAAGCCTTTGCGATGGACCTCGTGTTACTGAACCCAGGTCAAGTGACAAGGACGACATCTGAGCTGGCATCCAATCTTCTCCTTTCCATACTACACCAATGGGAGGACTTTAAACCTCGAGAAATATAATGAGCAACAGCCCCTCCACACAGAAGGTCTTCAGAAGGGTTTAGGTTTCAAACCCCCTCTTCGACACTAATTTTCAAGGAGGATGGTTAAAAATCTTGCTTTATTCCTTAAATGAACGCAAAAATTGTTTTTTTAACTACAAGAAATCAATGACAACACTAANAATCACATTTTTGTTTTTGAGTTAGGATATTACCTTTGTATTTCCTCATTAAGCTATCCGACTACGTTCGGAACCGTGATTTTGCAAAAGCGCATAAATGGATAATTTTCATGATATTTAGTGTCACTTAGATTAGAATACATGCATACAATTGTTTTAAGGACATGTTGATAAAAATAATTATTTAAATACAATATTTTGGCAAAAAATTAACTTAGAATAATTTTATTTCAAAATGTTTTCCTTTTGTGAAAAATGCTTCTATTATAATATTATTTTGCCTGTATATAGCTCAGACCACTCTACATAGGCTTAACTAGAATTTTTGAAATATATAACTTAGAAGTGGGTTTATGCATGTTTTTCGACAACAGGGGGAAGCAATTTTAAGAAAAAAACGCCGATAATTATTTCAATTGGTTGTAATTCTGAAAATAATGTGAATTTTTCAAAACTCATAGTTGAGCCTCTGTACAAAGGTCTGAGCTATATACAGGCAAAATATTATTATAATAGAAGCATTTTTCACAAAAGGAGAACATTTTGAAAAAAGATTATTCTAAATTAATTTTTTGTCAAAATATTGTATTTAAATAATTATTTTTTGTCAAAATGTCCTTAAAACAAGTTAATACATGTAGTCTAATCTAAGTGACACTAAATATCATGAAAATTATCCATTTATGCGCTTTTTTAAAATCACAGTTCCGAAAGTAGTCGGATACCTTAATATAAAATAGTAATGAAAAAAGTTTTGTAGTTTCTGCAAATTCATAAAAATAATTTTTCATATTTTGCAAATAGTCTGCACCCAAATGCATATTTATTTTTTAGAGAATAAAATCGAGTATTGAGCTGAGATTAAAAAAAAAAAAAAAATACGCTGTCAAATATACATTTTCTTTTGTTAGACAAATATTTTTAATGATTCCTTCAAGAAACTTTTTTTAAACCCGGGAACACTAAAAACCCACCTTATGGAAGAACTAATGCAATAATCCACGTTAAATCTGACAAGGCTCAAAGTTCTTACATGGGCACAGTATGGAAAAATTTGGAAAGAGAGGAGCCAGTTCAGGTGTATTCTATGTCACTTGACCGAGGTTCAAAATTACGAGCTTCGAAGTTTGATGTTAATAAACAGATCAAGAAACTTTTATACTCAAAAATCAGTTTAATACTGGACTTTTTCGTATATGAAATGGATTTCCAAATGACCTTTATCATTACACTATTATTTTCATTTGGAACCCGATGCATCATTTTAGACGAAATAAAGTACATATGCTATCAATGGGCTTTTCCTGAAGCAGGCAAGCATGCGTGAGGATTTGTATATTATTTATTTGTCACTCTGATTTTAAAGCAATTTAACTATTGAATCGAAACTGAAACTATAACATTTAAATCATGAATTTTTCTGGTCATTGCTTTTATTAGTAAGCTTTGGCTTTAATGAATGTTTGCAATATATAAGAGTCGCCAAAAGGAAAGTGGCTCTATAGTCGGTTTGATAAATGGTTTAATGCTATTAAGGTATCCGACTACGTTCGGAACCGTGACTTTAAAAAAGCGTATAAATGGATAATTTTCGTCATATTTAGTGTCACTAGATTATAATATATGTATAAACTTGTTTTAAGGACATTTTGGCAAAAATTATATATTTAAATACCATATTTTGGCAAAAAATTAACTTAGAATAACCTTTATTCAAAATTTTCTCCTTTTATAAAAAAAATACTTCTAAAATAATAATATTTTGTGTGTGTGTGCTTATATAAAGTAAAGACTTCTTCAGAGAGTCTGAACTATTTTTTTTTAAAAATTCTCATTATTTTTAGTTACAAGCCATTGAAATATAATTATCGAAGTTTTCTTCTTAAAATTTCTCCCCTCTGTGATCGTAAAACATGGATAAACACACTTCTAAGTTATATATTTCAAAAATTCTAGTTGAGCCCCTGTACAGAGTCTGAGCTATATACAGGCCAAATATTATTATAATAGAAGCATTTTTCACAAAAAGGAGAATATTTTGAAAATGGGTCATTCTATGTTACTTTTTGTCAAAATATTTTGTATTTAAATAATTTTTTATTGTAATACTATTCTTAAAACAATTTTATATACATTTTTTAATCTAAGTGACACTATAAATATCGTAAATACTATTCATTTATACCCTTTTGCAAAATCACGGTTCCGAACGTAGTCGGATAACTTAATATAAAGTATAGAAAGGAAAGAAGTAATACAGATGTAACACATAAGCTAGACAAAAATCACCATGTAGGATGGAATTAATGTCCCAGCGGTCCCCGACGTGATGGATACCCGGAGTGAAGAAGCTCTGGTTGTGAAACCTATTTTCAACAGCAGCTTGGACCTCATTATTGTCGGGAAATCGCAATCCTTTCAAAGCTTGCTTGAGAGGACCGAAGGGTTAGTCAAACGGTGAGGGGTACGGACTGCGAGGTTGATGTTTGGGTATGGATAGTATGCCACCTTATCGTGAATCTTGGCGTTCACAGTACGTGGCAGCATTGACAGTCGTACTGTTTGTAGTCATTCATGACTTGAACAATGCCTTTTAACGTACTCCGACGCTATCACACGCGCATCTGGCGGGATCTGGCGATATCGCACGCATTCCCAGCACTCAGCGTCCTCTATAAGGGCATGCACAGTCGTCTTTCTCTTTAAATCGCAGAGTTGTTACATCAATGCCACTTTCATTTGGGTGAACCTTATACTTCTATTACAGTGATGCATTTTGTTGTATATATACTAAATTCTTTATTTAAATTCCTAAATGTATTACATCTATCCTGTTTGGTATCCCCCACTCCCCTATTATAGTTTAACAGCTGTAATAAGACACCTAATCTGTATAAATAGAAGTATTAGATTCACAAAATATGTAAACTAATTTAGTTATTTAAGAAATCAATTATATGACGTACTATACATTAGTAAATTGTTAAAAATCAAATATAGCTTGACATTTACCTAAAATGGGGCACAGCAAAAAAAATATTCTTTTTTTTAGAACACTTATACTACAATCTCGTATGCGCATAAAATTATTCTAATCGATTGCTTAGTTTTTTTTTCTTAGTGATATTCTTAATTTTCCCCTGTAAAGGTATAATACTTGTCTTTAAAATTTGAATTAAAAGGCATTGAGGTATTTTAAAGCCTTGATTTATCTATAAAGCAAACTCCTTTGCTTGGAAACTTTTAATTTGAATTAAGAGAGATTTGGAAAGTTTCAACACATACCTTATTTTGACTTCATAACACGTTTCAAGAGGCTTTTACACTGTGGGTAATTGAAATTTAATTCCAAGTTTAGACTTGCATTGTTTCACTCAGCAGCTAATTTTCACTACCCTTAGGATATGTCCTCACAACAAGGAAACAGATGTTACCTTATTTGCATAAAGCAGGTTGAATTCTTTAACTTCTGTTGATATCCTTCGAGTTATTCATTAAAACTCATATTAACTCTCTGAAACATTTTTAATGTTTTAGGATGGAATTATGGAAGCCCAAAGGGATGTTTTTCATTAATACGTTCGTCAAAATGTACGTGTAATAACTATTGAAGTATTTCTAAAGCTTTTCTGTCTATTGCAATAAACAAATATTTAATGTTTCATAAGCGAAATTAAAATTCTCATTAAATAATAAAGTATACAAAATAATTGAATTCCCTCAGTAATTGATTAAACATTTTAACACAGGACGAGTATAAAAAGTTTATGAACATATAATAAAATAAAAATCTGGGGATTAATACAGTTTCCTCTTTGAATTGAACTATCCCACGTCATTTACTGAGAATTTAATGGCTGTTTATATAAAAGTTTTTCCTTTGAGTTAAATTTAATGAATGCAGCCAATAATATTTAAATGTGAAAAACAGCGCATTAGCCGAAAACAAGAAGTTAATACCGAAATTGTGATGTTATTTTATTCAACTTTGCTATAAATACCTTTTTGAAAATTATTTCAATGATAGAATTGATAAAATGTGTGTGTTCATTTCAGCTCTTTGCTAAAATTGAGTACATGGGACAGATTCGATTAAACATTGTACTTTTACAATCAAATTTATTCAATAAAAATGACGAGATTTAATTTCCATAACTTTGATGTAAATAAATTGAGTATAATTTGTGTGTTTCTGTGCCACTAATTATATAATAATTCACCTTACATTTTTGATATTTTCACGTAAACTTGCCATTAATATATCATCATCATAAATATACCCACATTTATATGCCCACGATAAATATACCCTTCATATATGTTTTTTAAAATTCTATAGTAAATATCTAATTTTACTTCTCTCGTATATAAGCGTATGTCTTACTAATCTGAGTATTTTCAAAATCAGAGACTGGATATTGTTTACAATTTAAATGTACTTTGAATGAAAATATTTATTTCCCAGCTGGCCACATCCAGTTTGCCCGTACGTTGTACAGGTACTGATATTTTCTTCTTTCTATCTTTGTTTTGCATATATTTTTAATTTTTTTTAGTGAGATTGTTATTGCTATAAATATTGTATTTGCCCGTACGCTGT
>BMAV01016339.1:534109-568967 GCA_019973955.1 Trichonephila inaurata madagascariensis
TCAGTCATTTTACGGAACCATTTTTCTGTTATTTCATATAGTGAATCAGATAAAGCAGAGAAGGGTCATTTAGTAGCGTCAGGCATGAACTTGGGAAGAATGTTGAATGCGATACTCAACGTGATGAATTACTCCACAGGGAGTTATGGTACTATTTGCAGTCCTACCATACTCTGCACTTCGTTTCCATCATCTCTTTTTGTATGATGTGAAGAATGTAATACAGAAAAGAGGAGGAAGACAACGAAAAGACCCAATCTCTGAATGAGTTTCTTTTCTATATTTTCATTAACGTTGTAGAGATAAACAGTTCTTGGTCGTCTTGCTTACAGATTTACAATAATTTTATTTTTTGACTTTTGATTTTTTTTTCACATATGCCATTCAATGATAAAAGAAACTCACTTTACTTTTATTTTCGAAAGGTTTTTGCACAATTGGTTGTATGATACTTAGCAAAATATCATTTGGTTAAACTTTCTATTAATTTTGTTTGTTATTTACTTGTATTGATATTTTTTAGGATGAATGATCGACGAATTGTATCGTTTGTGTATTTTATGATGACTGGAGCAAATGTTATGCAAAAAAGTTAATTTTATCCCAATTTTTAGTGGGTCACCCAATTAAATTGTTTCCCAAATATTAATAGTTAGACACTAATATTAAAATTAATATTAGTGAATATGATTAAGAGGACACAGTACGATTCAAATGACAAAAATCGGTCAAAAAATCAAATTTAATTTTTTTAGCCTAAATTATTCTTCATATATATTTCTTTAACCTCACAAAATTTGAAAGCTCTAAACTTAAAAAAATGCAGAATTATTATAGTTTTTATGTTTGTTTTTATTCACATTCCTACAGCAAATCAAAACTTTAAACGGACTTATCCCAGAAAGATAAAATGACTAGTTTGTCTTCATTTAAAGTGCTATGGCTTTTTTTCTATTGTGCCTAATGCTTTGACTTTTTTTACCTATTGCTAATAGTACATGTAACAAAAGATAGTATGCATTTTTGAATCAAAGCAATACTTATTTTTTTAAAAATAATTGAATTCAGAATTTATACTTTTTTAAGGAATTTTCAATAAGCATTCATAAAAAGAAGTATTGTACGAATACCAATCATGTTATCGCAAAACCCATACCAACTTTTGTTATACGTGGTTTGATGTACTTGTAAATCAAATTTCATGCGTGTATGCAAATTTTTGTAGGAGGAGTAGCATTTTAAAATCACTTCACGAATTTTAAGTTTTTTCCTTAAAAAATTAAATGGCTAACGTTTTATGAAATTTTGAGCATAAAATCTGTTTTACATAGTATACGCACATAGGAGGCAACCAAAAATTTTTTGAAAATAACTAAATTAAAAATTTTACTGTAAATCGTACCATGTCCCTTTAACTATGAAAGTTTGAGGATCTATTTTTCGAGAGTTTTGATGGATGTACGTGACATTTCAGTGTTTATACGATTTGTATTGTCTTGTAAAGTAAATCTATATATATATATATAGATGCATGTTATAAATAAACCTACTAAATCTGATAAAGCTTCAAAAATGAGATACAAATTTGTTCTTTCACAAGAGGGTTGCGAATTTGATACACGCTACAAATTAAATAATTTGTGAGATAGCATACAGGTTAGGAATTTACCGATCTCTTAACACTAGAAAGACTGAAATTAAGAATATAACTATATTGCCCAAAAGTAGTCAAAGCGAAAGAATAACTAATGTGTTAAATAAACTTAAAATACAACTTTAAGATATTAGTTATATATTTTTCTAGAAAATAAAATTGCATTTTCATATTTTTTCAACCCATACATTTTTATAAATGATCAATTTTAAGAAGGTATTAATTGCACAAGAAAATTCAAGAAAAATGTTAAAAAAATTTTTTTTTCTCTCACAACAGAAAGTTTAGTTTTTTTCTTCACATAATATTGAAGTATTACATTTGTATGAAAAAAAAAACCAGGAATAAGAACTGAAATTATGAAATTATTAATATAAAACGCCTTAATTCAAAAATTTTACATGCAAACATTTCACAAAGAAGAAAAATTACATTATTGTATTGACTCGAAAATATTCTGCTTTATATATTACATACTCTTTTTTCATAGTTATTACTTCTCTTTATAAAATGGATTTTTTTATCATAACGCTTTTTTCAGCCTTTTTTTCCCTAAAAAGTGCGCGTGGCCAAATTGCCTAATTTGTTTTCAAATGAAGTTTTCTCCAACTTCTAACTTTCCGACTTGCACAAATGATATATCAATCGAAAGATAATAATGCAAAGAATAAGATTAAATAAAAATTTAAAAAAAAAGATAGGTAGGTCATTTTTGGGATACCAATTCTTCTTAAGAAATTTGTTTAAAATTAATTTCTGATATTTTTAATATTATTTACAGTCGTATAACAAGTTATTAGTAAACATTAACAATACAAAAAGTTACTTCACTTGGAAAAAAAATATACTCTACAAAAGTCTAAGAAATTGTGTCATTATAGGCATTATTGTTTTTCTAATTGATATTAAAAAGCAGTCACAAAATGACTTTCTTGTGCAATCCAGTGTTAAAAGCAGAGTGAAAAAAGTTTTCGGAGTGAAAAAAGTTACGGAAGAGTATCGGGGATGTTGAAATCCTTATTTACTTTTATTAGCACATGGTCATACATAGTTACAAAGAAAGATACAAAAAACGGAGTTCATTTAATACGTGAGGCAATAAAGCAATTTTTTACGATTTTTTTAAATGATTAGTTTCAAGTTTTGTAACTGTGAACCTCAAATACTGCTCCAGATTTTCAGCACTTTTTAAATATGCTCCAGTTTTTACTTGTTAAGTTTTATGATTCGAAATGCTAAAAAAAGGTTTTAAAAATATTTGTACATTTGAATGAGCTATTTTGAAATTATCAATGAATATTTGCATTGACCCAACCATAGAATTTGTATAAAATTACTTCATTATTCTTTCTTTATTTTTCATTTAGTTTCCCCGTGTTAGTTAAAGATGCATTGTTCCGCGCGATAAAGTAGAAGAAATTTTATAAATAAGCTCTACAATGGTTTTATTTTAGAAAACCAGCCACACAATAGTTCTTTTAAAGTTGATGGGAGTTTATCGATCTCTTCAATTTATACCGTTTTGATGAGGGCGATCAACTGATATCTCATCTATTTAATCGCTCTAGCGTGTAATTTTTTTCTGCTAAAATTTAAAATAATATATAAGAAGGGGTTTTGCCATACAACTTGCTGGCAGAAGTATGTACATCTCTGATTTAGGAATTTTCTACCTAGATTGCTCCATTTAATTTAATTTTATAAAAAATATTGAAAACTCGTAAAATGGAAAAATTTCTTATATTGGAGAAGTTAAAAATTAATTTAAAGAATAAAAAAGTGCTAATTACTTATAAACTCTTTTATAATTAAAATTTATATAAAAATAAGAATTAAAATATTATAATAACAATTTTAAGAAATAAAATAGAGAAATAACTATTTAAGGATCTCTAAAGTCTTTTTCTTTTCTGGACACACTATTATATATAATAAGAAAATAAAAAGACATAGTTTATATCAAAGAGGACTGAACTTATTATTGAACGGTATTTATTGAAATTACAACTTACTTTAAAATCCAGCATTTAACGAGCGCTATACTTTTGAAAGGCATTTTTTTTTTAATTTTACGGTATATTCGCCGTTTAACGCGCAGCCTCTTTTTGACAAAGAAGCTTGAAATGTACAAAAGCAATGCTGTTATGTTTTAATGTCCATTTTTGAGGTATTACACCAGGCATTTGAGAAATACTTTATTTCCAGAACTACAACTCTAAATTCATAAAATATATCTTTTCTTTCGATGTATATTGAAGTGTGTTGTTTCTAAGCTCATCTTTTTTTTATTTTTAACCCCTCTGCCCCGGCATTTTACCCGGCATATACCGTTCACCCGTAAATGTCAATCTTTTTTTTTGTGTTATAAGAGCACGCTATACGCTGGATTTTACGGTAATTAATAAAATTCTCCCACAGTATTAATAAAAACAATTATTTTCAGATGAAGTTCTTTTTCTAAAAAATTTTATCAAGAGTCAAGTATATATCACAGAAAAAGCTACAAAAATGAAAATAATTTCTTATATATAATATCTTCTCTTTGCAATATCTTAAGAAGATTAATTAAAAAATAATTTATTTTTAACTTTCCCTTCTAAATAAGATACGACGTAGTTTGAAAAGTTAAATATCGCATCTAAGTTCAATGGCATTTTTTCAACTACTTTTAATATCAACTGTGCTTTTAAAGGTATTATTAAACTTAGGAAACTTAATTTTAAATATTAAAATTTGCCCAGGAATTAATTAACTTTAAGAATATTTTTATTTACATTAAAGATTTATTTTGCAGTGATACTGCTTTAGATTATTGGATCTTTAAATATTTAATTTATAACTCCTCAATTAAATACCCTTTAGGTAAATATCTCAAAATTCAAAGAAATGAACTGTGAAATGTTATTACACATATTTAATTTTAATCAAAGCCATATTTGTACGAGCTTCGAAAGTTGTTCCAAAGTTGACACTTTAAACCACACATTTTTAAACATACCACTTTCAAAATTTTTGATATACTTTGCTTCCATCTGCCTTTTTGTGTTTGATTTCTTTTTATACCGTCAAAGTTTTAATAACAATATATATTGCTTTTCCTACGATTTTTTTTAGTAACGTCGTTGAGTGTATTTCAATATTAATCAGTAAATAACAGAAATTTATTTACCTTTCTGCATTGGTGAATTTTTTCAGGGTGGAAATCCGTATAAAAGTCAGTTTTTTAAAAATCAAGATGCTATTTGTCATTAGACTCTATTACACCGAAATCTGAGTGCCTTATTTAAACTCTTGCAGCTGGGGAGCATTTACTAACGCTTTTTTAAAGTCAAGCGAATCAGACCACAATTTTTTTTTCAAATAAAACTTAGACAAATATTCATACTTTCAAAAAAATTCGCGTCAATGATTTCCTTTAAATTCTTGTTTTTAGAAGATAAAAAAGGTGTTTTATTATACTATATTACATAATTTTCTCTTAAGTAATGCTTAAATAAAATTTTAATTAAAACCAATTTTACCCTAAGCATTATATTTCAAAAGAACTCAGCTAACTAATTTCTAAAATAGCTATTTTAATCTAACTGGTTTTGACTCTAGGCTTGCTTAGCTGAAACGAGTTACATTAGGTACTATGAGGTTCTTTGAAAGTTATCTAAGCGTAAAATCGAGAAACTGTGTGTGATAGAATATACTTCTATCTAAAATAAAATAGTAAATTATGCAAAACGTAAAAAAAAACAACTTATTGACGTAAGTGAAAGATAAGTTAAAGATGTGTTTCATTTAGCGTGGAAGCTATGATTGATGCATTTTAATTAATTATTTCATCAACTCAGTGATATTAAAGAAGGTAGAAAACAAATATTAAAGTAGATATATTTTTAATAGATATGATAGTAACTCAGTTGTAGGGATTTATAGTTAATTTAAAAAGCTTTAACGATGAGATTACTTCAAAGCAAACGGAAAATATTAAATATTCGCATTATGAATGCTAGAATATGACGCTAAATTGGTTATGCTTAAAAATACACATTTACGCTTGTATTATATAAAAGCAGTTTAAAAACATGTTATTGACTGGAACAATGTATCATAATTAAGGAACAATTTTTCAGGTTGTCATTTCTCCTTAGAAGAATAATTCAAAATTTTTGGAATGTCTTAAGCAAAACTAAAAAAAATGTAAAACCCATTTTAATTTAATTCTAAATGTAAAACTTATTTTTTGTTAAGTAATCTTAAAATTAATTTATTATTCAAAGCTGTAAAGTTAATTTGTACTAAAATATAATTATTGAAGTTAGTATATGTTAATCAATCAGAAAATTAAAACAGCTTAAATAACATGGTTAATAAATGATTTAACTGTCATAATAAACAAGAAAGATAAATTATTCATTTAGTCGTCTTAATAAGCAAAATCAGTAAATCTATTGAAAACAAACTGTCAAACTGATACAAATATTTTTTTTTTATTTAAAAAAAACTATTTTTCTTTTCTTTTGCAATGCGAGTTTACTTTTAATTCAGATTTTCGAATTGCTTTACGGAATTTATCACTCTGTGCGTAATGTCTTCTATGAAACATTTTAGCACTCATACTTCTTACGCACAGATAGATGTGTCCTTCTTTTAAAGAAAAAAATGTTAAATAAAACAATCAGATTGAAAATGAAGACAAGAAAATCTTCAAATCGAATCCTTTTTCACTTCTATGATTTTTATTCCCTTGATATTTCTTGTTTAATTTTCACTTCCATTTTTGTTTTCTAGAAATACGAGTAGCAGAAAGCTCTGCTGCTAATTCGGTATTCTCGCATCGTATTCTTACGTTTCTTTCTTATATCATTGGTTCAATTTTCAATCTCGGTGCCATTTTCTCTTATTTTAGTGTTGTTGATTTTTAGAGAAAATATTTAACTTTCTGTTTTTATTCTAGAAGGTAAGTTTACTTGAGAATCTCCTTTTATCTGCTATATTGCATTGTTGTCGTGATCCTTGTTTTTACTTTATTTGTTTTTGATTTCTGCCATCCAGTATTAAAACTAATTCTTATGTTTAAATATATTTTTCTTGTGTATCAGTGTTTTTCTTGCTTCAGAAATAGTTAATACTGTGAAGAATTTGTACAATTTCTACTCGTGCAAAATAATATTTTGTTCGCTCATGCTTCACTGAAAATACCGAAGGAAATTTCTAAAAAAATACTTCGTGAAGCTTCGTTTCTCTTTCATTTAATTAATTTTGGTTTGTTTTCATAGAACTGAACTTTTTCTTAAATTCTCTTATTTCTTTGTTCAAAACATCAATTCCTTTCTTCGCCTCACAAATGAAACCTTAAAAAAGAATATTCTATGTTCATTCTTTTACAAATGATTATTCAAAACATACATAAAACAAAATTATATATGTACGGAATACATTCTTGTAAACAATTTTTGTATTTTATGTGCAATTGTTTCTTAAGAAAATTAATTTTCATGGAGTGGAATAACGGATATTCCAAATATGTAATGTGTTAATGTATATAAAAAGAGATCTCACTTTCAATTTATTTAAGTGCCGTATTGTGAGAGTAACATAGAGATATCTATAAGCAAAAACATTGTAAATTACAATCAGCGCTAAAAAAAACTATAGTTTCACATAAATCAGAAAAAAGCTCCTATAAATAAATATATACAATCTCATTAAATATTGTTTACAACAAAAATAACCAGTTAATTTTATAGATAGTTACCTTTAAAAGAATTGCAGAACCATATCTATTAATTCATTGTTTCCCTGATAATTATGGTACTATTATTCATATATATATACATATTGAAATTAATTTATTTATTGTACTCAGATTTCGCACGGGCTTTGCATTTTTGAATGCAATTTTTAGGTAAGTTACCTTTATCATGTAATGGATTTAAATATTCTATCCATTATTTTCAATAGGTTTTTGCTCAGTGTTATTAACCTAAAGAGTGAAGGTTGGCTGGACACAAAACATGTTCAACCCCACTTTTATCATATAAATTATTTTTTATATAAGCTGTGTTATAAGTCAACAATGTTTATAATATTGTAGTATACATTTTTTATATTTTTAACCCTATTATAATTTTTATTTCTCATATATCCTTCTATGTCTGGTCTCTTACAATCTCAATCTTCTTCGGTTTTGTTTAATTATTGTTCATCTTTCATTATTAGTAGAGAATTTACACTATATATATATATATATATATATATATATATAAAGTATATGAAGTATATTATAAATATTCATAGTTATTTGAAAATAATCTTCATATTGAAGCCTCCCTTTTAAAGTCACAAATGGCGATACGATAGCTCATTAACAAAACACTTAAATATTTATTATTATTATATTTTTATTATTGTAATGCTGTTATTTTCATTTCAGAACATCTATGCCGCGTATATGATTTCGTTAAGTAATATAAACAGAAAGAAGAAAATTAAATAGTCATATAACTAGTTCTTAGCTACCCTAAATGTAGTCCTCAGTGTGCTATGCTTATAAATGCTGCGACACCTATCTTTTTATATCTTAATTTTAAATTATTTTTTAAATTATCAATTATTAGCTCTATATCGTTTCTAAATATTTTTCTTTTTTCTAGAGTAGATTAACAAATATCTTAATGTACTCCAATTTATATATGTAAACATATATATGTGTGTGTAAATTAGGGGGACCAAAAAATTTTTTTTAATCAGAAATTATTTCCTGCTTGAGTATCAGAATTTTGAAAATTGAAGAAAATTTGCTATTTTACTTAAATTTTTGTAATTATTAAACTCTCCGATATCTAAACGATATTATTCTACTTGTTTTGATCGAGCAAAAAAATTGAAAAACATTTTGTTTTATGGAATTAGTAATTTATTTTACTTTAATTTCTTACCTTTAATGGAAAAAAAGCTTAGTAAAAAGTAAACATATTTTTCACGTCTATTGTTTTTACACTATGCATGGACTTATTATTATGCATAGTTCATAAAATATTTAAATATATGTGTTTAAATAATGTTCTTTATTGTGAGATTTTAAGAAAATTCGGGTATTGATTCGTAATGAAAATAATTATCCTGGTGAGGTTCTTGCTATAACTCCACACACTTATGAAATGTATCTATCTTTAGTTTGGCAAAGTATTTCACAACTCGTCCCTGACAGCGGAAGCTTTGGTAATCTGTATCAGTCATTTATTACACCATAACCTTGAAATACTGACGACGTGATTTCAATAATAGTTCTATCAGACACTCTATAACCATCACTGAACAGTGATGATATTTTTAGTTTGATTCTCATTTGCCACAGGTTTTTCGATTTGTACCATATTGGACGCTGAAAGTGATCATATCATTATTAATAAAAATATCAAATGTTCCATACATTTTTATTTGTTCAGTGTTAGTGCGTTTCAATTTGTAGGTCTACGGAGTTATACTCGACATACTTTGATAGATGTTGGGCTCTTTGTTTTTATTTCAACCGTCTTTGCTAATTAACGATTTTTTCCCCTGTAAGTTAAACTATTCAAATTTAAATCTGGATAGTTGAGTGTCCAAATTTAAAGACCGTTGGATATTTGGATATTTGAACGTCCAGTCCACAAAAAACTTAACTCAAATAAAGGAATTTGGTTGACTTCCCCATAATGAAGATTAATTGAAATCATGCATTCACACGAAACTTGATTATTGTGACAAATGCAGTTTTTACATTAGGACATTTGTATGCTTATACATCAAAAAACAGATTCATTTTTAAAGATGTAATTCTTTTTTATGAAAGAAGCTTTAATTATATCGCGATAATAGGGCTTTCTCAATGTATAATTAATAGGGCACTTATTATTAGCTGTACTATCCTGTACTCAAAACCCACAAGAGAATTGCAGTTTTTATGTAAAGATATTCAATTTTTAAGCCATAATTTAATCTTTTTTTTTTCTTTTTTATCAAAACTCATAGCATTATTGAAAATAGCACATTCATACGTCTTTGTAAGAAAAACGACTATTAGGTAAAAAGTCCGTTCATAACAAAGTCGATTACCGAATACTAGGTACTCAAAATTCTTTCTAGTAACGATTTTTTACACTTAACTATTTTTACCATACGTTTTTGATGGTAACATTCAACATTAAATAACATTCGAATATAGAAATAAAAATGTTTAACGAGGAATTATCTTATTGCCATCTCTTGGAGATGTCTTGAAAGTCAAAATAGTTTAATGAAGAAGCGATGGATGTCCATTTCTGTAGAAACCTATATATGATACATTGATGGTTAAATTATGTTAATGAAAAGCAGGCTGTTAAACATTTCATTACTAGTGATACTCCCGCTTTATAACCAAATTTCCTCAGAAATATAATATTTCAAAGACCATTCTTTTTAATTTTAAAAAAGGGAATTGAAAAATTTGTTTGCAATTTATTAAGGTGTTTCTATTAGATATAAAAAAATAAATGTGGAAAAAATTGCGAAATAATGTTAATTTCTTTTTAAAAGATGTGGGTTTTGAGCTTTTTGCGCAAACAATAAATATTTTCAATTTATGTCTTAGTTTTTTCCGCCTATCTTTATATTCCAAGCTAAACACGTCATTGGACATATAAAAAGACATCATCTATCAGTGATCGCTATGGAGTTTCCGATCGCGCAACAATCGTTGCGTTATTTGTCTTTCAAGATTATGATGTAATAAATGACACAAATGCAGATTTTTTAAGCCTCCTTTGTCAAATTGAAGCGGTTGAACATGGTATGAAATTTAATCTTAAAAGTGTGGGGTGCTGAAGCATGAATCAGCATCATCATGACAACTCTTATCTAGATTACAACGACAATTTCTTCAAAAATATGAATTATATATGTAAAATACTTGATCACCTTGTTATTTAATGTTATTATATGCACTGTTCCACTTATTTATTAATACAATCAGATGTCCTCAGAACATTAGCTAGACACACTCTGAATATGTGTGTTAATTCTGAACTACAAAAGTAAAAGTAAAGCAAAATTTGGTACAATAAAACAATTTTTATAGATATATAAACACAAATTGAAACACGCATTGTAGTGTCTTGCACATAAATATAGGTCCATAAAACTTAATAATTTACTGGATCACAATTTTTTATTGAAGACACTAGGGATTCTATTTTCTATAATCATAGAGACAGACTTTCTAATATAAATTTATCTAAGTTCTTCCAACCATGCACAATAGTCTCCTTCAGTTCAACAAGAGATGAGTACTTCAAGTTGTTCTCCTATTTGGTGAACTCAAACACACCAAATGCAAAATGTTGAATACTGGAGAATATGCAAGGCAGTCCAGTAAATTAACTTTGTTATCAGCTAACCACTGTTTGGTGTTGACGTTGCAATGAATAACAGCATTGTCTTATTGAAACATACTGCGATTTCGACGAACTATTCGTAAGTAACATAACACTTACTGTTCCAGTATATCTTGGTATGCCAAATTATTCATTTTAGATAAAGCAAACCATAGAGAGTGTTTCACAAACAATGAAAACTCCGCAGACCTTACAACTCCCTTTTCTCAAATTTCTCTTAGGAAAAATTACTTTTGTCTTTTCTGAAATCGTGCCAGCATGAACTAAATCCATCAGGGCCATTCAGGATTATTTTTTTTATCGCTGAACACAATCTACAACCAAAAAGATTACTTAAGCAGTCAGAGGCATATGAAAAAAATATAACAAATGATGAAAAAGAACTAACTTTGCTCCAGTTCGTTTTTTTTTAATAAACTGAAATCTTGCATTCTTATGGATTGATTACAAACATAGTGTGCACTTTTTTTTTTAAAATCTTGCTCTAACCATGTAAGTGGTGGACTTAAAAACAGGGCATACAAATACTTTCAGATTTTTTTATCCTGTCCGCGTGAATAGCATAGAATCTAATACTGCACAAACAATTCGAAGCTTATTTTTCTGAACATAGTACACACGAACGCATTCTGGGTGTTTAATTCCTCTATAAGGCAGTGTTTCTCAAACTATGGGCCGCGAGTATACGGAAAAGTCTAAGACAAAAGATTATTTTTAAAAAAAATTACTGATTTACTGAAAGTACACAAAATATATTCTGACATAAAAAATAAAATAAACATTTACACTGATATAATATATTTATATAAAAATGTATCAATAGTACACAATGCATTTGATAATTAATTTAACAATATTAAATTAAGATCAGGTTTAAAAATTATCAGTGACCCCATGGTCTTGCCATATATAAAATTATATACAAAAATTAACTCTTATCTTGGTAATTTGTTCAGTTTACAATCAATCCCTTAACTGCCGATGAAATGTTACGCAATTCCCTCCCAAGGCCACCGGACACACTTTCAAGAGGTCCCTTTATTGCATTCCATAATCTTCGGAATAAATTTATTTATAGCAGTGCATAGCAAAGATCGTACTTTGGACTGTGGTATATATACGTCCGGGAGGAAATAACGCTTTGGTTGAGTGAGACGTTTATATACGCCAGTGGTACTTAAGAGATTCAAGTCGTAATAGAATTGAATAGTAATTGAATTTAGTACATTATTATTGTATGGAGGAGGGATGCAATGAAAATTATGATTGAATATTGGGTCGCCAATATTTAAGTTTGAAAAGCACTGCTATAAGGTGATTTATCCCGAAGAATTTTTTCAACTACTTTATGTTTACCCTAATTTATGCGTAATCTCTCAAGCCCTTTTTAGTGTCATTACCTTCAATTAAATTTTTTTTTGTTCTGATATCTATAAGACACACGGCATAGCCGTTAAAAATTCCCGAAATACATTACAATTATCTACACGCCATTTTGAAGGGAAAATTAAAGATAGGCATATATTTATGAGTAGCATCACTTGGGCTCCCTTAAAGATTATCACCGTAGATGTGCACTTTATATATCCTACCATCTAGAGTACCTATACAAATAACTTTTATGTACTTTTATTTTAACTTAAAAATTTTAGAATATTCTTCGTGAACCACTAAATATATAGAAGCATGTGATATATATCTCTCTTTGAATATTCATTAAAGTGCATAGTTATAAGTTTTCCAAATTCATTTCAAAAACATTAATAAGTATGACATATTTCGTTGCTTAAGGTATCCGACTACGTTCGGAACCGTAATTTTAAAAAAGTGCATAAATGGATAATTTTCATGATATTTAGTGTCACTTAGATTAGAATACATGTATAAAAATGTTTTATAAGGACATTTGGACAAAAAAAATTATTTAAATACAATATTTTGTCAAAAAATTAACTTTGAATAACCTTTTTTCAAAATGTTCTCCTTTTCTGAAAAATGCTTCTATTATAATTATATTATATATGATTTTTGTAAAATTCACATTATTTTCAGAGTTACAACCCATTGAAATATATATATATATATATAATTATCGGCGTTTTTTTCTTAAAATTTCCCCCTCTGTTGTCGTAAAACATGGATAAACCCACATAAGTTAAATATTTCAGAAATTCTAGTTGAGCCTCTGTACAGAGGTCTGAGCTATATACAGGTGAAGTATTATTATAATAGAAGCATTTTTCACAAAAGAAGAATATTTTGAAAATGGGTCATTCTATGTTCATTTTTTTTGTCGAAATATTTTGTACTTAAATAATTTTTTATTGTTATACTAATCTTAAAACAATTTTATATACATTTTCTAATCTAAGTGACACTAAATATCATGAATATTATCCATATATTCGCTTTTGCAAAATCACGGTTCCGAACGTATCGGATACCTTAAATTATGAAGTACTTTTTACATGATTATATAACTGAATAGGAGTGCAAGATTAAGGCTGATAAGTTTTCTAAACATATAAAAGAAATAAGTTACAAAAAGGAAATTTTAACATTACAAGGGGGGGGTACTTCCTGTCCGCCTTAATGGTGGACCCCCCCCCTACTGTATAAATTGCATAATTGTTCGTACTCATTGCTCAAACTGTAAAACCGTAATTTACATATATTATGTACTTCTCTTGAAGAAATATTGGCATCATTTTTGGCGACTTGGTGACCAAAATAAATTTATTATAGTATCACGAATTTTTTTTTATAAAGAGAGAAAGATATATCAATGTTCACAAAAGCAAAAATATCTATTGATGTCTTTATTCTTCACTACAATGAAAGAAAAAATTAATTACAGTTATTCAATTTTGTTGAGATAATTGTTTTACTTGTAATGTTCCATTTAATGAAGCGAAATTAATATATATGTGGCATTTTACTGTCAAATGAAAAGTTGTTTTAATCTTCATTAGTTTCCATAGAATTTTAATCGTTTATCCTATATAAATTCTGAAGCAATCGAATTTTAGAAAAAAAAATTGAATTGATTTTCAAAAAGCGCTTTTTGACTACACCTTGATTAAGAATCTTTTTTAATTTACTGAATAAAACTAACTAGAAGATTAAGGGGATATTACAAGGGTATACCACTTGTTTTGAAAAAGTCATCCCCTGGAACTGTTACAGAAAGTGACGTAAAGTTGTTTTATTGAACTTAATCTTCGTTTTCTAGAAGAGAAAAAATTAAGTCCTTGCAATCACTTTGAGACTCTAACTGCCAGGGAAAATTTATAGTCTCATAAAGCTGAGTCTGAGCCGATTATAATTTTATAGCTCGCATCCTGTTGTTATTATGGCTTTTTCTGATGTTTCTAGAAACTCTTCTGCTCGGTGTTTGTCTGTTTACTGCTTGAGAGCTCATGTGTGCAAGACTTGCTGGAGTATAAAAATATTTAGCGGCAAAACGAATATATATGTAATAGTACCTCTCAGATCGGAATCGGAAACCTAACATTTGAGTGCTTGTATATGTTAAGCTTGCGAAAAAGGAAACTTGCGTTAACTACAATTACTCTCTATCGCTCTAATTCCCAGTTAATTAAAAATATCAGATTCCAGAGAATAAAAAGATGACTATTCACAGAAATGATGAATTGTTGATATCTAAAAAAATGACTTTTCTAAAAAGGTTTAAGCAAGAATAATAATGATTTTTTTTCAATGAGAGAAATTGAATTGCAAAACTATAGAAATTATGACGAGAAGCAGACACGTTTAGATTATTTTATTCCCTAAACTTAAGGTATCCGACTACGTACTATATTTACTATGTACGAGTACTATATGTATTATTCCTTATTTTTGCAATGATTATAAATATCACTATTTCATTGTCCTTAATACACAAAAGTATATTTACGATGTACAAGCTCAAATTTTTAAGACGTGGATGAAAATTTCTAAAGGATGTTTTAAGGAAATTGAATTTCTTTTTTTAGTTGTAGAACTTTTTTTTAAAATTTAAGGTATCCGACTACGTTCGGAACAGTGATTTTAAAAAAAAGCACATAAATGGATAATTTTCATGATATTTAGTGTCACTTAGATTAGAATGCATGTATAAAATTGTTTTAAGGACATTTTGACATAAAAAATTATTTAAGTACAATATTTCGGCAAAAAATTTACTTAGAATAACCTTTTTTAAAAATGTTCTCCTTTTGTGAAAAATGCTTGTATTGTAATATTATTTAGCCTGTATATAGCTCAGATTTCCGTACAGAGACTCAACTATGATTTTTGAAAAATTCGCATTATTTTCAGAGTTACAACCCATTGCAATAATGATCGGCGTTTTTTTCTTAAAATTTCTCCCCTTTGTTGTCGTAAAACATGGATAAACCCACTTCTAAGTTATATATTTCAAAATTTCTAGTTGAGCCTCTGTACAGAGGTCTGAGCTATATAGAGGCAAAATATTATTATAATAGAAGCATTTTTCACAAAAGGAGAATATTTTGAAAATGTGTCATTCTATGTTCATTTTTTGTCAAAATATTGTACTTAAATAATTTTTTATTGTAATACTATTATTAAAACAATTTTATAAACATTTTTTAATCTAAGTGATACTAAATATCATAAATGTTATCCATTTATACGCTTTTGCAAAATCACGGTTCCTAACGTAGTCCGATACCTTAAAAAGTATAAAATAATCTCAAGGATGATAGAGGAAAGTACAACTACATGCATTTGGAAACAGAAGTTCAAGTTAAACTTTTATTCTTCAAGTTTTCTGTATAGAAATTGTTGTAAGTTCTTTTTAGCTTAAAAATGGCAAGTGAGAGTTGATTGTTTCTTATACATTTGAGTCTTCATTTAATATACTTTATACTAAACACAATACAATTTAAGAAAATTAAGCTCTCTTCAAATAAGTAATCATGTTTAATTCACAGTTTTAATATTTCATCTTCAAAGGCTTTTTTTTTGTTGTTAAAAAAACGATGTTTTTGGTTAGATTCATTTTATGCGATATTGCTGTAATTTTGCATCAAATATTAAATAAAAAAAAGAAAAGATTTTTCTTAAAGAGTTTATAAAGATGGTTTTACTCTTTCTTCAAAGCAATAAATTTGATAATTTTTTGCAAAAATATAAAATGAATACGGGATAAAATTTAATTTTATGCAACCACACACACATATCAGCTCACAATGGTAAAAGTATACACAAAATATAAAATTCTGTGATAATTAATATTTACCTCTTAAAAGTAAGCCTTTATTATAAAACTGCTGAAGTAAGACAGATTGTTGTACTGATCCAAACACATTTCTTTTCTTCTCTTTCACATACCCAAGATTCAAACTAATATTTTTTCAAACATAAAGTGCGACAAATTTGAAAAAACGAAACTTTTAAAAATTTGAAACAAAGGGAATATAGCTATGCATTGTTTAAAAATACAATATTGATGAGGTAAAACAATTATGCAATGCTAACTAATAGGTTTAATTTGAATTGTGAGTATCTGATAAATAATGTTTATAATGTATTTATTTAAAAAAAAAGACTAGCTTGAATTTCTCCTCACTTATTAAAAAAATACTGTTACCCTAAAGTAATGATAAGCGAAATGTGCATTCATTATTAATGACTATCATCTGTAAGAGAAATAATGGTTATTAATGATTGCCATTATCCGTATTACTCCGAATCACCGTGGGACATATTTCTAGTGATTGGATAAGGAAATGAAAGTAATTTGACCCCGAAAAACATTACAAATCAAGAAACGATTTTGAACATTTATCAAACTGAAATTTTCTGAATAAAGTAAAACATAAGTAGAAATGAAAATCGAAAAAAAGAAAAAAATTATCCGTATGTGTTTTTTGTAATAGGTGTATCTGGTTTCTGAAGAATATTTTCATTTGTGCACTTTTTAAAATGATTATGGTAAACGAGGAAAAGCTAATGGTAGCTAACCTTTTGAAATGTTTTTTATTGGAAATATCACAGAATTATTCATCATGGTAAATACGATTATAGAAGCAAATACATAGGTTTTGAGTTTTGCATGTATGTCATATTTTAAATAATGTTGATAATATAACTTTAAGGTTTCTTCTAATTCCTTTCATTCTCAATTTGTAACAAAAGAATATAAATTGATGTTACTGTGTGTGTGTATACATAAGCGAGGAAAACAACATCTTGATATACTGAGGGGAAAGGAAAAATAAAACAGGTTATCATTTTTCTTTCTTCATAGCATAATAAATTAGAAAAAAATAAAAAATTCAACAAATCTATATTTTATAAAACAAACTTAAGAAGGTATCCGACTAGGTTCGGAACCGTTATTTTGCAAAAGCGTATAAATGGATAACCTTTATGATATTTAGTATCACTTAGATTAGAAAATATTTATAGAATTGTTATAAGAATAGTATTACAATAAAAATTATTTAAGTACAATATTTTGACAAAAAATGAACATAGAATGACCCATTTTCAAAACATTCTCCTTTTGTGAAAAATGTTTCTATTATTATAATATTTTGCCTCTATATAGCTCAGACCTATGTACAGAGGCTCAACTAGAATTTTTGAAATATATAACTTAGAAGTGGGTTTATCCATGTTTTAGGACAACAGAGGGGAGACATTTTAAGAAAAAAATGCCGATAATTATTTCAAATGGTTGTAACTCTGAAAATAATGTGAATTTTTCAAAAATCATAGTTGAGCCTCTGTACATAGGTCAGAACTATACACAGGCAAAATATTATTATAATAGAAGCATTTTTCACAAAAGGAGAACATTTTGGAAAAAGGTTATTCTAAGTTAATTTTTGGCCACAATATTGTATTTAAATCAATTTTTTTTGTCAAAATGTCCTTAAAACAATTTTATACATGCATTCTAATATAAGTGACACTAAGTACCATGAAAATTATCCATTTATGCATCTTTTTAAAACCACGGTTCCGAACGTAGTCGGATACCTTAAGCGTCTGAAAGTTACTGTCTGAGTGGAAATCTATGTATAAGAAGAAAAGCGACTCACTAACTCACGATATCTCCAAAAATATTAGACCTACAAACTTGAAAATTTGCAGACAAATTTCTTTCGTTTAGTAGAGATTTCCTAATTATTCTTTTGAAATCGACTTCCAAGGCAAGTGCCGAGAGCGTTATAGACAAAAATTCCTGCTTTTAACTATTAGACCTACAGACTTGAAATTTTATAGGAATGTTTCTTTTGTTGAGTAGAGATCCACTGTGAATGGATCCTATCTAATATTAGCCTAAGGTATTTATTTATTTGAATTAAATAGTATTTATACGATATATGTTGACTGACAGATAAACGTCAGTCATCTGTCATTTAGGTAATTAAGCTATGTTTATTTATTTCAATTTGCTATTGTATTAGTTAAGACATTTTTTCATTCGAGTACAATTTGTGTTTTACTTATAATTAATCAAATAATATTTAAGCTTAGATCTCATTTATTTTTATTCTTAATTTTTTATTTTAGTGTATCCTGATTGTTATATTTTTCTATCCATCCGTGCGAAGAATGGGTATACCTGCTAGTACATTATTAGAACAATTATTTTTATTCCATGTGAAAAACTCGAGAGTTTATTTTTTGCATTAAATTATGGTTAAGTTTTCGAAAAGAAACTGAATGACTTGTTAATAACAAAGTACATGTATGGTTTGTCAACTAACTTCTTTTTTTTATTGAATGAAAATCTTTGAAAAATCCTTTCAAACTACTCAGACGGAAAAATTCGATCCTTAGCTAAAATAAAATTTTCCTGACAGCTTTTAAGAAATAAAACACGTTTCACAGTTTTGTATCCTTAAAAAAAACAAAGTTCGTAATTCCTAAGATAACTTTTTGTTTCTAAAAAATTTTTCTGATTTAGATCTGGCAGCTAGAAAATCCAAAGCACTCAAAATGTTCATGATGTGTCACAAATGGAGACAGTTTTATAACTCTTTCATGCGACTGTTAAAGTCAAGTGAACTTCTTTCAATCTTTGTACTATGTTAATATGGTGAGGTAGTCGAGTGGTCATGGTTGCGACCTCATGGTTGGCGTTGTGGTCGAGAATTATGTTCAAATACCAATTACTTTATGGAAGTGTCGCATAGATAAGCTGATGCATGTTAAAACTAAATCTTCACATTAACGTGATGTGGAAGCTTGGCAAGTTATGTTCCACTTCAGAAATTACCATAGCTATTTGACAGTGACTCAAAATTATGACGTCAGTAGCTTTCATGTTGTTTCTAAGTGCGCTGTTCGTTAAATTCCAATCAATCAATTGCTGTTATATTGATAGTTAATTAATATTGGAAAGGGACCAAAAATTTTAGAAGTAGTTGACCGTGTTGAAGCCCAGTGGTCAAGTGTTGGCGTATCGCCCTCCCACGCCACTGGTCCGGGGATCAATCTTCGGGCTGGGCAAGGTTGACATTGGCCTTTCAGCCCTTCAGTGGGTAGATATATGAGTGCCAAGCATTTTTTTTTGTTTGGAAACTAAGCACTGGGTTTCTCGCGTCACACTGATCTTCCTATACTCTTCAGCACCCAAGGTCACCAAAACTGAGATAGGCGCAGTAGGCCTTGACTCTCATGGGCTGTTGCACCACTGAGTTTAGCTTTTTGACTGTGTTAAAAATAATCTTAATTGAGAATAGCTATATCTAATTATTTTGAAAAAAATAATATTTTTTTGTAAATTGAGAGTACGCCACTCTTAAAGTAACACGAGGTTAATTGGAGACGGACTTCGTAATTTCGAATCATGATCAAGCGATGAGGAAGGCACCCGATACGGCACCCCCTTTTGAACTCCCACACCATGCCAATGTGAGGCTTTGTCCCGATAGACTTAACATGACTGAACCCCTCTACTCGGAGGTGCTTCAGTGGCATCAGGACTCAACAGAGCCTACCAGGAGTTCGTGACCATGACCACTAAACTACCTCCACCCCATTTTTTAAAATTGAATGCTGTGCTAATTTTTTTTTTTTTAAATTCATTCTAGAATTTCAGAATGATTTTTTTTTCAATTATATATATTATATATATGCGTGTGTGTGCTATAGTAAATGAAACTAGGAAAAAATATTCCAAAATTTATTGGCTTCATTTTATCCATTCATTCGTGGTATAACAAACTTCTGAAAAGAAAAAGGAATCTTAAGTTATTAAGTATGATGTTATATATTGTATATCTCATGATTTAAAAAAATCTTGATGAACTTTTGTTGTTTTTCTAGTCTTTCTTGGTAGTTGAATACTAGATTAGAGATACAGAGATCATTAATGAAAATATAGGCATCACCTGTTAGAAAGCTTGGAGCAGCTGAGGGTAACAAGGGTAATTTAATTACGTAGTTCATGAGATGTAGTTTTCATTGCACTGAAAAGAAATGTATGTATACATATATATTAATTTATGTTCTAAATTGTACGTTAACACTAATTACAAGGAATCACTCAGTTGAATACAAATTTATTTTATGTGAGAATGAAAAATGTAAGCAATAACAACATGAATTTTTAAAGTAAAATAATTCTTTATATTACCCTGAAGAATATTAATTTGTAAAAACAAAACCCCAGTGATAAAACGGTACAGCAAAATTAATAACATTTTATTGAGCTCTTGAAACAGAAGCAATAAAAATCAGAGAAAAAAACAAATTTGTGACACAAAAGTGCAATTTTACCATTGCAGTATAATCAATCTAAGTATTTCTCTTCCCTATAATAAATTTTATTCAGTTTCGCTTAGAAAAACTGCCTGTAATCAATAAAAAAGGCGAATGATTATAATTAAGCTTAACGGAAGCATGTCAACAACAAAAACAACATGTTGCGCACTTACTAAGGTTACTCTAACAATTGTTCTCGTATTCAGAATAGTCACCATCACCACTTATTGACCTGTTTTATTTTTGTTTTTCTTTGGATTTCCTTAATAAATAAGCATGTATCCCCTGATCAATAAGCTAAAATAAAACTAAAGAAGTCAAAACCGACAAAAACAAGTATTTTCATACTTCCGTGCGCGTTGAATAGGAGTGTCTCAAATCGATATGGTATCGAATCCTGAGGCAGTAAAAGCGAAAGCATGTTACTATAACAGCGGTGTTTAACAGTCTGCTCTTGAGGGAAGACTCTAAGTGTTAGTTTACCTTTTCCAACGCCTTTAGCACTTGTGAAAGAGTGGGAACTATAAGTCTTTGTTTGCCGGAGTGTGCTTTTCCCTCTCTCTTTCTGTCCTTTTTTTTATTCCCTTCCTACTATTCGCTTCTGTAGGTACGAGAAAGTTCTTCCATTTTTACAGTTGAGCAAATTTTCAGGTGGGACAGCCGCTGTAGTTGCAAGCACTGAAGCAAAGAATAGATGTAAACCTGGTCTATGAGAAGTAGAGGCCAAATAAGACCTTGGAAAGAAATAGGAAAAATAGGTTCTTGGGTTTGACTGACTAAGTTTAACGGAATTCAATTGCGGGCGTTTTTTTTTTTTTTTTTTTAATATAAAATATAACTGAAATAGGCAAAGGATATATTTATGGAGTTTGGTCTCAAAGAAATGACCGGTTATATTACGATAGGGAAAAGGACTTTTTCAAAATGGGATATGAATTGCTTAAGGTATCCGACTACGTTCGGAACCGTGATTTTAAAAAAGCGCAGAAATGGATAATTTTCATTATATTTAGTGTCACTTAGATTAGAATACATGTATAAAATTGTTTTAAGGAAATTTTGGCAAAAAAATTATTTTAATACAATATTTCGGCAAAAAATTAACTTAGAATAACCTTTTTTTAAAATGTTCTTATTTGTGAAAAATGCTTTTATTATAATGCTTCTATATTTTGCCTGTATATAGCTCAGACCTCTGTACAGAGGCTAAACTATGATTTTTGGAAAATCCACATTATTTTCAGAGTTACAACCAATTGAAATAATTATCGGCTTTTTTTTCTTAAAATTTCTCCTCTCTGTTGTCGTAAAACACGGATAAACCCACTTCTAAGTTATATATTTCAAAAATTCTAGTTGAGCCTCTGTACAGAGGTCTGAGCTATATACAGGCAAAATAGTATTATAATAGAAGATTTTTTCACAAAAGGAGAATATTTTGAAAATGGGTCATGCTATGTTCATTTTTTGTCAAAATATTTTGTACTTAAATAATTTTTTATTGTAATTCTATTCTTAAAACAATTTTATATGCATTTTCTAATCTAGTTGACACTAAATATCATAAATATTATCCATTTATACGAACGTAGTCGAATACCTTAATAGTTACGTCAAACTAAATCAATTGATTTTATTTTTACAATTAGGAATTTAAGTATTATATGTACATTTATTTTTTATGTTTTTAAAATTGTAATTCTAACAAAGTTTTTGTAAGTGCTAATACCACTAGGTAGAAATAAAATTACCTATTATATACAATAAAACAACTTGTACTGAATTTCAATAAATTGCGATATTAGTACTTTATGCCAAATTGTAGTTTTTCAGTAATTTTACATTGAATATGCCTAAAAATAAAAGAATAAAAAGTTTAAAGTACATTCTTCAGTAAAATTTCAATAATTTGTGTTTTTAAATAAATTGTCCTATGTAATTGAAGAAAATTATTCAAAGAAACTTATGTTCTAAATATCATGCTTGCCGCCCGGCCAGTATGGTGGATTTGACCCTCGGCTTGTAACCGAGTGGGCTCGAATCCCGAGTAAGGCATGGTTGTATCTTCTTCGAGAAAAGAAGTCGGACTTTCTCAGGCAATGGTTTCCCGTCACGAATAGGAAGCAGTGCACTCATTCTGTTATATGCTAGGATCATCATTTGAAATAAATGTCTACATTCTTCTTATGTTTGTATTGTATGTTTCTGTTCTTTCACTCGTATTTCACATGTATCCCAGGATGAAAAACACACGACAACAACAACATATAATGCCTCAATTGCATACTTTCAATTAAAATTTCATTAGAAAAAAAAGGCTAAAAAATTACACAATAAAAAAACTACGAAATGAACAGAAAAAAAACTTGAGTTAAATCCTATAAAAGGCATAGAGTCCCCCCATACTGCAACATAGCAAAATGGTTCCTCCCGAGTGCAGCTCGGGCATTGTGAAAATTTACACTGCGCAATCGGTCTTTCCTGAATAATTTCACATGTGCCTTTTATGGTTTCCAATACTTAAATGTACCATTTTGTGGAATTTTCTGCAGAAAGAGAACGGCCTTCTGTTGAGCACCCACCTTCATGCTTGTCTGAAAGACACTTTGTTGACCGCATTCCCCCAACAGAGAAGAAAACTAATCCAAACGACAATGTATTATTTGCTGCTCAAAGAGAGACAGTAAAGGGAAGAAGGGTAACAAGATTCTACTGTCCAGATAGTTATGAAGTTGAGTTACGTTCAGTACCGCGTTTTCGAATTTATCATCCGTGATCAAATTTTGATTAATAATTTGATTATAATCATTTAGGTACACGCAAAAGATGTAAATATATTTTTTTTTATTCTAGATAAAAAGCTTGGTATTCTAAGCTTTATATTTATACTTATAGTGTGAATTGACTCCAAAACCTAATGATTTCTGCCATGCAAAAAACCAACTTTTCAGGTAAATTACTCATTTATTAAAGTAGATTTTCTTACATTAATTTTTAGGAATTTTGTATACGAATGGTGCTAGTATGTTTAAAAAATATTTTTGCTTGAAAATATTCAAATAAAACTTGACTTTTTTTCATTCATAATCCAGAAATAAAATGAGACTCAAAGGGGTTAATGTGTTAGTGAAGTAATATTCTTTTGCATTTATAGAATATCCTCTCATTTTTGTCTTAAAAGAGTCATGTAATGTCATGTTTTACATTTCTATCAGTTTAAAAATGTTGATATAATGAAAGATTAATTATATTTTTCTCATTTAAATGTGAAAGTTTATTATATTTCTTTTAAAATATTATATCCATAAAATAAATTCTTCGAAAATGTTTTTGATTCGCTTACAAATTGTTAGTAACTTTGAAATATATTTTTCTTTCAGTTTTCCATTAAAAGCAAAATTAATGTTAATACTTTTCCTACAACAACAGTTAATTAGCATATATAAATATATATATTTCATGGACATAATTGCTCTTCAAAAATTTATTTTCATTTATATCATTTTAACATGAGAGCTAAAATACCAAAATTTATAAATAACAAATTCTAGCAAAATAAATTAATACATGAATTTCGCTAAAACAATACAATTTTTTTTCAAAATTGTGTCTGTTGTGGATGAAAATTTACTGGATTAAATTCAATTAAATCTTCGTTCTCTTAATTATCTAGTTACTAACTGCATTTAATAGTAAAGTACAAAAAATATTAATACATAGAAATTTAATTAAGTGCTTCACTTGAAATCATTTTCAATTATTTACTGCATATTTATTGCTTAAAAATATGTTTTGCAGTTTAAAAAAGTTTAATGTTTTAAATTTCAAATTGCCGCTTCTTTAACCTGTGAAACGTAATTAAATTTAAATAAAGCTTTTACTATGTCATTCAGCATTAAGATAAAAAGAATAGAATGAATTGTTATTATGTTATTTCTGGGTGTTATATATAAGTGACTTTTCCCGCTGATTTAACAAACGCTACACATTATAAATGTTCAAATTAATTTTGTTGTTGATAAAATAAGTGTATTTTGAAGTCTTAAATGCTGATGAATTATCAATTCTCTTTTTTTCACAAACATGGGCTGTTTTCATCTTTTCTTACTAGTATTCACTATAGATGGTAAGAAAATTGTTAAAAGTTTAATGCAGAAGGAAAAAAAAAAGTACAACTTAACACTTGTAGTTTAAAGAAAAACTTAATCTTTTATGAAAAATAATAATAATTTATTTCAACCTTTGAGTTACTGATTAAAAAGAATTTCAAGGCTTAGCCTCAAATTTAATCTTGGTAACTAGTCCAAATTATTTACCTTAATTTATAGTAATATTATGTGTGTTTTTCTGATACCATATTGATTTTTTAAATAAAAGTAATTAGATAAAGTTAATTTTAAAACTACTTACTGAACTATTTAAAACTATTATTTTAAACTAATTTATAAACTGCCTAAATGAAAACTAACTTAAATCATGGAATCTCTGGAGATTGAAAACAACATGCTTAGTTTAATTTAAAGCAAATGAAAATTATTTATAACTAAGCCCTTCTCAACACTAATTATACATAAAACTAAGACACGATAGTCTTATACATGTTTACATATAAAAAAATGTAAGGCAGAGTTAAGTATTACTAAGTTTCTCTTATCTTTAAATACATTTATTAATTTAACTTAAATTAAATATTTGTTAGGGACAGAAGGAAATAACGAAGAAAGTACACAAAAATTCGGATTGAAAAAAAATCATAGTAATTTATTAAATATGAAAAAGGATGCCCACCGGATGTCTATGATACAAATTAGATTACACAGTCTAATTTTTTATCTACACTTAGAAATTCAAATATGCATGTACTCTGTTTTCGAGCTGCTGTAACCGTTACAGTTAAAGCTCGTAAGCCGTTAATCTACAAATTACCTGGGTGATCTGCAGATTAACTGATTTGCTTCATTTTAGTGTGGAATCAAGAGTTTTCTGCATTTTAACTATGTAATCTTCACATTAGCAGATTCGTTAAATTTTAAAAGTTTGTTTCATTTCTTTTCTGTGGGGAATTTTGATTGAATGCGTTGACTCATCTCAAAATAATGTATCCTAAATGCTAAAAAAGAGAGCGAACGCGAGACAGTACATGTACTCATTAAGATTTCTTGAATTAATTTATAATAAACTTAATTACTACGTAAAATATTTTAGTTTGATGATGATGACTGATTCTATCACCCAATTTGTTGTTTGTTTGATTGTATAAGCATGATTGTTTAGATATTGAAAATTAAGCAAATAACACTATGTCAATTTCCTTAATTGAAATAATATTTTAAATTATTTGATTGTGTATTGTAATTTTTCAATCGATTGATGATTTATTCTATTGATTAATGTACTGATTGCTCGATTGAATTGATTTGATTCTTTAGATATAAAAAAAACCAAATAAATAACATTTAATTTAAGCATACAGAAACGTTACTATTTTTTCACTAAAGATCTTATTTAACTTTAATATACACTTAGTAGATAATGTGCAGATTATTTAGGTGATTTGCAAACTACCTAAGTAATTTAAAAAATTAAATAATTTTCTGCACTTTAATGAATCACCTTTGCTAATGAGCAAATTACCTAGCTAATCTGCAGATTAACTGATTTTTGCTCTTAAGATATAACATTACTATTAAATGTTCCATCGAACTTAGAGCTCCTTGATTATTCCTTTCATGCCCAAAGACAAGTGCAAGTAATCACTAGGAAAAATTTCAAATTATAAAGGTGGTAATAGCGTCACTATTACATTATACGAATATAGCAAAGTTTGAAGAAACATTTATTTAAGAAAAAGTAGTACATGCACTAGAAACTGTATTTTAAGTGAGGAAAATATACAGTTCGTTTCAGTATTGGAATTTAAGCTCGAAGGTGAATTTCTATTAAAATAAACTAATTTTGAATTTTTTTTAATTCAATAGATAAAATACATTTAACATTTCCAATTTTGTTTTGAAATGATTTATGATTATCTTGTAGTTATATTCATAATTTGAAATTATAATTCTTTTGAAATATATAAGAGATTACTTGAGAATAAAAAAAATATTCTGCAACAATATTAAAAAAGTTTGTTTCTAAACTTTAAAATAAAAATACTCTGTACACTATTGTACGAAAGCATTTTTTTAGAGCAAAAAGCTTCGAAAATTATTAAAATATCCCCCACATAGTTACTAAGTATATTAAGTCCATAACTTTATTTCGAAGTTAGTGAATTTCTTTCGATACCTAAACATAATTTTCTTTCCTATTATATTTATATGTTTCTTTCAGTAAAAACATTTTCTTCGAGTTGTTGGGTATGTAACAATCTTTTGAAAGTAAGCAGCATCTCCTAGTATAATTTCCAAAAAACTATAACGCGTTGCTAGAGGTCTGTGAATAGATCACGTGCTGAAAAGACTGATATCCTTAGTATAACAAATAAAATGGCTTCCAAAGTAGGCTCTTGTCAAAATTTCTCATCTTTACTACAGTTGTCAGAGAACGTGCTTATGAACTGCCTTCAGAACCCCTTTATACTTCAGAAAAAATCCACTTAAGGGAAGGAACAGAAAAGGAGAATGGAAAAAATCATTTTGCTTTATTATTAATGTGGAAGAAAAGGTTTTTTTTATTATACTTTTTCCTTTCATCCTTGTATCTATTGGATCACCAGATGGCTGGACATATTCTTCTTTCTTTACCGTAAGTTCTTTTTCATACGATGGCATTGAAAAGGGGGCATTGACATATTTTCTGCTAAGTATGGATTTCGAGAGTCTTTTGCACTTTTTTAGGAACAATTTTGACGAACTATTCATCATAGGAATGTAGTATTTCTGGGACTTCACATTTAAAGATCTGGTATTGGCATTTGGATTTTAGAAGAATGCGGAATTGTTTTCACGCCCAGTGATTTCTTCTTCTTCAGATTAAACTATGTGGAAACTTTTTTCTTGACTGTATTACAGTGAACCTTGTAACGGATAAATAAACGTTTGTTTTGTAAGAAAGATCGCTTTTCGAATGTAACTTCTACGATATTTTATTTATTTAAAGCTTTTTGATTTATATACGGCTGTTTTTGAACCGCATCCAAAGAAACAATTTGTAGTACAGTATGCGATTGTTCAAGGAAGTATTCTAAATTCGAAATACGAAAAACAAGATTGGAATCTTTAGTGTAAATAATGCATGTATAAAAATGGTAAGAAATACCTACGGAATTATAAAGGGAATATCCTAAATTCTAACTCCAGCGGAATAAATACATATAACCAGCATTTTTCAGATCCTCAAATAACTATTTTCAAATTTACTGATTCAAACATTTTATTCTGAATTATTACAGAAAAAGCTAATAAGAATGATTTATTACATTTCGGCACATACAGGGGTATTTCTATTTGGAATAAGTCTTCAAACATTTCTGATTGTTTAAACTTGCTTCTTATTTTATAGTATTAATACAGTATAAATATACGATGCCTGCTTTAAAAATATAAGAATATTTTTGGTAGGAACACAATATATGAAGCTATAATATGTATGTTATACTAGGTCATACCATATGTTTCATTAAGATGCTGTTTTAACCCACGGTCACTCGCACCTGTTTTTGCTACCGTCGTTACTCGCGGGGTGTAGAGAACACACCAAACTTTTAACACGTGTATTTAATTATGAAAATAAAATTAAGTCATTATGATACATATTTATAAAGTACAAGATTTTTTTTTTGTATTATACAAATAAAATTATTAAATTTATTGCATACAAATGAGACTAACATTAATTTAAACTAAACATACAAAATTTTCATTTTAAAAAACATAATTTTATATTTTTTCATAAACCAGTATATATATAAAACGTATATACCAATAATAAATATACTTTATAACTAATGAGATAATGATAGTAGAAAAATAATATTTTAATCATTTTCCAAGCATTTTAGGAGACTATATACATATGCTCAACTTCTCGCGGGAGTTCTCAGCCCCCAGATACACTTTTGAAGGTCATTACATTCCAATCGTTCGAGAAAGAGGGATTGCATAACGCCTGAAGGTTTAATGACTTAAAATGTGAAGCAACAGAAAAAATCGTGGTTCTGCGCATTCTAATTAGAATCCTGGGAGGATTTCCTTGTTGCTGGGGTGTACAGAAGTGATCACGGGTTAAGAGTCAAAAGCGCTTCCTGAATTAATTCTTGTGTCAATTGTTCTGAATTAAACAAAGCAATTTTCATAATAATTATATTTTGAATGTTTTTAACAATTTTTGTTTAAAATATCTTTTCAAACGTATTTCAAACCTTTTACAAATGTATTAATTAGGCTATGAAATGATATACTTTCTCTTATAGTACACTATTATCAATATTTAAATACTTATATACTTCGATGTCCGTGAAATAAGATTAAATATGTTTACCCATTCGTCCACATCGTCTCCTAGTCAAAGGAAAGAGTGACTGCGTGTAATTCGATAGCTGTTTGTGCACAAGACAGGATAAACGGGCTTAATCTACAGAGACCCATAAATCAAGAGGAATCCTGCAGCCTTTATCGCAGTACGAGCTCTGACACTGAGATAGGAAATAATGCCGAATCAATTCAACATCCATACTTTAGAAAACTTAAAACTAAAAATAAAGGTGCATTGACTAGTTGAATGGCATTTTAATTAATTTGTTGTTCTAATGACTTAGGTTTTAAAAGCAACACATGCTGAATGTGTGATCATCTAAGGTAACTGAAAATTTTTAATTCATAGTACAAATTTCATATACGAGATTGAGATTTTATAATAGGACATAAAGTATGTATTTTTAAATTTCAGTGCGTATTTCTTCCGTTAAATTAATAAAATGTCAAAATTCTCAAGATTAATTTAGTGTACTACTAAAGTGGTTGGAACTTTTACATTCAACCCAATGACATTCCTGAATACTATAAAGTAATCAAAGAAAGGAATATATTAAAAATAGAAATACTGTTATTGAAAGTTTTTCATTAATTATAAACGTAATGAATAGAGTTATACTGAACATTTGCTTGGAAGTCCAAGTACAATTTCAATTTAAACATATTCTACATTCTGTTTTATAATTTTAATAACATGTCACATACATTTATAATTAACTTTTAATTTGTAATTTGTAAGAACATTAAATAAATAACAATTTGACGTAAGACCTTAGAAGAATTAGAACGATTTGTAAATATTAATATAATGTGTATTTAAAATCTCATTAAATTAAATTAATTTTTAAAACAATTAAAATCGGATAAATTTTAATAGCTTATTTAACTTCTACATTTATTCACAAATACACTGTTTATATCAAAACTAAATTAATACAAATATTGAAGATATTCCGAGACTAAATAATACGGTTATAATTCATCTTTTCTTCTAAAAATGAATCTATCGCGATGTTTTTTAACAAATGATTCCTCAGTGTGATTGAAATGGACTGTTCATTAAAAGAATGTGACATCAGAGCTGACTGCAGTCAAAATTAATACAATACTCAAACAACCTGCTATCATGTCAAGTGTGAAAATCGTCATGATAATAATTTTAAAAAAAAATTGATCTGCTTGAAAATAAAATAAAGCATCGAGATGTGCATGAATTATTGTATTTAATGTAAGGATGAGATCATACAAAATACTTATATTTGATTTCATGATTAAATGTTAACTAATGTTTAGTACGAAATAAAACATTTCTAGATGCTATACGTGCTTTGATAGATCTTTGAACTATTTACCTATGGTAGTATATTTTGTAACAAAATTAAATTCTCATTGCATATGATTGGGGTTTAAGAAACAAAAAAAGTTTAAACTATATTTGAATATAAATAAATCACTCCTTTTTTGCATCTTATATTGAGGTAACAACATAAGCATCATTTAAGGAATGACAAATGGAATGCTCAGAGACAAATAAAAAGAATCAAAAATACTTTTTACTTAATTGCATCATTTTAGTTAAAATTACACATCAAAATGGCAATACCATTAAGAAGTATAATTTTTTCAACCATCAAATATCATTCAAAAGATAAATACCATTGACCAATGTTTTTGAAAATCTAACATCTAAAGATCAATTTGATCTAATATGATATCTATTATTGTCTATTTACAGCTGAAAAATGATAAACATTCTAGATTTTTTAATAAAATAACCTTTTTTTGCAGTGGATTATAAATACGTTATAATTGGAAGGCTACACATTCTCATACTCAAGTACCAAAATATAATGAGCCAATTTAATGAAAATTTCGTTTTGCTAGTGATGGTTCTTTGATGATCCAAAAAGGAAACTAAATTTGATTTTGCTGATAGCTTTTACTTTTGATATTTTTTTCTATACTAATTCAACTGATTTTTATATTCTCACAGATTATTAATAAACATTCTGTGAAACATTATATTTTAATAATCATTATAATTTACATATTTTAAGCAGATAAAGAGGTAAAAAAGCGAAATTTACAACGCATCTCATATCAAGTAAAACTTGAGCATTTGCACATTTACATTGATATTTGTAAAATACACAGTACCGATAAAAAAAACTGCTGTAGTGTTTATTTAACATCATAAAACTAAGAATTTGCAAATGTGAGCCAGAAGTTTTATTTCAATCATGGTACATATTTAAGAATTTGTAAATGAAAATAAAAATTACTTATTAAGTTTAAAAGTATACAATAAAATGACTGTATATATATTTATAATTTGCACGCCTGAGAAGTTTGAAATAGTTAAATAATTCTATATTATTTCATTGATGTTTTAAAATTGTTAACCATTTTTACGTGACACAGCATATTTTATATAAAATCAATTTAGTTTGACGGAGCAACAGATGAATAAGCAAACTGAGACTTTTCTTCTTTTCATATAATTCTTTCTGAAAAAAAAAATAAATTCCTAATCCATTTTCTACTTTCGCTTTTGAAATAGCCAGACAAGGCAAGTACATCTTGTAAGTGACAGGAAATACTCTTCGTCTCTGCGTATATTGATAATAGAGATGCGTCTTTCTGCTCAGGACCCTATAATAATCCGAGAAATAACACATTGATGTCACAACTCCTAGCTATCAAGGTACCTATCACTTTTCCCTTCCACATATACTACATTACTGGGTGACTTATCTGTCCCTATATAAGAGAAAGATAATAAAACCTGCCTTATACCTGATCCCTAAGCTATCAGCAAGTTTTCATAAGATGCGAACGGACTTTTTTCATCCATTATTCCACCATTTTTTTTTTCATTTTCCCGTCGATTTTTTCCCTCTAAGCTCCTGGTCTGGCTTCAAGAATCGTGACGAGAAGCTACAGCGTACAACTCAGTATAAGAAGGTAAAGGAAGTACACCTTCATAAAACGGGACCGATAAATCTTGACGAAACATCACGTTTTTCCGAATGAAATACGTGATCGCGTTTAAACTTCAAAAAGCTGACTTACTTTATTTCTTTTTCTGCTAGACGTCTGACGGCAAAAGATGATGTTGGAAGGTTAAGACAAAAAAGATCATGTTCCCTTCTTCTTTCTTCGTTACTTTATTTGAAGAAACTATGAGGTTCAGAATGATGCGCTGCTTATGAAACAGATGTATTTAATTTAATAATTTACAACACCAGAAATTTCTGCATCATTTTTATTATTAAGAACATCTTATTTGACACAAATTACCTTGAAAAAAAGTGTTCGCACTTATTTTGACGCGTTTAAAATATATTGTAGATATTAAGATTTTATTAATCATACAAAATCATGTTTGAGAATTGAGAGGACATTGGTTTCCATTCCAATATCTGACGTGTTAGTAAACAGCATAGAAAGTCTATGGCACCTATGCAGTACAAGCAGTAAAGACTAAATTCTTTATAAGAACCCATTTATTTAATTTTTCTTTTACAAACATTAATCCTTTTTTGTAATCTAACAGTGGATTTTTTATAGAGAGTATAAATCTTTGTTTGCATATCTTTGTTGATACACGTTACAAAAAATTCAATAAACATCTCTTTCAAACACGCTCATTCGAAATTTCATTTTTATATGCTTTCGAATAAGGCACAAAAATATTCGCTGTATTTATAATACACGCGCACACACTCTCACACACATGTCTGTGTGTAGCTCTTGATTAATCCTTAACTTTGTGAAATTTAGTCTTGAGTGCCTAATCTAAGCGTCATGTTGTCAATTGCACCACATTCATTCCAACAAGCACATTTGCGTTGGTACAGGTATTATTAATCTGGAATATCACTCAATGGAGACAATTGTTTTAAGCAAAAAGTATCATTTTGAAAACAGTCGCGAGGACCAGCGAAGACTTACCTATAAACGTCCTGGACAGAAGAGAACCTCTGTTGCTCGCCGTATAGCCCATCAAACGGGAATTACAGTCTACAATGCTGATAACTGTCGATTTTTGTTTGCGTCACCCTTAGAACTGTAGCATATGACTAAGATAAGTAGCGTTGTTCTCAGTTTCATAGAACCCAAAGTAACGTTAAAGCCGGATAATCAAATACCTTACAAGATTGATTTGATTTTCTTCGTACTTGCTAAACACTTTAATTTATAGTTGGATCGTCAGATCTTTTTCAAGCAGAGTACATTTTGGAACCGTGGAACTATTGATTTAATTGCATTCCGGATTTGCGCCAATATTACTTGACGGTCAAATAAAGTTTTGCAAGAATACTCATACGCACCAACTTAACAAATTAATGTATTACAATTAGTGCCACATGTGGACCAACTTAACTCTTCCTAAATAAAAAATTGGATAGTACCGACATTTCTACATATTATTATTTCTACTGGATTTTGCTTCAGTTGGATGACTTTTTACTTATTCATCACTTGAAGTGTACTAAAAATTCAGGACGCATAATATAATGCTTCTTGTTCAAGGACTCGAAGACGAATGGTGATGAGCTCGTGGTATGTAGTGTCAAGTTATGGATTCGAGTCATTTTGCCACTGAAAAATTGTTATGTAGAGAGCTGGTGCACTTTAAATTTGTTGAAGTTGAAAGTCCTTGAGTTTGTGTGGTGTGAAGTTTGGAAATTAAGGTCTCAGCTCAGATATAGTCTTCATCACTTGACCACGGATCAATAGTAAGAAGTCCGTCCCCATTGGCTCTCGTTCTGCTTTTGAATGTGACAATAATAAAAATCGAATGAAATACTTCTCTTTCTTGAAATCAATTACCTCAGAAATGTTAAGTAATGTGAAGGAAAATGTATTTCAGAAAATCATACTTCAGGAATATGAAACATGTATTAATGCCACAATGGGAAAAAAAGTTATGTCTTAGTAAAAAAATACTGTAAGACAGATCGAAAATAATTTTCATGTTCCAACTCAAAGGAAGAATTAGAGGGTTTCATTATTATTGCATTCCTCTTATTTCACACAATTCTCGATCTAATCATTTACTTATAACTTAAGTTACAATAATATAATGATAAAAAGCTTCGAATTACATATTCAAATGAAGATAGCTGTTTATTTTTAAAACATAATAATAATGTATCACATGCGTAAATATGTGAAACTTACAGCAGAGCTTAGATTGATCACTAAAAGATACTTCGTTAAGGTAATCATTTTTTGAAATAAAGTAATATAATACTTCATGTAAATTGATAAATTTAACTTACAATATATTAATGGTTAGTTTTACTTCTTAAAACAAAATAATTTTTTTCCTTCCTTTCTAATACTAACAAGACATAGTTTTTATTTTGTTTTCAGAGGAATTTGTGTTAGTTTTTAAAACTTGATAAATTCAAATATTAGTTATGAAATAAATTCGGAATAGGAAAGTCAGTATGAACTAAACACGATAAAAGATGTAAAACCTTTTTATATTTCGAATTTGAAAAAACTTCATTATATTTAATCGATATTATTAATACCATCATCCGAATCAATATAAAAAG
>BMAV01016339.1:569067-605921 GCA_019973955.1 Trichonephila inaurata madagascariensis
TGATTTCTTACATCTTATGCAACAATTTCTTTCAAAAAATAGTAAAGGTATGTTTCAAAGCCATACACTTATTTAGCAACTACAGCCAACTCTTTATTTACACAGTCTTTTTTTACACGGTATTTAAGTAACATGGCTACATTTCGCTACATTTTTTTACAAGAAGTTTTTGTTTACCACAAATCTAAAAAAAAAAAAAGGGGGGGGGGAGATTTGTGTCCTTAAGATGAATACGATTTGAGTGAATTCACGACAGTTTATGATAGTAAAAAAATCAGTAATGATGATGTCAAAGGTGAAATTCAGATATTTACAGCTGTTTAATTCGCGAGGGCTTGAAATTTGCTACAAGTATTCAACAACATTTTCTTACTCATGATCCTGCCATAGAGTATGCTTTAAAATTTCATTGTAATCACAAGTTTTGTGAAGCAAGGTATCAAGAAAAACGCAAGCAACTTGATAAACCAAAGAAAACAAAACATCCGCTAACAACAGACTTTGTATATCTATAAATATATATAAACTGATGCCGTTAATATCAAACGAAATTTTTCAATTGAATCAAAAGCGACAGTTGTGTTAAACATATCTGACACATCTCTTGATAATAGAATTTTTGATCCAGTTCATAATAAACGTACTGGCATGTTATTCAGTAGCGTTGAATATTTGTTAGTAATTTTATTCCAATTTGAATTTTTATATATTGTATTGTAGGTAAGAAATTATACACTGATTTTTCACTGTACGCTAGTTTTAATTTATTTTTTTGCAATAAAAATTAATTGTCTTTTCTTTTATAAGTATCTAACATGGATTTTATACTTACTTTTTTTGTACGGCTTTTGTGGGAAAATACTTAGAAGTTTTTCATCTTACACGATTTCTTAAAATTGTGCGTCGAACATATCCCCAAATTTACCATATGTCGCATACACTTTTTACATGTTTTTTTGTACGCTTTTCTAAGGAACGTATCTACCGTGTAAAAAAGATTTGATTGTATGTATAAACTGGAATTCCCACAGCTTGTAGATTAATATGTCAAGCTATATATCAAATATCAATCTCGAACATAGAAAACTCAGTGCTATTTTTTTTTAAAAAAAATTAAATACTTTATTATTTAAAATTGAAAATGGAACGAAACTTGATGCATTTGTACACTTGAAAATGAACTTTTCTAAGAGAAAACAAATAAACATAAACATAATTTATGCATTGTGAAAGAAGTTAAAACTGCAACATTTTGAGTGAAAAAAATTTTTTAAGTAGTTCTTTAGCGCTTAAGTATAGAAAATAGCCACACAAGAAAAAATTATTTTACACATCCATATATATATATTTATGAAGATTTTGTGATTTGTTCGTATAAATGCTCAATTTCAGAAACACAGCTAGATTAGAAGAAATTTAGAAATGTTTATTGTGATTAAGTTTACTTGACCGAGCTTTCGTCTTGACCAGTGATTCCCAAAGTGATCTGTAAAGAGTAAGGAGTTTATGACGACGTGCAAGGGATCCACGTCAGCAAAAAAATAATTTGGAGGACCATGAGATTTAAGTGGGGGTCTATGATAGTGGCTCTCATTAAACTAGATCGTGATTTTAAATTTAAAAAAAAATTATAATCAAGTGTGAGACGGGGCCTTATCGCGCCTTTCACTAATTCTCTTGGGGAATCTTTGGGGCCAGAATGGCATTTCAATCCAACCTTCTCAAGAAGAAAACGCAATATGCAGATTAGTGAATGATTATATATATTGGAGCTTTTGCATTTGCAAAGAAGTCGGCTGGAGGCCGGAAAGTATTATAGGAGCCCTATAGAAGTCGGTTAGAAGCCAGAAAGTGAATAGAAGCTGGATCAAGTCGGATAATAATAATATGTAGAAGATTAATATTAAAAGAATAAGGTACAAGAGGAGGATATAAAGCTTGGTTGCTAATCGCGCGGTAATATCGGTAAGCGATTGATTATTAAAGTTTAATTATAGAGCGGACTCTAGCTAGTTAAGAAATTGGCTATAGATAAAGATTCGGAGGTTAATTTGTCATTAAGATAGTGAGTAGGATTTAATGCGCTATTTGCTAAGAATTGTTAATTACATCATATCACTCCTGATCGTTTTCCTCTAAGTAAGACGTGTTACATTGATTAATATATATTTAGATAATAATAAACTAGATTTGTTATAGAAGGTTCGAGTGGTCAATCATTTATTCTTACAAATCTAGGTTGTGTGGATGAAGAGATGATATCTCCGGGCAGGGGGTATCACAAGTGGAAACCAAATTTTACCTATTTAATAGATTTATCTACTGAATTTCATGAGGTTAATTTCCACTTAAAAGGTGGCAGCATACATTTTATTTAAAGAAAAACTATTTCAGCATTTATTTCCAGAGTTAAACTAAAGAAGTATAATACTGGAGGTTCCAAATTTCCTCAATTTGTCCCACACAATCTGTCAGGAAGTTTTCTCCTACTTTCAACATTTAAATTCCTTTTATTCAGATTTTAAAACCAGGTTTGAGAATGTTTTTTGACTATGGTAATATCATATGCAATGAATTCATATTGTCACATTGAAAAAAATGTTGTATTACAAAAGGAACTAATCGTAATAAACACTAGTGAGTGAGTGAGGGAATTTGGATTTTAATGGCGCAAGGGCCAACTTCGGCCAAGCACTCGTTAAAAAAGAAAAAGTATTTTTTTTTAAAAAAAAAGAAAATGTATAAAAGTACATGCACACATGTATATGTAATAAACACTAACGAAGATCTTAAAGTTTACAAACGGATGTCAGCAATTTTGACTTTAAAAAGGCAAGCCTGTTATTTGTTCCAAATTATGGAATATCGTGAGGAAATATTTAATTGCTTTTCCTAATGAGAAGAACTTTCAAGTTGGGGTTGCTAATTTCCAAAACGAGAGAAAGAAAACTGGACGTTACTAACAGAGGAGGTTTAAGGTTAAGCCTGACAAGATTGATACCAAATGTTGAAAATATGCTATTGTACGCCGGATTCACCCCTCCCATTAAAATCATTGGTTTGTTGTTTAATTATTTTACTGAACAGTTGTTTTATGTATTAATTAACTTTTAATTTAATTAATTAACATGTACTTTTAAATTTTAAACACCATATTTCTTTACAGTTAGAAATTTAATTCTTTAAAAGTAGCAGTAGTACCAGCTATCAAAAAGGCTTTTAAGTTGATAAATTTATAAAAACTGGATATTAGTTAAGTAGGGGTCTACCCCAAGCCGAAAAACAGAGCAAGGGGTCTTTGAGGCAAAAAAGTTCGGGAAGCTCTGCTATAGACTCTTAATTTGGTTGAATCAAGAAAGCGTTTAAGCTCTTTACGAAAAATTCCATTACTAATTAAAAATGTCTAAATATAACCCAAAACGCTAGTAGACGTGTTTTTAAGTCCTAAATGCACACATATATTGTAAATATGAACAAAAAAAGTACAGAGGGTTGTAAATTTATTGAGAATAGTCAAATATGTGTCAAGATAATAAAGTCAATATATATTTATTTCATAGTATGTCTACTTAAAGTTAGATCTCAGCATTTTTGAAATTGTCGCCTTTTTGCACAGAGAAGGAGAAGGAAGTATGTTCGCTTGAAAATTGTTCGCTTGACATTGTTCTAATTATTCTATTGCTCTATTTGCCACTCATTCTACGAACAATTATAAAATATATCTATCACGGCAAAAAATGATAATTTAAAGGCGGTTTTATTTTTTTTTAATTTTTTTTTTGTGATGTGTGTGTGATGTTTGTGATGATGCCTTTGCCTTTTTAGTACTTTTTTCCTGTTAATAAACAGTACTTTAAAATGTTCACAGTACCCGAACAAATATTACAATAGGCTTATAGTAATGTCTCATGATAACACATATCTTTTAGAACAGGGGTGTCAAATTCATGGCCAACATCGAATATTTTTGCGGAATGACTAATATATCGGTACACAATAACACATAATAAAATAACAAAAATGTCTTCCGAAATAAGAAATATAGTAGCAGAGAAGAGGTGTGTCAAGTGTCAAGACGTAAACATTCGATTTTTCTTGTTCTTGTATATATGTTTGTTATGATGTATTATTTGTAATAAATTTACGTTTCTGTGAATATTGTTTTTTTTGTGTGACCCACCTAAAGTTAAATCGTGTTTGTTTGGCTCAAGTTAGTCTTTGAGAGTTTTTGTTTTAGAAGTTTTAGATATTTTTTTTTAAAATCAATTTATAGTTTTTGTACTAAACAATTAAAATTTATACTGTAATTAAACAGATTTAAACTTGTATCATGAATTAATATATGAAGCTTCTATTATCATTGCCATCATATATATGCTAATATTTTATTTGTAGGAAGTAATATTTTATATTTCGTGTGTTCTACAAACAATACTCGATATCTTCGTATTAAATTTTTCTTTATTTAAATTTTAACTTCAGAATTAAATAACAATTAATTTTGCTCCAGTTTTTTATAGATATAATTAATTTAACCATCTGTTTTGAAAATAGAAATTAAAATTGAAGTTGTCTTAGTTCTTCTCTAAAATTTTTTAAGCAAACGAGTGTGCTGAAAATATTAAATAGAAACATTGATTATTTTTATCTATAGTAATATTTGTTCCAGTGATTTAGAGAAAAAAAATAGAGGTGACTGCTGCTGATCCTGTACTTGCCGTTGAAATGGTAAATGTATTTACTTTGACCTTATTTTTAATTTCCTTCTGTTCCAGCTGAAAAATAAAGAATTCCGTTTCTTTAAAAATACAGAAACTATTACCAGAAATCTTTGTTAGTTCTTGTTTAGTTGTTGACATACTTTCATTTAATTATTGCATCTTACTATTAAAGGTTTATTCTGATATTGAGGATCGTTACGGAATTAAATGAAACGAATGTCTTCTTTTTTTACGAAGTTAAGAGAAACAGACAAACGGTCTTTAAACTATAAAGGGACCAAATATTCTCTTTTCTTTTTGTTTGTGTGTGATCTGATCAATTTTACTCCATTATGTTTAAATGGAATAAAAAATTGTGTGAGAGTTTAGGCCGTTTGATAGAAGTTGTTTGAAAATGAAAACAAAAGAATCGAAGTCCTTTATTTATACTGAATGGATTTACTATTTTTCGTTTTAAGTTAGTATTTTAACTAAATTAACTGTAATAGGGGTACATAGCATATTTTTGGGCAATATATTTTTCCTAGTAAGTAGGAATGGAGCCTCCACTTGCTTTCTATGAAAGTAATCACTGTTTTTTTAAGCACCAATTTTGATTTCGAAGGGGGAGGTTTGCATGTCTTTCTTTATTTGATTGGTAATATTTGTTCGGTTTAATATTAGGGTGGTAGTATTTTCTTTTCTTTTCATAATTCACCTTCGAAACAGAATACTGCTGCTCCTTGTGATTTGTATCAAATTAACTTTTTCAATATTATTTCCTTTAGTCCCATAATTGTTATTATATAACATAATTTAATGAAAATAAGAGCAAAAATCTTTCAATCCCCTGCTTTCTTGAAGATTTCTGCCCTTAATATTGATTTCACTGTTTTTTGTTGACTTTTTTTTATTCAAAATTCTAAGACTATAAATATCGAGGAAAATAAACGTTATTTAAAAATTTAGATAATTTTTAATAACTAAATAATTGTTTAATAGTTAAACGTTAATTCTGACATCTTTAATAAACTTCTACTTAACTTAATAGCAAAACCAAAAAAAAAAAAAAGGAATATTTAAGTTATAGTTACGCGAAAAGTGAAAAAAAATTAAATTGAAGAATAAGGTTATTATTCTAACCATTGTCTCTTTCAGCTAGTCACCTAGTTATAGGAAATGACGTTACGAGATAAACGAAATACTACTTTTGCAAGTGTTTAAATATTTGCATAATAAGAATATTTGAAATAAATCACATTTTCAAAAGTCTGGTATCCGTCACCTGGTAGTAACTTAAATAATGATTTTTGATTTGTGAGTCCAGATATATCAGTATGATAATAATTAAAAATGGCTTGTAACTCTTGTCTAACTGCGTCTTTAAAAGTATGAAGCAGTTTAAAGGTATTTAGGAGGTCCTTAACTATATATAATTATTCTAAATGAATGAATATTTCAAGTTGAAATAAGTTTTTCTTACATGTTATATTATGCAAAACTATCGATTTGACATCATCACAAACTGCAGAGTGAGAAGCAGAGGACTTGAGCCGGTCCAAAGGAAACATGTTTCACGTCCCTGATTTATTGGAAGGATTTTTTTCCTTCACAGTTTATTCGTCATGAGCTCTTGCTTCTATATTATTAAGGCTAATGTGTTATTTTTGCTATTTTTCTATAAAACTAATAAAATCAATGGGAATAAGTTGATTATATTGTTTTAATTTATTTACTGAGTGTTAAATAAAATTATAATTAAAATTAGATAATAAAAATTCTTATATCATACAATGAGAAATGCTTTTCTTAGCTTTATATTATCTCTAATATGTTTTAAAGTAGTGACATCTTATTAAAGGCATTTTTTTAGAAATATCTTTGAATTGTTTGTTAATTTCTGAAACTTATTTTCAGCTGATAACTAAAAGAACCGCAAAAGTTAAAATAAACTGAATAAAAAAACAACTCACTTCAAAATTAAAATATTTCGATTTTTCTTATGGAAAATTAAAATTTTAGTGAAACAGTGTTTTGCAGCATGAGTCAAACAGACAAATATTATGTATACTTTGTAAGAAAAATTTGTTCATAAAGCGTATTTTGTCTACGATTTTTTTTCATACAATTGCATTTATATACGTAGTAATTACTCCTGGTAGTAATGCGCTTACTCATTGACAGTTCAGTTCAAATCCCTAAAAAATAACTTTCTGCTAGTTACAGATGAGAATGAACATATACACTGAAGAGCAAAAAAAAAACTGGTACAGGCATGCGCATGCAAATAAAGAGATATGGGATCAATCAAAGTACGGTGCTGTGGTCGGCAAAGCCTATATAAGACAACAAGTGTCTGGCAAAGCTGTTAGATAGGTTACTGCTGCTAAAATGGCAAGTTATTAAGATTTAAGTAAATTTGAACGTGTGGTTATAGTCGGCGCAAGAGAGATGGGGCATAGCATCTCCGAGGCAGCGATGAAATTTGAATTTTCACGTACGACCATTCCATAAGTATACCATTAATATCAGGAATCCGGTAAAACATCAAGTCTACGACATCACTGCGGCCGGAAAAAGATCATGCAAGAACGGGACCAACGACGACTAACGAGAATCTTTAAGCGCGACAGACGTGCAACCCTACCCCAAATTGCTACAGATTTTAATGTTGGGCCATCACCAAGTGTCACCGTTCAAACCATTCTACGAAACATCATCCATATGATCTTTCGGAGCAGAAGGCCCACTCGTGTACCCTTGTTGACTGCACGAGACAAAGCTTTACGCCTCGCCTGGGGCCGTCAACACCGACATTGGACTGTTAATGACCGGAAACACGTTGCCTGGTCTGACGAGTAGTTTCCAATTGAATCAAGCTGATGGACGTGTGCAGGTATGGAGAAAATCTCATGAATCCATGGACCCTACATGTTATCAGGGGACTTTTCAAGTTGGTGGAGGCTCTGTGATGGTATGAGACGTGTGAAATTGGCGTGATATGGAACCCCTGATATGTTTAGATATGACTCTGACAGGTGACAGGTATGTAAGCATCCTGTCTGATCACCTGCACCCATTCATAGCAACTGTGCATTCCAACGGACTTGGAGAATTTCAGCAGGACAATGCGACGCCCCACAGGTCCAGAATTGCTACATAGTGGCTGCAAGAGCACTTTTCTGAATTTAGACACTTCCGCTAGCCACTAAAATCCCAATCAATGAACATTATTGAACATATCTTATGCCTTGCAACGTGCTGTTCAAAATAGATCTCCACCCTCTCTTACTCCTACTGATTTATGGACCGTCCTGCAGGATTACAGGTGTCAATTACCTACAGCATTACTTCAGAAATTAATCGAATCCATGCCACGTTGTGTTGTGGCACTTCTACATGCTTGTGGGAGCTCTACACTATATTAGGAAGGTGTAACAGTTTTTTTTGGCTCTTCAGTGTAATACGTGTACTAATTTCTTATGTAAATCTCAGAAAAACTCTTACAAAAGTGAACATGTTCAAACCATGATGAACATAGTATTTATTAAAGTTTCATGTTTTAATAAATACTATGCTGTGGCTCAAAACCTTTTGAATTTCAACTCCCTCTTTGAACTTTTTTTTTTCGTGGTGCTCCGTTCAGTTAAAGTATGACTAATTATATAGAAAGGATATAAATTTGGGGAAATTCCACGGAGCCTCTACGAAGACACCAAGGCACCCAGGGACACAGCGATGCACATTTTGAAAATCCCTGTTTTAACCTAATATAAGTGCTTGAAATCTAATGAAAGACAAGTTTATTTTTAAACAGGATTATAATGTTCTCTTTCCCGTAAAAATTGTAAGATTTTCATATGTTTTGTATTCCCATGAATTTATAAGATAGAACGGAAAACCATAAGCCCACAGAGCGATATCACGAAGCTTATGCATAAACAATATGTGATTCGATTAAACTTCCAGTTACAAATGAAATTTCATCAAATTTGTACTCAGAACTGAGTCATAGCTTGATGCATGTACATTTTTTAAAGCAGAATTTGAGCATATGAACATTCATTTCAATGAAGGCAATTCTTTTAGTTTATTAAAGTTAACATCTAGTGAATCTACTTCAGAAGAAAATTGTATTAAAGCAGTAAATGTTAAGTTGTGTGTTTTACTGATGGTGAAGTGTTATGGTTAAGTTTGGAAAAATAATGAGTTGTAAGTATAATGTTCACCAGAGGAGGAAGGGAGGATTGTTTTAGTTCGAGAGACACATTGTGGAAGAGGAAGATAATAGAGTGCCGAGGACAGCACCTTTTCAAAATTTTGCATTAATTAGTTAACACCTCAGAAAAGTATAAGTTGTACCATAAAATCAATAAATACAAGTTAAATAATAAAGGGCTTTATATATAGTTTTATTCTATTTGTTTTTTGCGATAATTTCATATCATTTATCGCTGCAAGCACATGTAATTTTAGAATCGATTTAATAAGACAAATGTACCCTGTCTGACTGTCTTGGTGGGCCGCAAAAATATTCTTTGTGAGTCGTACGTGACCCACATGCCCATCCCTGATAAAATTTATGCACACTCCTTGTAACCGGAAGCGAAAATATCAGATATGAAAAAAATCACTGTTGAGTTAGAAAATATATCATATGTAGTTGAAATTTCTGACGATGAGGAACTAATCGAAGATTTAGACAAAGTTAGACTTAAATTTTGAAGATGATTCAGAATCAGATACTATGTTTTATACAGCTAATGCAGAAAAAATTCTATAACTATAATAAACCAAACTGTAAAAACGATGAAGGGTGTTTAAAGAAAGTCACAGTCAGAAAGTCACAGCAAGAATGATATTTTACGAAAAATTATCTTAATGTAGAGTTAAGCTGTAAAAAAATAGTTTACTTAAACTATAGCCGCTGGAACAGTTTGTTGAATATGTTTAAAATGTTTTTAGAGATGAAATAAGCAATTTCAAAAGCATTAATTGACATTAAACGATAACAAATTTGGACAAGGTAAAAGTTAAAACTTTGACTGCAATTATAGTATTTGTGAAACAGTAATCATTGGCCAAGAAAAACAATACGGTTGGAAAACGAAACCAACTGATGATGGAGTACTTGTTATCATTACTAAAGAATTGAACCAATAAAATTCTCAGAATTTGAAAAGAATATGAAATGTATTCTGGTCTAAAGGATTAGAAACAGACTCATAGTAGTTATTACTTTAACTGGATTGTATACATGTACTAAATTTTGGGTGAAAGCATGGTGTTGCTGAAGTTATTAATGATGTTTCCCTTTTATATAGTACATAACAAATAAAATTTCTTTGATTCAACAAGTTATTTGCATTGTTATTTATGACAAGATTATTTGCGAGGGAGGCATATTACTGTACAACTCCTTACACTCAGTAATCACAGAAATTTTAGAGAGTAAATCTTTACCATTGGATGGAATATTAGAAAAAGCAATCCAATTGAGAACAAAAGTCCAACGTTGCTCACCTAACAAGATTTCAAGCTTGATCAAGATTGTAAATCAAGTATTGCTAATATTTGACCCAACCAAAAATAAATAATCAAATATTATGAAACTGGGTGTGGCTTTGAAAATAATTAATTTTTTGTAATAAATAACTGATTATTTCAAATAATTTATTTTTTCAATTAAATAAATACTTTCTAGTTTGTTTGCTTTTAAATTCTGAGGCATTTTCGAGAATGATTGTTTTGTTCCGTGATTTCTTGGAAATCCCTGGGAAGGAAAAAGAGCCAGTAATCAGAAACCGTAATGGGCATAGACAGATGATACAAAAAGTGACACTAATTTCATAAAAGACTTTATCACTCAGTTCTATACGAAACGTAAAGAGAATGGTATAGTGAAATATATTTCAGATTGCACTGAGGAATGCGAATAAAGAAATGAGAAAAAATGAAATATGGGAAAGTTGTTCCTTGATTGTAAGAGAACAACAAATTTTATTATTTTTGATATATAAATTTCCTTTCCTTTCTATACATAACTTTTGAAATTAGAAGACAAAATTCTTTATTTCGAGTTATATTTTGTATCTTGTTTGCTTTTAGAATCATATGGAGTTTGAAGCTAAATTATTAAACACCATGTAAAGTTGTTCAGAAGTGAAGAAAATGCGGTCTGTATTCTTAAAACTGAAAAGAAAACGTTGGAATTGAAAACGTACACAGAAACAATTGAACGGACAAATTTTATAATGATTTTAAATTTAGTTAAACATATTGAATTACTTGTTTGTGTAGTTAAACATGTTTTTTGATTGATCATTCATTTGAAATTTTTGTAAATATATTTACCAATTTTATAAAATTTGAAATAAATACAGAATTGAAAGCAATGGTAAATAATAAAGTCAGATATATATTTGTTCTTGAAATATTCTTCACCCATTTCTAATGTTAACTACAAAATGTGAATTCATATATATATATATATATATATACATTATCTACCAATAAGTGTTTGGACACCCATACAAAGGAGGGTATATGCAATCCTGATCTACGTGTAAGAAACAGCATTGGTATTAATTCCATGCAATATGCCACGAAATTTAGAGTTGCCTGACTTCAAAAGGTCTTAATTGTCGAATATCATAGTAATAGCCGATTCTTAAGGGACATATCTAGTGAAATAAACATTCCAAAATCGGCAGTGTCTTTTGTGATTCAAAAGTGGATGGTGAGTTGGGATTGTTAGAATGTGCTTCGACTCAGCAGACCCACGAAACTAAGACATAGAGACCGACAAATGTTGTCCAAAAAAACTCTGAAAAACCACATCAAAATGATAGCCCACATACTCCAGAAGTTTCGGCAAGACTCCGGGACTATTGTCTTGATAATTACCATCCACAAAGAAGCACATTTGCTTGGTTTCCATGATCGTGCTGTCGTCCATAAGCCTTTGATTACAAAATCCAAACAGACATTTTCATTGAGCTGGTGCAAGGCACTTCGACATTGGAACGTAAAAAAGTGGAAACAGGCTCTCTAGAGTGATGAATCAAGGCTTAATTTCTACTAGTCAGATGGCATTGTTTGGTTTTGGACTATTCCTGGAGAACGACTTTTAGCAGAATGCATTGTGCCTACAGTAGAATTCGGTGGAAGTGGAATTATGGTATGGGGATATTTCTCGTGGTATTGAATGGGACATTTGATACTAATTCAAGATAAGCTCAACACCGACTCCTACTTAACTATTGTAGACAAAAATGTTCTTCCAACGTTGTTGCAAATCTACGAGTTAGATCATTGTTACTGATGACAACCTCACATGTCATCCTTGATTCAATATGGATCAGTATGATAATAATGTGGTTAACTGACTGGACTGTCCTGCCTAGAGTCCAGGCTTGCATCCAATATAGAAAACCTCTGGGACAAGTTGGATCAGTAAGTTTAGGTGTGCAGTAACCATCCAAAATCGGGAAAATAACTTACATGTCTTTTCTAAGCCGAGTGGAAGGAAATACCTTTGTCCATTTAAACACTTGTGGAAAGCATGACCTGGTGAGTTAAGGCTGTAATTGCTTCAGGTGGAGGCTCTACCAACTCTTGAATATAAATAAATATTGTTTATCTCTTTTATCACAGAAGTGTCCAATTACTTATTGGTATATAGTATAAATACATAATTTGGTTTTCATCTATAATTAAGTTTTCATTTTTCTCCATAATCTTTGTTTTTGAATAGAATGAAATAATACATATAGTAGGAAAAATTTTTTAAAAAAAACCATTTTTGTAGTGCTTAAAAGTTTTTATCTAATAATATTTAAATAAACAAGTATGACCTTTCTTTACATTATTAAAAAAAAGTTTCTCAAAATCTTTTTTAAAAATAAATGTAATAATATTTTGTGAGTGAAATTGAGGAAAACAAGTAGGCAGTATAATCTATAACTCAGGATTACAGAAGTATTTTACTGAGGTCAAATAAACCTCGTTGGAATAGATTCCAAAATAATCAGCCGTGTCTTGTTATTAGAGGACTATAGCTTAGAGATTACAAAACATATAAAAGCTTATTATAATATTTGTTTGATAGACTAGGATTAAGTTAAAGCATTTCATATGTTTTCTTTATTTTGATATTTATTGTTTAAAGTTTGGATAAAAATTGGAAATACCACTGAAATTGGCATTCCACAAGTAATTTAAGGAAACATTGTTATACATCAAAACAAAATTAATACTTAAAAATCAGAGGTTATATAGAACCACGATTTAGTATATTTAATACAAAACACATATAAATTCTAAAAAACAATTTTTGGAAATTCAATAAGTGTATTGAGGTGCAGTGAATTGTGTGTCTTTCAATTGATGGAGTTGAAAAAATAGTTTTTAAAGCTTTAATTTTCTAAAATAAAATCTTGAACTGCCTAGACTTTGTTATAGGCTACAGTTTTATATAAATGTTGTTTACAATACCATTTTCTAAAATCCTTTAAAGATATATCCTAATATAATTTTTTTGTTGAGATATTTAGAAAGAAATTGATATTGCATAGATACGTTATTATAATAGAAAAACCTTATAGAAAAAACGGTAGGGAAAACGTAACAGTTTCAAAAAGTTAACATATTACTCAATATGCCTTTTTTCTTGTGTTTTGATAACTAAATAAAACTTGAATGCACTCATAAACATGTTGTTCAATACTGAAAATTTATTACATAATTATGCTAACAAATCTTATTATCATTTCATAAATCATAACTTTGGAAAATTGCTGGAATAACACTGAAAATATAGGGCTAGAAGAAAGAATTTATGAATTATTGATAAATAATAACTTACTTATGTTGGATGAATGTTTATACAGTATGCATTGTTAGTGAGATAAAATGTAAATCACAGTAGTTACTGAAGAACATTTACTATTATCATAACAGTTCTATGTGGGCTAAATAGTATTATATTCTACTAATTGTATCTAACTTGAGAACAGTGTTCTACTGGCAAGAGCTTTAAGAGAGCATTGTCGAACGACAGCACTCTATCCATGAATATATTGGTTTCATTTATGCGTAATATATATTCAGGTTCCTTTTGAAATTCAACCTCAGAACACTTTAGATACAACGCACATTGAAATATTCTAGATGCAACTTGAATTATCTATTGGGTTATCTCTGCGTTTTTCTCGTATTTTATTCTAAATACTATATAATAGAAAGTACACGCTTTGTTGTACGGTATCTAGAGAGAACTAGCACATATAGAGAAACGAAATAATACTTACTTTGAAGTGCCTGAGTAACAATTGAAGATTAATTAAATGAACGCGTTATTTCTATCCAACCAAAACAAATTTATTAACATTTCCTTTAAGTACTTCAAGAGATGGACTTCAAATTGACAAAATGTCAAGATAATTCTGATAGAAGCACTTGCGAGGTATTCTTAAATTTTATTTACAAAGGACTAAACTAAACTAAATTCCTCTATAATTTCTTATTCACATTTAACTTAATTTTGATGGATCATTAAATATTGTGGAACATTAAATGAGGCGATTTTTATGCATTGTTATAACTCAGCAATTCATGTAAATTCTTCTTTTGCCTATCTCTTTTTGGTTATAAAATGTTTTTCATGTTAGGAGTTATGAAATGTTTGTTGTGAAAAAAGAAGCTGAATTACTCTAGAAATAGTACATTTTTAGGAAGTCATATTGTAAGATAGGGAATTATCTTTCAGTGGGAGAAATATACATAAGGTTTCAGGATTCTGTGTTCTGAAAAATATATTAATCTGAGAGTTTGAACTAATATACTACAAATAATAGGTGAAATTCTTGAAACATGGATTTATAAGGAAATTAATAATAATAAGACTTGGTACCATAACTCTGACCCCCATGTTTAATTAGTGAAATGACATAACTGTGATAATTTTTTGAAATAGAGAATTGATTATAGCTTAAGTTTTGATAGGAAATGTTGCTTGAGTATTTAGATTAGAGGAATTAATGACTTAGTCAGAAGATTATGAGGGTTATTGGTGACGAACCTTTTAATTTTGAACCAAGTTTCTTCGGCCGCTGAGACATAAAGAGAGAAATATATTGTAAATAATATCTTAGTCCATCCGAATTGATTAAGAGGGAATGCTTTCCAAGAGACTGATTGAGATGTAGTTCACATCGAAAACTTATCTAAAAATTGCATAATTCTTTTTTTGAATAAGTCTTTATGTGGTTTTGAATCTAAATTTTATATTGCATCTAAATTTAGGCTGTTGAGCCAAAACATTATGAACACCTACTGAATAACGCGTTACACCACTTTTGGCTTGCCAAACAGTTACAACTCTCCTTGTCATGGATGCCACAAGTTCTTGGCATATAGTTGACAGATTCTAGACAAGTTGTACAAAATATCTAAGCAGTGATCTCGCAAAATCTAGATATTTCGACACGGAAGTGTTTGATCTCTGAGCTGCTTTTCTTTTAAAGCTTAAATTTGCTCTATCAGGTTAAGACCTGGTGACTTAAATGACTAGGACATTAATTGGAATTCATTGTTATGCTCCTTGAGCTGCTTCAACATAATTTGAAACTTGGAACGTAGAACGTTCTCTTGATGGAAGATTCCTTTTTCATTCGGGAAGACAGACGCTATGTAAGGGTGCACTGAACCGCAAATATGCTCAGAGCAGTCTTCAGCTTTCATAGCTTGTTCTACTACAATTAAAGGTCCCAGAGCCTCCAACATTGCTCAGGGCATAATAAGGCCCTATCAGTCTGCATATAACCTGCTGTAAATGGGGAAAGTAACATGAACAACTTACCAGTCATGCTGTTTCGGAGGTACTTGTTCCGAGTCTTTGGAGCATTGCAATCTGCCCTCTATCAAATTCGCTTAGGTCAGCAGCCTATCCCTCAACTCACAAAATTTCAAGAATAATTCTTTACCTTTTCCAGCAACAGTTAAATACCATTTTCTTTTAATCAAGTGCCAGCCATGTCATCCAGATAAGTTAAATGAAAAATGTGGTGGTGTTCATAATATTTTGGATCCACAGTGTATACATTCGTCTTTCATCATGTGTATGGAGATAAAATGTTAGCAAAAAGATTTTCTCTACATGAGGTTCAATACATCACCATGGGGATCATTTGCCCAAAAAGGGAGTATATATAGTTCGCATTTTCACTTTGATTTAGAAATAAAAGTAATATTCATTAATTTGCTTAGTTATTCAATAAATTCATGAACTGTGCAACTAAATATTCTTAAGGCAAGCTTATGACAAAAAAAAAAAAAGAAAAGAGAAACCAACTTAAAGTGCAACACAATTTAGGGAATGCAATTATCTTTGCATTCCAAATCTGATGCAAACGTATTCTTTTGTACTGATTTAGGGTGTTAAGGGCTCTCAAGAGGTTCCCCTTTTAAAGCTAACAAGAGCTTTTTTTTGACGGTATTGAAATTTTTTTTTAATGCCACCCCATCTTTACAGATTATACTTGAAATGCAGATGTGGAGTGCTATGTAAAGTGATTTAAAGTGAAGCTAATAATAACAATAGTGAGACCATAATAGTTTCTATTGTTTACAATTAGTTTTTTTGAAGAAGTATTTTCTAAATTTGTTGCAAGACCATGCGGATGTTTATGAAGGTTGTACGAGTTGGCCTGTGTTTCTGGTTATATCAGATAAGTGAAGTTTAGTTCTTTTTAATCGTTCACTATAGGTGATTATCTATAAGAACATAGGATATATATATACTTAATCGATAAATATATTTGTGTTTGTGCTTAGTTACAGCTTTTGTACATCTACTTTCATGTCAAGTTCATACAAAGTTCCATTAGATATGGAATCCTCAATGTTAATTAAGCAGACTTAGGCTTTGTTATATAACATAGTTAAATAACTGTAGTCACCCAAACGATATGGTGGTTAGCGACGCTGTCATCGGTACCGTAGGGACTGGGTTCAAATCCCGGAGAAGACATGGATGTTTGTAAATGTATAGTGCCTTTTCGGCATGGGGGTACTCTAAATAGCAGTCCTCTCGTGTGTTTGGTGGAAGGGGAAGAGAGGTGGGAGGCCCCTGGCCACCCCCGGGGTTTTCTCCTTCTAAATTGGGGTGAAACCGAGCAAAATCGTACTTTTACCTGCATGGAACTCAAAGCTAAGGCTAACGACAGGCGTAAAAATTCTAGCCCTTAACCGGGATGAATTTCACGAACCTCTATCTGACTTCGTCAGACAGGTGGCGCCAGTCACAACACACAAATAACTATAAAATTCTAATAAAAATACACAATACTTTTTATTTTTAATTTTATTAAAAGAGTGCAATCTTAAAAGATGTTCTTTCTCACTTCAAGTTTTATGCCACTGTTTTTAGAAGTTCAAAGATATTCATTAAATATAATTTTTTTAAAACTTTTATTACCCTTTACATGTTTTATACTGAATTTGAGCTCATGACTTTTATGCGAGTTTAGAAAAAAGAATTCGAAACATATGACTAACTTTACTTAACTAAGCATTATTATTTTAGATAGTACTATCTGGAGCATATAAACTTTAAAGATAGTATACTTATATTAAGTTTTATTTAAAAGTATCACACAAGAATTGTGGCAGATCAAAAGAGAAATGATCTGGAGTTTTTTTCCTAAAAATGATGTAATTTTAAAATGTCTCTACAGAAGTATTAAAGAAACAAATGATTGTTGAGTATCCCAAAAGTGTTTTAATGAAGATGATCTCAAGAAGAAAATTTTAAAGTAATGATGTAAATGTGCATTTTATTTGAATTGTTTCATACAGTTTGTTAAATTCGACTCAGAAAATATATAACTTAGCTCTTTTAAAGCTTAACAAGTGTTATTTGAAAACAATGTAGCCTCTTTTCAGAGCTATCAAAAATAGTTAACTTGTATTATATCAAATCCTATATCAAACCTTTTAAGAACTTCATTGGATTACTTGTAACTTATTCTTGAAATACTGAAAGATTTGTGAATGAAAGTATTTTTTGTAATGGTGTGTACTTCCACATTGTTAATTTTTAAACTATCATTCCGCTTTGCAAAACGGGGATCAGAAGGGTTTCAAAGTTGTTTTAGAGCAAATACAGTGGCAAGGATGCTCAGATACTGCAAAATTTGTCAAATTTGTAAAGAATTATACGCGTGGTAGAAATGACAAATGAAATTATTTGATTCATAAAATTATTTTCATATTTTAGTTCATTTTTTTCCAGAAAGCCTATTTATTAATATTAACTGAGATAATGCTGAGATAGTTTTCTAATATTTTTACTAATTATAAAGTTATCTTAAAATAACTCAAAAATTTCATTCTGATTGGGATGGTTTTTTATTTAATCAGATCGTATTTGCAGGAACAGAAAGAAAAGCAATAAATTACGCAGATTATACTAAAATGAAATATTTCTGTTATTTGAAAGTTATTATGAATTGACTTGAATGAATGCATAAAAGGTCTGTAAACAATAAAAAAAATCCATATTAACAGGTATACACATTTTAAAGTGACACTTTTAAATGCAAGTCATCATTATATATAAAAAAGATTGTACGCAAAATTTTCTTATGCCTTTGCACATATAATCACATGAATCATGCGAACTTCGGTGAAAATTATTAAGCATCATTATTTCCATTAATTAATGATTTAGAAATTGTTTTTGAACAGGAGATACAATTGAACACACTATATAACAAAAAAGATATTTTATTGCGCATTAATTTACTCATTACACCATAATATAATTATATTCAATCCCATGAGACAAAGAGATGTTTCTAAAATAACAATTCGATTATATAGCTATGATTTGAAAAAAAAACAAAAAAACATAAAAAAACATAAAACATTAGTGAAGGCATACTTGCAGGTATTTTCTTTATAAACGCATTTTATATATTATACATTAAAGATTTTTCATACGTTATTCAGTAACCTTTTTGTGCAAGGGTGTTAACAACACTTAAAGTGTATTCTTACAGTGAGCTCAGTTTCCATTCATACTTGATTACTTGTTACTGGTGAAAGCCTTTATATTGATGTGAATACAGTTTTATATTAATATTCAAAATGTCCCGAACGTAAATGAAATATTTCAGAAAGCATCTTGGGAGAAGTTCAAAAATTCACACACACTACCAGTCCTTTTTTAAGACCATTAATTTAAAGCAGCATTTTTTTCTAAAAAATAGCAATTATCACACTATATAACATTACTTGGCACTAAATAAGTAAAGACATTCTTAAAATAACAATTCTTGCAAAAATAAATACAATAGATTCATAATAATGATACTTTCATTCATATAATATACCACGTTTATTGAATGGTGAACAACTAACCAATTAACTATTTCATATATATATATATATATATATATATATATATGCATAAATAAAAATTTTATTAAAAATCCATGGATGAAATTAATGTTATCCTTATATACTTTACAAAGTAAAAAAAATAAATAAAAATTATTATATTGTTATAATAATACAGCAAAAGGAAAAACTAAAAAAAACTACAAAAATTAATAAATTTAAGAATCATGCATTTAAGATTTGTATTATAATAAATATTCTGATATGAATATATTCGAATTTCTATTTCGATTTCTCAACTTTTAATATTAATTTACTTAATTGATATTAATTCATAAATATAATTACATATTCAAAGTAAATATACACGATTAACACGTTATAAAGCATACTCTGGTATGAGTATGTTGAAGTTTGTTTTCTCAACTTTTCACAAATTAATTTGATTTAAGTGAAACTAATTTAGATATAATTATAGATATTCATTGCAATTTAGTTTAAATGAATTAGCTTTAAGTAATCATATTAATATTATAAAATACTTGAATTTTAATTCTTCCATCATTAGAGCATTTATTAACTTTTATGTGAAATGAATGTATTAACGTTTAGTAAAAACTAATTAATTAATTGAAAACTGCATGGTATGTTATGAATTAAAAGAGAAAAAAACATTAAGCAATTTTTAATTTTTTAAAAAAATTATTAATCGTAAAATTAAATATTACGAAGTACGCATTTAAAAAGTTGTGACACATTTTTCCTTATCAGAACAATAAAATAAAGAGAATCTTAGCTATTACCAAGAGATATTCCAATTCGTAAATCGTTATAAATGGCGTGGGATTATCTAATAAAATCGTCAAATTTAATTAATTATAAATTTTGCATTTAGCAATTGTGCACTTACTAATGAGAAGGATATTATTAATCTGAATTTTTTATTTAATTAAAGAAGCTTAGATAAAGTATCTCATAGTTGAAAATTTATTTATACTAATAATAATAAGATAAAACGATGAACATATTTTAATTTAAATTTAGAAATAACACATTTTTGTAAAACGTCACAATTTATATTAACCTAAGGAACTAAAATTTTCCATTTAGCAGCTAATCTTTCCTATTTATTTTAATTAATTTATCAGGTGTTTTAAGATGATTTATGACTGAACAAATAGGAAGGTAAATTATTAGTAATTAAATTTTATGAAAAAACAACAACTGAATACAAGATATTTTTCAATAGTGACAACATATAATTAATTTTTTTAACATAACATTTTCAGATGCTTGTTTTAAACAAACTGAAGACATTTATAAAATACTTTCAGAAAAATTTAAATTAGATTAATAAATTTAAAATAAATTACACTTTTGTAAATAGAAAAAAATACTGACGTTTCTACTACTTCAAATTTTATAAATTAATCTAATGTGTTTAAATTAAATTATCAATGTTTCTCTTATAAATATATGATTAAATTTTTTTGAATGTTTTTAATGGAAAGTAACAAGGGATAATGTGATAAAAATTTGAATTTCTGAGTTTTGCAATGAAATCTCTGAGGACATCTTAGTTTACACATCACAGACATATTCAAAGTTTTATTTCTAATCATCATCTTCACATTCATTTGAAGTATTAGCACATTTTTTTTCACATTCATTTGAAGTATTAACATATTTTTCTTCACATTCATTTGAAGTATTAACATATTTTTTATGTTTAATTCAGCAGTTATATTGTTAAAACAATCCAGTGCAAAATACCTATTTCCATTAATTTTGTAGAAAGTTCTCAGTAGAGACTGTAAATTCTAGAAACAAATTATACAAAATTTGAAAACATTTTGAGAGACTATAAACTTAAATCAAATATATTCCCAACTTTATTTTTATCAATCCTCAAGTTCTATGCACCTAAAGCCGAAAATAAAAGAAAAAGGGGCAGATGATGTAATATTTACCTCACATTGTTTACTTTAATTCGAACAATACTTGCAATTTGTTTTAAGATTATTTTAAAAAAAATCATTAAAATAATGGGCTTTCTTCCATTTTTCTCTTTCTAGTTATCGGCATAAAAAATTTCAGTAAGATGATTATGTCCTGTGACTCACGCCTAAATTGATCAAAGTTCTTAAATTTTCTAATGCTATATTAATGTTATAATCATTATTCTATAGAAATATTCTGAACAATTTGATGGTAAAAAAGGAATATTTTCGTGCATTATGTAAAAAGCTCCTTCCAAACAATTGAATTCGCGGTTCAATAATTTGTTATGAAATCATTCATAAAAAATATCAAAGATTTTGCAGTGGAATTTATGAAAAAATTTAAGTGTATATTACAGTGCATAATTATACAAACATTCATCTATTCTAGGATTTTTTTTATTTTATATAAAAATCCTCTTGACCATGTTTAAAACAACATAGTTAGTTTTCTGAAAGATAATTCTCACATAATCTTAGAGCCCCCTACTGTGCAACAAATTATATACAATTTCACACTTTAATTCTTTTCTTTCAAACTGAAAAAAAAAATCTGTTTAGTTTAAGTACGAGTAGGACATAAAACATTTACATACATCATTTGTATTTGACTATAGCATAGTCATGTAGACACGTTGAACACCACAATTCCATTATTTATTTTCTTCCTTTGAACAAATGAGCACTTGAAAATTCGGCATTTATCGTACTGTTACTTCATTTATGTTCAATAATTTATGAGCGCATTTTCAGACATGTTGATATAGCTTCATCACGTACGTTTGCAGTGTAGTTATATATTAAGCTCCTTTAAATGGTCTTCATTTTATTTATCAGTGGAGGAGTCGAAAAGTATATAGCGATGATTCTATATTAAACATAATTTTATTTATAAACAGAAAATTTATGTTAGATATTCTGCTTATCAGTTATCTTAAGTATCATTCAAAATTTTAAGAAACAAATGCATTTGTTTTTTTGGAATATTTGAAAAATACACTTATATTAAATATTTAACATAACTGAGACTGTTTTCTCTCCTGCTGGGATACTAATTCAATATTTTGTTTCCCATAAAAATAAAGACTGAAAAAATTAACTTTAAAGTACTTTGTGAATTATTGCCTTCATGTGGACTACAAATTAAGTTTTGATATTTTAATTAACTTCTGGAGGAAAAATATATGCTCATTCATGTCACATACAACTATGCACTTATTTTTAAAAAAAAGGAAGGATTATATCATACCTTATATGCACGTAATATATATAAACTTAATAGAAACTTCGCTGGTCAAAAGTAAGGAGCGCATGAAAAGGTTCTGAGCTCAATTTTAAGCCCTTATTAAGTTTTTGCATGGCTGAAATTTCTTTTGAATTTTTTAAAACAGAGAAATTAAATTGTAAACCTCAAGTGAAGTACTAATTAAAAATTCATAGTTTACTACAGTGTTTAAAATTTTTGTTTTGTCAAACTGTATCGAGGAAGAGTGTAACCATTTATGACCCCATTTCATACATTAAAATGCTGATACGTCTTTTTCAAAACGTGTTTAATAGTAATACAAAAAAAAGCATAAATCATTTTAAATTACTATTCGATATACACTAGGAGATACTTTTTTTATTTATTTAAGTCTTGCATCAACTAAAATTAATTGCAGTATGGTTGCCTAACTTTATCCGTATTATCTAAAATGTATTATCTGCTCCACTCACATCTTTATTTGCTTAATAATCCATTTTAGGCCTAAATTCGTCAAATAATTTTAAAAAAATATTATTAAAATAAGTACCATAATTACGATTACGCATTTCATATGGAAGAAGTTTCAAAAATTTAATATGTATCGAGTTTTTATTACAGAAAACTGGAACGAAAGTATATTCAAAAGCTTTGCTCCTTTATCTTATATTTTCTGAAGATCTTTTAACTTTTGAAACAGATTCAATCAGTTTGAAATTTAATAAAGTTCTTGTGATTAATGACATCTCTAAAAGAGCCACTTTCCATTTAAGGAATTGAAAAAGTGTGAAAAGATACTGGAAAGTTTTCTTCTAATTAATCCAAGTCTATTACTTCACGCATGAGAAAGTTTTAGTTTAAATTCTTGATGAATGAGAAAAAAATGTCGATTCGATAGATAAGAAAGATCGCTCAGCACTGGAAAGAGAACTTTATAAAGATTTTGTGCTATCACTTAATACTACATTAGCCTTTCATCACTTGATAATCAAATAGAAATTTTTTTTATCATAATTGCAAGGAACGAGGCGTGTATGTAGCAGAAAAAAACTTTTAAAGTGAACCTTTAAACTTCGTTTAATTGAATGTTTTTTCAACCTTTAAATAGAAAAAAAAAGAAGAAAAGTTGAAATATGTTGTTTTGAAAATTTAAAAAAATAATATTGAAAAAATGGAAAATATTCACATTGTATCAATTTTTTCAACTATAGCAAAAATAAAAATGAATTTAAAACATTATAAACTAAAAGACAAAAAAAAAACTTGCAATGTTGGCCAAATAAATGCAATGACAAAATATAAAAATTGTGTGTGCCACTATCGTGTTTTCGTGTGTATTATAAATTACAAAATACTTATCCAGACTTTTCAACAAATTCGAAAAAAAATTTACTTTCATCAAAAGTTAAAAAAAATATTTAAAATCCAACTATATATAAGCATGATCTATATGTTCCATTCCTTATTTCTTCGGAATTGTTATTATCGATAAATATTTATATTATTACAGAAATATGTGTGTGCTCAAGATACTTACATCTCAGAATTTTTCTTAGAATAATACGAATTAAAAATTTCACTAGCCTACGAAACTAATTAAATGCTTTATTGAAGTTAATTACCATCTATGCATTGAGTGGTGTACAAAATATAAAATGGTTTATTCATATATGAAGGGAAAAAAAACTATTTTAACAGAAATAAATTTTGATAGTCTCGGATGGACAGAAAAATATTAGTTGCAATTTTTTCGGTAAAAATATTAAAAATTAAACTATAAGTCGCATGAAACCTCGATAAAAACTGTAATAAAAAAAGATCTGTCATTTCTTTTTTTTATTCCCGTCATATATTTTAATTTGTTAATTATTAACTATCAAAAGAACTTGAGTTTCTTAATAACTTTTTAACAATTTATTTAAATATGCTAGAAATGACGTTTATAAGTAATCCTATGATATCAGAAACTTTATCTAGAAAAGTTCTCTTCAAATATTTCCGCATCAATTATAAATTGTAAAAGGGTTTTTGTTTAAAAAAAATAATTCAAGTGAATTAAATTGTACGTAAATATAACCACCAGTTAACAGTTATCTTATAAATTATTCTGAATTAATTATTAATATCTTATTCAAAAAGTTAAGTGGATATTAGTCTTTTCAATATAAAATTAACACTTTTTATATGCAATCCCAATCCCATCTCTGGCTTGTTTTATCCTTTGAAAACAAACATCTTGGACTCTTTACTTGTACGATTTTGATGCAGTACCTCATAGAGTTTGGCCCGACGTCTACTTAAAGAAAAATGTTATGACATCGGCCTGTTTTCACTTCTCTGTTCTTTTTTGATGATCTTATCTCTGGCTTGTTCATATCCTATGAAAAGTTTTTTCAAGTATAGTTTGAAATCTCAAATCTGATGAAAGGATGAAACAACAGTTTGCCGGAGTTTGTGGTGTTCTTGATAATTACAATATCTTTTCACCATTGTTAATTATCAAAATTGTGCCGTTATTTCAACACTATCGACATCCAGATAATCTCCTTTGTTAGAATAATTACAAGCAGTGTTAAAGTCTTGTTGTAGAATACCGGAAGATAAAGGCCAAGATCCACAGAAAAATCATGGAAGAAATGTTGCTTCTGAGCAGAGCTGCAAGAATAAAAATATAATTTAAGAAATTATTGAACATATTAACTGCAATTTAAAAATACAAATTTTGAAAAATAAAATAAATGCTGCAGGTTAGTAAATATAATCTCATCATTTATACTTTTATTTTGGTTAGAGCATCGGACTACAGACCGGAAGGCCTGGGTTCGAAGCCACCAAATGCCCTCCGAGTATACACGGAGTACGTGCTCGTTAAATCAGTGGGTCCGAAAGTTTCGTGGGCTGAATCACGAGTGCAGGGGGCTGGAAAATATTTCCCTCCCCTTCAGTTCAATGCCAAATTGTGAAGGTGGAGATAGGTGATGTCACCATCTTTCGTCCCTTCGGGAATTTCTCCGAGCTAAATCGTACTGTCACCTGTATGGTGCTCAATGCCAAGACCAACGACAGGCGTACATCTAGCCCCTTGCCACGACGATCTAACTGCGTCAGACAGGTGGCGTTGGATACAACAACAACAACAACAACATACTTTTTTTTAAAAGTACAATAGTGTTTTAGTGTTAATGTTAATCACACATTTCTGATTCTTGTTGTTGTAATAGCAATTTGTGATTATTGTAATTTGGGATGAATTATCTAACTTCCTTTATTCAAAACTTAAAAGTCAGAAAATCTTATTAATGCTTTGAAATAGCACATTTATATAGTACATTTTAATATGCTTAGAAAAACATAAATTATTATAATTGCATTTTAAGTATATCAGAGGAAATAGAACGATTTAATTTTCCCTCTTAAGAAATAAAATAAGTATCTGGTGTAATATTGAATTATTATACCGATATTTATTATTATATGTTAAATTTCAAAATTTGTTTTAATTTTATGCTTATTTTTTTAACTGAATATTTATCAAGGCGTGCTTTAAAATTCAAGCAAAATATTACAGTATGTTTTTCATACGTTTCAACATTTTGAATATATGGTCATTCTACACTGAATCAAGTAATACTACGACTCAATTTTGTTTTATGTGTCATTTTTTTTAAAAAAATTGCAGAACAAAAATATTTTTTTTCTTTTTAAAATAATTAAAAATATTCAAGATATACAATTTTAAGAAAGAAACGAGGAAATTTTAATTAATTATTAATCACATGTTTTCCATTTATAATATGCGACCAACGTTACATATTACGATTAAAATTTTTACATTGATCAGGTTTTCTATCTTTAGATCAAAAACTAACATTTAATTAAACATTCTGTCTTAGGTGCATACATTGCAACGATTTTTGAATTAATTCTAATGATTTTCGAAATTTTCATAAAATCACACATGAAACAAGAAAAACTTGTATCAAATTAGTTCGTGGGGGATTTTTAAGGTCTTTGATTAAATACCAATATTAAGTAGATTTTAGAATGTATATTTGATTAAAATAACAAAACCGTAACTATACATCTCAAACCTTGATTAATTAAAACGAAAAACGAATTATAACGGTTTCAGAAACACGTTGGTATGTTGTATACACAGATAAATAAATCGTGAATTTGTTGGCATTTCCTAATTCAGTAAGCTACTTCGTGAAAAAGAAAATCTTATCATTATGCGTGTATTCTCATTTTGTTTTCAAATCCTCTGGCATGCGAAAGATCTCGTGAATAAATTGACGCTCTTAAGAAAACAAATGCTTTTGTCAATACGTATGAAAATTTATTATCACCAAATCCCTTTTTGATACTTGACGACTGCAGTTTAGATTATTGGAAATTAAGTTTTCGCTTTTTATTAAGGAAGAGGGGGAAGCTCACAAGAAAAAAGCTATTCTAAATTGCGAAAACGATAAGAAAATGGATTTAACCCAGAAGATTATACTGATTTCTTAAGCAAAAAAAAAATTGATCTAGCATTAGTGAGGAAGTTAAAATGGATCTTTCTAACGGTGACATAATAGAAAATTTTGTCAATTTTTATTACCTCACGGAAATAAAGAACTTCGAAAACATATTATAAAATATCCATTACGTTAACAGTTTGTTTCGTTTTCAATTTTTTCTGTACTTGAACAGAATGTAATGATGCGAAATAAGGGTAGAATGATGAAGGAAAGGAAAAGAACGTTACCTTTTGAATATTCAAAAGCTACGAAATTTGCACTTTACTCTCAATGCCACTTGAGCGTTTCTCCTTTCTACTGACATCAGCATTATTTTTTGAAGCGTTAACAAAGAATGTCAAAGTCCTGACACTTAGTTTCTTTCAAAAGTATTTAACCTTCGACTTCTGAGCCCGAGAAAGAAAATTCGAGTTAAATAGGACTTTTACGAAAGACATTTTATTTCTTTACTTAATACTCACAGCGTTCTTGCGCCTACTCTTAGCCATTACGCTGACAAGTGTCTGATGCATTTTAATTCTTGCACTACTTTATCAAGTTACTTTTATATTCATCACTCTTTCATAATATATTCTGACAAGGACCCTAGCCCTCTCATGTTACTAACGGAAAGAATGCTTGAATAAAAAAGAAAGAAAAGACTTAAATGATGCAATGTTGTAACTACAAAAAATAACAATATTTTAAATTTCAACAATATTTTCAGCGGTGTACTTTTAGCTACAGTCAGCTTAAAAGTGGTACAGAGATTTTATATTTCAAAATATATGCTAAAATGAACTTTTTTGAAGTTATTGGCATGTTAAACTAGGATTTATATACATATATGGTAAGCAAATAGCTTGAGTTTTTCAAATTTTTTAATACATTCCTTAAAATATTTGAATAAATACTGTAAAGGAAGGGAATAAATTAAAATGAATAGAGTAAGATAGTAAGAAATTTATGAAATTTTGAGTTATAAACAAGTTACCTTAAAGTTTTGATCTTCTTCCCCTAGCCTTTCATGTACATTATACTAAAATTGACTGGATTTGGTGTGACCGGTTGGTGTAAAATATCGGTATGGAAGACCAAAAATCATTCCATCAGTTGGAAATTAGAAGGCACTTATGAAAATTATTTAGCAAAAAAGTGTTTATATAAAGCAGGTTTATCTTTATTAAGCATAAGAGTTGTTTTAATATTAAGTAAAATATGCAATAAATAGAGAGAAAAACGTTGGTACAGTTTAGCAGATAAAAGATAAAATATTATAGCATTTCAAAGCACTTTGAAGTATATATTGTCAAGAATTTTTTGTAATGAATGCTTAAAAAAGTGTAAATAATTTATATCTGGATGTGTAATACGTTAACATCACACTTTATGTTTTATGCTAAAATTGTAATATATATAAGCAATGCCATTCCTCATATTATAATGGCGATTCAATGGAAACTTGGCGAAATCTTGGTCATAGAGCCAAGCTGTCATCATTTTTGGCGACTTGGTGACCATTTTGGCGACTTTAGTGACCATTTTAGTGACTATTTTTGGCAAGTTTGTGACTATATGGATGCTACTGGAAATTACTGGAAAAATCTATTAATATCACGATCTGTGACGAAAGCGAATCTTTCGAGAAAGATCCTCCAGCCTGTAAGTAGCAGTCTCTCGCTAAAACTGAGTTAGTATTGTTTCGACCGTTGAGGCATTGACTAGTGATTAATTGCTACAATCAAGCGATTGCTTGCGAATAATCTTAATCATTATGCATTTGTATTTTTAGACAATGCTAGTTATGTCTGATCGTTGTAGAAAGTATGAAGGCCTTCTGGGATTTATTTTTCGAATTTTGCTCCTGTATCTTGTATTTGTAAGGATTGTTTTTCTACAATACATTTCCATTGCTCCTGAAGAACTGTTTTGCGCTTTGAGACTAATAGTATAAAATCCTCGAAATCCAATCTACGTAAAAATATCAATACAACACAAACGACTTATTATTTAAAATATATTTTATTAAAAACTACATTGTTTGCAATTAATTTAATAACCATACTAACCATACTAATGCGACATTACGATAAAGTGGTTCTACTAGAAACTAGAAAGGGACTATATTGGATTTCTTCTTAAGTTTAGCCTTAACGTACATCCTCTTTACATGTTCTATAATAATTTCAAGGAATTTTCAACTCGGTCTTAGTTTATTTATCACCTTGATGAAGATGAACAATGCTGTTATGAAGAATTCTTGTAACAATGATATTAGCGTATAGCGTATAAAACTTAAATTTGTATCTGATTATTCAAAAATAAATTCTTAATGCATTGCCTCCTCAAAAATGTTGTAATTGTTTCTAAAAATATGTTACATGGTGTTATTAGTTTTTTCTTAAAGTTTCCTCTTTTATTGCAGGTATAAAATGCTATGAGACAAAAAAATATATTTTCTGTAATTTATGAATACAATTTCAAAAACTAACAGTTGTATGGAAATAACAATAAAGTTAAGGAAAATAGATGAAAGTTAGAAGAAAAAGAAATATTATATTATTCTCTCTACTCGAAGACATTTTTAAAACAAAACTAAATTCTAAAAATGCATTTGAATACAATGAGTAACATAAGAATTATGTTTTAAGAGATTAAACTTTCCAACCACATACAAGCTAAGAATTTGATAATTAAGAAAAAAAAAACTTCAGCATAATTATAAGAAGTAATATTGCAAGTTTGTTAATTATTACTAATTCCAGTAGTTCTAAGGAAGTAAAACTTTCATTTAGTTGATTAAAACTGCAAAGAATTACATACATAAAACTTTAATCTTCATATCCAATCTTAATTATAGAAAATTTAAGGTAATATTTTAAGAGAAATACTATCTAAAAGATATTTCGAAGAATTGTAAGATGAGCATTTAGATCACTTTCCGAAATTTTAAGAAAATAAATACAAGTTGTTGTGCTACATAATAATGAAATATTGTGCTGAAGAGCAAGTAAAAGATTTTTAACCAGGATTAAAACATAGTTTCCTATCTTATTCCAGAGAATCGGAATTAAGTTTTAAACTACACATCAAATTTGAAATACTTTAAAATGTCTCCTTGAATTGTATTTATTTCATAATACTTTTAAATATTATATGTAACAAATTTTGCAATATGTGCAGAAAAATAAATTAAGTATTCAATATTGTGTGTTTTAAGATGGTGTTTTATTTCAAATGGGCTGAATGTGTTTTAGGATGTAATATTCTGCATTTTACGCTGGATAGTCAAAAGTACCTAAAAATGTATGATCTTGAGAGAAGAGTGAAGTTTATATATAAAAAATTTATTTTACCAACAAAAGTAAATTTCACGTTAAATATATTCTAATGAAATATTTGTACCTCATAACTTGATAGTTTATCAGCTTTGCTTCTTCAGTTATGTATGATTTATGATTTCATACATAGAATTTCTGATAGATTATTAAATCTGATGAATTTAAGATGTCTTATATTTGATTCTAAATGCTTACGGAAAGTGTCTTTGTTAAGTTTCAACGATCATACAAATACATTAATTAACATGTTAGGCATATCCCTATAGAAGCAAAAGAAAACAGCTTTAATTCGTTTTCATCGCCAGACAGTATATGCTTCAATGAAAATATTAATTAATGTCCTTCCAAATTCCACTTTATCCTATTTCAGCTTGCATCAAGGTAAATGAAAAACATAAAAATACATGCTTATCATTTACTTTCAAGGAAAAATTTAAGGATGTGACAACCATTTACGCTTTTATTGTTTTCCCAGCATTAAAAATTTCGGTGCCAAGTTCATTCAGAAACATTTCCGTCCCCATTAAAACATTGCTTTTCAAAGAACCTCTTTCTTGAAATACAAGACAATGTTTTTAAAAAGTGAACTCGTTGCCTTCTCGTTAACGCTAAACGATATTAAGGAGACATTAGCAACTCAGTACTGTTCAGTAACACCACACAATCTCCTTTGCGCAATCTTAATGACAAGTTAATGAAGAAGCTCGCTTCAAAATGCGATTATTGTCCTTAGGCACTGGAAATTAGAGCACATCAAAGATTCTGTTGCACGGTGTAAATGGAGCTTTTAGTAAGGTGATGGGCTTAGTGAAGGGCACCTTTTATCTGCTTTGCGATGCATCGAAAGCTCCAAGTGATGTCGAATGGCTTGTGATCTAGGGAGATCACAAACAAGAATTCGTGATTAGTATCACATTTCAAGGCTTGAATCGAAGTAAAAATTATTTTTAAATGAAGTTTATTTTTTATGACTCGAATAAACTTGAAAAGCAGTTAATTGAACTTCGAAAGAGAGCTAGCTAGTGAGACATTTGGAAAACATCAAAAACAAACGAAGAAAAAGCAGAAATTCTAAATGGATTAATTCATTATAAGAAACAAGCGAAGATGAACCCTGTTATATTTACCATGTTCTTACTTCTAATGCATTGCACGAAATACGATATCATAAATAATTACATTTGTAACATAAATAATATTATAAATTTGTAAAATGTCATAACAAATGTTTTAAATTTTAAATAGTTTGAATACAATGATTACCAAAAACATAGCCTTTGCAGCATATTTTTAAAATGTTGGAGAATGGGAAAAAGCACTTGTAAAAAAAAGGAAATATTATCGTAAAATTATTCTTATGTAAAAATTATTGCTATGTCTTAAGTCGAAATTTCGGAGAATCATATTACGAGATGTTGAAAAATATATTTATCTATGAATTTTGTGTTTTGCATAAATTCCAGGTAATTTCAAAATAAAAAAACTTTTTTTTAAAAAAAATATCCGAAAAGTTAAGTTTTATTTTTGAGAACGTTTCAAAAGTATATAAAAGCAGATGTTATTACTATAACATGAATGCAATAAAATTTTTAAAAAGAAATAAAAGTTGAAACACAAAACGATATTTATTTTTATACATTATGAGAAATTATTTCTAAATCTGTAGATTATGAGATCTCTGATGTGAAAATAATTGCTTGGTTTTCTTAATGACAAGGAAAGAAAGAACTAAGATACTAGTTAGTACTTTAGTAGTAACAATGAAAAGTATACCCTTCACAGACCTATGTCATTCTATTTGAAATCTCTAAGCATTTGATTGAGCTACTTAGTGATAAATGAGAGATTGAAACAAACTTAAAATAAGTTAATAAATGGATAGTAGGACATAGAAATTTTCTTGTTGAAAAAATGAGTCTTTAAAAAAGATTAGGATTAAAATATGCAAGGAACCATAAGTATGACAGATTACTTCCAATACATAATAATTAATATAAACTGAAATATAATACATTTTAATTCCATGCATGGATATGCCATGGGAGCGATTCTGTCAGGTCTTGCAAATTTGGAAAAAACATTAACATGTTTCTTGTCTTGTTTGGCGAACTGTTCATTAAATTGGTTTTTGCAATGATGGTTTTCACTTAGAGATACTCGCATATATAAAACCATTAATATCGCCGTCGTAACTGATGTCCAATGATTTGAATCTCTCACCACTGAATTTACACACACACACACATATATATATATCCTTCTCAATACCACTTTGTCAAATTATTAAAATTATACTAAAATTCGGTAGTCTTGGAACACGAAATTAAATTGAAATTACAGAAAAGCAGCTATTCTTATTTATTCAATATTGTATTCTTTTCTTTTAAACAAGATTAAAACCTCTGATGTTTATTACATATAATAAAGAGAAGCCAAAACTGGTGGTTTGGTGATCGACTGTTCAAGAAAAACTTTCATATATATATATATAATTTCAAACTCTCTGATGACTGCGCAATCTTTCTGGATATATTTGTAACATTTGTATGTAATATTGTAAAATTATACATTTCTGTTTTCGATGCTTTTGCCATGACTTTTCGAAATCTTGGCTGCCAGCAAATACATTCCAGTATAAGATTTTTTTTTAAACTAATAATGTGTACATATTTTATTATACTGTCGAGAGAAATCAAAATAAAAATGTGACTGTTTTGTTTTTGTCAGTAGTTGCTCTAGTTTTCTATTTCATCAATGTTTGAAAAAGAATAAAATATATTATTGTCCCTCGATAAATAATATTTTTAAAAAAGTACTTTTTAAGGTTAAATAATAAGAATAAATTTATATAAAATACCTTTTTTTTCAATACATTGAATTTCTTGTCAATTTTATGTAATTTTGGAAAAGATTCGTTAACCAATAAGCAATACTACTAAATTAATATGAAAAATACTAAAATATGCTACAAAAAGGGATTCATTCGAAGTTTCGGGTCATTTTTGATGTTCCTTTTGTTTTAATATTTCAGATAGTTTTAACATCCTTTTAAAATAATAGATTTCGTAAATCTTTTGAAAAATTATTGACGGTTTACTAGCGTCATTCTACGAAATTAAATGAGGGTTATTTCCGGCAGACCCCCTTAAACTTCTTTTTAATTATTAATGGGCTGCCGATTGGAGTTTTTCCATTGCAGACCTAGTACATTCCCCAAAAGCTGGTATCTATTTTTTTAGTGCGGCGCCATATAAAAGGTGGATACTAATTGCCGCAGGTAATTTTGACGACCAGTTTCCTCCCTAGAGAGAGACACTCGAGCTCTGACGATGCGAACCTCTTCTAGGATTTAATTTTGCCTAGAGCACCCAAGCCTAACAGACACTCTAGGGATCTTTTACATGCCGTATAATCATACGATATGTCCACTGTCGATTTTCTGCATCATGAAAATCCACCGACTTGGGCCGGGGTCAAACCCGCAACTTTGGGTGCAGGAGGCCAGCGACAAACCAACCACGCCACCCAGCCGGCACTTCTTAAACTTAACCAAGATCAATTGATGAGGACGATATATGAGCATCCATCTTACCAAAGTTACATACAATGTGAAACAGCATGAAGGCTATTGATGTCGGAACTGAATTTTTGACTGACACAAAACCCCAACGTTTCACCTTCCATATCACGTTAAAATAAAGACGTTGAGTCTCGACAAATTTAACATACATCAGCTCTCTTACAGGATGAGTCTTTAGTGGAATTCTTAAACTTGAAACCCTGACTCTCAAGAGAAACAAAACCTCTCCCGAGTTTACGACCATGACTCTACTCGGCTACAGCAGCTACATAATATTCTGAAGACAGATTACAGTAATAAAAGTTTACAACCTTTAGCTGGAAATTATTACTAGTTTATTAAATAAAATGCTAGTGACTGACAAAACCCCCCAACGTTTCACCTTCCATATCACGCCAACAGGAGGACGTTGAGTCTTGACAGTTTAACATACATCAGCTCTCTTACATGGTGAGTCTTTAGTGGAACTCTTTAACTCGAAACCCTGACTCAAGAGAAACAAAACCTCTCTCGAGTTCGTGACCATGATTCTACTCGACTACATCAGCTACATAATATCATGAAGACAAATTACAGTAATAAACTTTTAATATCTTTAGCTGGAAATTCTTATCTAGTTTATTAAGTAAAATTTACTCTATTAAAATTTAAATTTAATTATCAAGATGATTTCATTAAGAAAGCTAGACATGATGATGAGATTGCACAAACAATTTTTTAGTTTCTTGAGTGATAATTCTCTAATATAATAATTAACAAAGTGTTACTATGGATACTAAGGCTTTTGGAATAATTAGTATTTTTATAATGTTATATTTTAATAATGCAATACTACTGATAAAACATAGGTTTGAAGCATATGTTTTGTGTATATTGCTAAAATTTTTTTTTTATCTATAATTAAATGCATTTTTGAATTTCTTAAATAAATATATAAAGTTAAAATTCGGGTTAATACATAATGCAATTATGTGTTTAAATTGTGTATTTAGAAAGATAACAATTTTGTAAGATTTTAAAAATTCTCCAACATAAAGGTATTAGCACTTCATTACGTCATTACGCTGAGAACGTTTGTAAAAATGTGTGCCTCTGTTAATTATTAAGATCAATTCAAGAGTAAAAAGTAATTAAGTGAAAATATGTTAATTACTTAGATATTTCATAAATTTGTAACTGAAAGAAATTATAACCGCGTTAAGTCATTTTCTTCTTTAGAAGATGAATTTTCGTTCATCGACTAGCACAGAAATTTATTTTAGTATTACATGTACTGTGTTTCATAAATTTGTTAAAAATACTATATAACCATCTTGTCTTTAGATCATAAACATACAGTTATTAATAATTTAAGTGAAAAGTATTGATGCATAAATACTTACAAAATAATTTTCTATTTTAATGAAACTAAATATTCTGAAGTAAAATAGAAATGTATTAGAGTGCTTTATTTGTGGAAAATCTCTTACAATTATGAAATTTAATGTTTCAAGCTGCAAAAATTTAAAACTGTTCATGAATAATTAGCTGAGACAATTAACCAGAATTTTAAATATATTCCCTTTACTCAATCATTTTGATAAGCAGAAAATTTTTTCAAACATTTTAATTGTAATTAACATGAGCTCTACTATTTCTATGTCATTTAAAAATTTTAATCTTTTTAATAATTCAGAATTCTTCATGTTCATGATAGTTAACAAGAGTTATATTTATCTATGCATATTTCTGTTTTAAAACAGAACTTTAAAGTAATAATCAAGTTGATTATTACTAGTTTTTAATATAGTACGCAGTTATTTTGTATAAATGTGTATAATAAGTGCATTAAAAGTTACCGTGTTAGTTTTATATAAATCGTATACATTGTTTTATTAAGTTAAGTAGAATGATAAAAGAAAATTTTAAAATATATATTTTCTTAAAAGAATGCATGTGTTGTGTGTTACAACGAAATGTGTTTTTCATTTGGTTATCGCATATAGATTATAATAATGTTTAAATTAGCTAAATATTTATAATACATACATAAAAGCTATTCTTATTTTTGTCTGCAAAAAACAACTAACTCTTAATTTGCCTATGAAATAATTTATTTGGAATTTAAAACTGTCTCATTTATGTACAAAAATATTAAATATTTAAGCATATTAATATTTTTGCGTAAATTAAGCATGTTTTTTTTCTTTTATCTGTCAGACCAAACATATTTAAATTGATGTAAAGATCATGGCATGCTTCGTCGTGGAAGTTATAGAAAACTTATATTTAAAAATGAGGTAAAAAAATAAGTGTAATAAAATCCTAATACAACATTTTTAAAAGAGGTAAATTACACGAGATCCTTCAAGGTATCCTAAATAATATATTGTTATTTTTTGAAAATATTGTATATTTTTGTGCGCAGATTCAAATGCACAATATGTATGTATAATTTACGTTTCTAATTCAAATTGGTAACTTAATAGGCTTCACTTTATATAATACAAGCAGTTATTCGCAACATATGTAGAAAATTCGAGCTGAATTTATGTGACGAGGAAATAACTTACTTTCATTCCCCTCAATTTCTTTGATAATGAGAAAAATATGGCATTCAACAATCAGTGTTAAAGAGTCTCGAACTTTTGAACCACTAAAGCTTAAGTGGTTAATTTACAATCTATCTATTATTATCTCCATATACATATTATTTATACTTGCACATAAAATACAGTTGCATTAAAATATTATGGAAATATAATGAGAAAAATCGAGTTAAAACAATCACAAACAGATTTCACTGATTGCTTCACTGAAAGCTTCTTCATGCCCCGCTATGAAACTATATCACGAGAAGAATTAGCTCCGTACTTCTTTTTTAAAAAAAAAAAAAAAAAAAAAAACTAGCTCAAGAGATGAGGATGACATCTGAGGTGATTTACACCTTAGATGCCCAAATGCTACTTTATGTGCTTACACAAAGTGTAAAAACCATGTAATTCTATTATGCAAATTTAATGCAACATAGATAATAAATTTTCAAAATTAATGTAATGATACTTACCCCGAAGTAAAAAGAATAAATTAATGTAAAAAAAAA